>OX463755.1:20153479-20653451 GCA_949824845.1 Rhingia rostrata | reverse complement strand
TATCGGCACAAATACGTCACCACTGGACCGTGGAATCAATTGAAATCGAAATTCCTGCAGTGAACCATTCCTTCCCTCTGCTTGTGGATCTGATTTCCATACAATTTAAATCCGAGAGAAATAAGGCCGAATTGCAAAACCTTTCTTTTTTTTTTATACAAGTGGGTCACCCAGGTACTATTTATCAAAAAAAATTGTTGATGTAGGCGCCTGCCAAACGACAGGGCATACCTTAAGCAGGCATCGAATTTGCGTTTGCGGTCTGGCTACGGAGGGGGGCAGGTGCTGAATACCTCGGCCACAATCTGCAAGCAAGCACAAATAAGTCTGGACCGTGAAATCAATTAAAATTGAAAATTGAATTGATGAAGCAGCCCTTCCTTGTGCTCTGGGATCTGGTGTCCCTTCAATTTGCTTTTCAGGAAAATAAAACGCGGAAAAACTTGAGCGGCTGGGCGAAAAGATTAAGATTTCGTCACAAAAGCAACATTTCGTGATGAAGCTGAAAATCTCAAAAGACAATCACCCCTGCCGAAGTATCCATCCGAAGAACTGATTCGGAAATAGATTTGTTCGAAATCGGTGAATCGTTGCGGTATATTGTACATAAAATGAAAAGTATAGGGCCGAGAATGCTTACTTGCGGAACCCTAGTTTTTATATCCCTAACTGTGGAATATTTGTTTTCGTGTATAGTTTTCTAGATCGTCTTAGTTACTATATTTGCCAAAACTTTGTCAAAGGCTAGAGATACGCCAAGAAAAACGAATCTTAGGCTTTTACAATTTTATTTGTTTTTTTTAGAAACCTGGTCAATTGTTGAATACCTATTTCTCAAGCCGAAACGGTGGTCAGGAAATAATCGCCGTTGTTTTACACTGCCTGTAGGGGCTTCAAACCGATTTTTTCAAAAAATCTTGTACGTAAAATGGTCTTAGCGAAGCATTTATAAAGTTGGAGTGACTTTATAAAGGCTTTCCTAGGTAATTCTTTGAGTACATGTTCGGTTAATAAATCATATCCTGGAGCCTTATTTTTCTTAAGGTTTTTAATAACCTAGGAAAGTTTAGGTAAGGACGCGGATGTTGTTAGGATTTGAACGTGATCCATCATATTCTTCTGGTAATACGTTGTCATCTGACAGTTGAAACTTCTTTTTCTTGATGATCGGCGAATAGTTCCACCTTCTCAATATCTCTGTTAGCCCATTCACAACTTTTTTCATTGGGGGGTGCCTGTTTTGTCAGCACATAGTCCTTAAAGTAATGTAGCAGTTTTACGACTCTTTAAGCCTCAGGTGAGATTATCGTGAGCTTATCGTTTTGATACATTAGTTTAAGTGACAACTCTTCATAGCTATTTGTGGAAATGCCTTTGCCAAGTAATGCCCCCCGATAAAGTGGGCGTGCCCCCTGTTTTAATAAAAAAAGACAGTCACCCACTAGAGATATCCATTCCGATATACTCCCATTCAAGTTGCCATGCCATAACTTTGACCAAGTTACTCAGAAATTACTCTCAAATCCCTGAACCAATATCAGACAGACCAAATCCTTCGAAACCAGAAATAGACAAAAAAAAAACCACCTCTACACCGACACATTACATCACAATGACAAATCTCACGTGAGCAATGTTAGACGATTAATGAGGTAGCCGCCGAAACCTGTCAAACAACGGTACGACCAAGAGGAATTTATTTCTATAAAAGACCACGTTGAAACAAGCATCGTTGCCTCCTGTTTCAATTCAAATGCCAAAGCATCTTCTAATGTGCGCGACTGTGTCTTGCAGCTGCCTGTCACACACAGCCATACATGCACTTCAGTCCTATAAGTAGATACGAAATTCAAAATGACATGGCAAATGGAATAAAAAAAAAAAAAAAAAAAAAGAACACCCCGATTCGTGAGAAGAAGAGGAACCTCTTTCGTCCGTCCCGTAAAAAAAAAAAAATCGAAACGACAGTCCTCCCAAGAACCAGGAATAGATTTATTTATTTAACCAAAGGATGGAAGGTGGAATCTGCCTTTTGCCTTCGTTTCATCCTTGTGTGCCTGCCACTACCAACGACCGGCCCAAAGACAAGGAAATATTTTCGTCTAGTTTGTCGATACTAGTCGAAAGATTCGTTAGATATGGCTCATGGTTGTGTGAATGCGTGTGTTTTACTATACCTTTATGGAGCGAGTTTATTGGTACCTCTTCTCGTTTTGGTGTGGTGTTCCCCCATCATCCGCGAGTGTACGTCACCTTCACCAGCACAGAACACAACAAAATGCCATTTGAATTGCTATGCCGCCGCCGTCGACGAGCCCCATCTCTCTATACTCTAGTCGTCTCGCGGTGTTGCCTCCACCATCGGAGGGCATTAACCTTTGCGCAGTAAGAGTAGTGGTAAGGTTTGGAATATAGGAGGGGGGAATATAGCCAAGAGCCCTTTTGATGCTCTCCCACATTTCAATCTATTTGGCCTGAGGAGGCAGAATACTCCGCTGTTTGGTGGAGGAGGCAGAACTGAAATCCACTTGTGCAACATTGTGCAGGAACTCGGGGTTCTGTCACGCAGGTGTAATTAGTCAATATCCGTCGATGCACAATTAGAACGGTTTTTCAACTTCTTGTTCGTCGTCGTTGTCTTCGTCTTCCTTTCTTTTGGTTTTACATCGACCATTGTAGAGGGACGTGAAATCACGTACGCCGGCAGTGTATGTGCGGTGCACTATAGTGCGCTCTTGCTCTTTTTTTTTTTTCTCCTATAACGAGCAACGAGCATATATGGGAAAGTTGGATCGTTTGTTGTTGTTGCTAATAAATCTGGGAGTTGCTTGCCTTCACCAACAAATGTCAAACTTTGAAATAGTTGTGCAGATTGTAGATGAATGTAAAAAAAAATCTCTTCTCTGAAAACGTACATTACGTGGTGGCGTAAAGAGAGGAAATCAAAGAGCATACACGGTCGGATATTTATGACGATGATAACAATGACGGTAACGATAGGAGTTTATGTATCTGAGATATGAAATCGTGCAAGGTTTTCGCTCTTTATCACAAAACTTGATTTATTGAGAGCATAATATTACATAAGTAATACCGATACAAATACACACACCATGGCCATTAATGTTTAAATATGATTTCGAGCATGTGACCGCCGCGGTATGGTTCGAATAAAGCCCAGTCTAGAGGTTCAGTTTTCAACCACTTTATCGAGCATTTGAGGCCGTATGTCGGCAATAACGTCACGAATGTTGGCTTCCAAGTCCCTTCACGTTTCTGGTTTGTTGGCGTAGACGAGCGACACGAGGTGTCAAATCACACGATCTTGGTGGCCAGTTGGCGGTTCCATTCTGCGAAATTATGCGCTCATCGAATGTTTTCTTCGATAAATTGATTGTGACGTGCGCTGTGTGGCATGTAGCGCCCGTCTTGTTGGAACCAAATCTCATCCACATTCTTGCCATTTAATTCGGGAACAAAAAAGGGGGTTATCATGACGGTTTCCATTAACAGTAACTGACTCTCCAGCATCATTTCGGAAGAAGTAATGCCCCATGACTCCGCCAGCCCATAGAGCACACCAAACAGTCAGTTTTTGTGGATGTAATGGCGTCTCAAGGATCTCATGTGGATTCTCTTCACTGCAAATGCGGCAATTTTGCTTGTTGACGTAGCGATTCAACCAAAAATGGGCCTCATCACTGAATAAAAGTTTGCGATGAAAATCAGCATCGAGATCAATCCCATGCACCAAAATCAAGACGCATTGCATGGTCTCGCGGCTTTAATTCTTGCACAAGCTGGATCTTGTAAGGTCGTAAGCCAAGATCTTTGCGCAAAATCTTTCATAAAGTTGATGGACAAAGCTCCAAATGCTGTGCACGGTGACGAATCGATTCATTCAGGTCCTCTTCAACACTTTGCTCTACAGCGGCAACTGTTTCTTCGGTGCGCACTGTTCGACGTCTCTGCGGATGCGTTTTATCACAAAGAGTAAACGTAGTGCGAAAACAATCCATGGTTAGCCGAATTAATTGCTCTAATGGACGATTATGTCGACCGTAAAATGAAGCTTGCGTTAAACTTCGTGGACTGAACCTTTATTTTCGAAATATAATGGGTGATCCATTTCGAGGTACCCTACTTTTTTAAAGAAAAAAACACAGAAAATTCAAATTTAATGGAGAATTCCATTTGATTCCATTTCCATCATTTGAAAGAAAATTCTTTGGCATTTATTTTTTGAAGATTATGTCTATCAAATGTTGGCCGTTGCTACGTCGCAGATGGTCCATCCGTTGAGTCCAATTTTCGATCACTCGTTCGAGTATTTCGACTGGTAACTGGCGAATGACTCGCGTGATGTTTTCCTCCAAGGCCTGAATCGAAGCGGGTTTGTCGGCATAAGCTTTTGCCTTTACATATCCCCACAGGAAAAAGTCTAACGGTGTGATATCACACGATCTTGGTGGCCAATCGACCGGCCCAAAACGTGAAATTATGTGCTCACCGAAATGTTCTCTCAATAAGTCCATTGATTGATGCGATGTGTGGGAAGTGGTGCCGTCTTGCTGAAACCAAATGTCGCCGAGATCACGAGCTTCAATTTCAGGCATCAAATAGTCGGTTATCATGGCACGATAACGGTCGCCATTGACGGTTACGTTCGCACCGGCATAATTGTTAAAGAAATATGGACCGATGATTCCACCGGCCCACAAACCACACCAAACCGTTGTTTTTTCTGGATGAAGTGGCAGTTCTTTAATCTCTTCAGGTTGCTCTTCGTCCCAAATGCGGCAATTTTGTTTGTTTACATACCCATTGAGCCAGAAATGGGCCTCATCGCTAAACAAAATTTGCCTCGAAAACGTCGGATCTTCTTGGAACTTTTCAAGAGCCCATAGAGCGAAGCGATGTCGCTTGGGAAGGTCGAGCGGCTTCAGTTGTTGCACAAGCTGTATTTTGTACGCTTTCAATTTAAGATCTTGACGTAAAATGCGCCAAGTCGTTCCATACGTCAGCCCGAGTTGCTGCGAGCGGCGCCGAATCGACTCTCTTCGGTCCTCGTGTACACTCTCAGCTACGGCAGCTATATTTTCTTCACAGCGTGCTGGACGTGTTCTATTCGGTCGAATATTATCCAATAATGAATGCTGGGTCTCAAAATGGGTGATGGTGTTGCGAATAGTACGCTCAGTAGGCCGATTATGTTGACCATAAGTTGAGCGAAGTGCACGAAACACATTCCTCACAGAACGTGAATTTTCATAATAAAGTTGAACAATTTGTAAACGTTGTTCACGCGTAAGTCTTTCCATTATGAAATGCCAAACAATACTAAACAAAAATAACATGACAGCATGACACGACTCACACGTGATCTGTCAAAAAAGGCTATTGAAAAAAGTATCTCTACTTGGATCACCGTTTATTTGCACAATTTGCAAGCGTTGTTCATTTGTGAACCTTGTCATGATAAAATGGCAAACCAAACTGAACATAGATGACATTAGAGTTTTCCGATTTGACCACAAAATTTCAGTTTTATCTCTATTCGAAAAACCAACCTTTAAAAAAAAAACACCAGCTTTATCACATGATCTTGGCGGCCAATTGACATCGCCACCACGTGAGATAACACGGCCATTGAATGTGTCACGCAAAAGAGCCATTGTTTCGATAGCTGTGTGGCAAGTGTCACCGTCCTGTTGAAACCCCATATCGTCCACATCCATATCTTTCAATTCGGGCCATAAAACGTTCGTTTTCATCTCACGATAGCGAACACCATCCGAAGTAACTACCAAGACCGGCTTCATTTTGGAAAAAATACGGCCCGATGATGCCGCCAGCCCATAAACCGCACCAAACAGTCACTCTTTGTGGGTGCATTGGTTTTCGACAATCACTCTTGGATTACCCTTCGCCCAAATGCGGCAATTATGCTTATTGACGAATTCAATGAGGTGAAAATGTGCCTCATCACTGAAGATGATTTCCTTCGAAAATTGATCATCCACTGTTGGCATTTCTTGCCACCATTCTGACAATTGCCACCATTCTTGAAATGGTCAAGAGGCTTTAGTTCTTGAGTCACCTTGTACACCTTGTAAGCGTGTAAATGCAAGTCTTGGTGCATAATGTTCATCAACGACGAGCGTGAGAGGTGCAATTGTTGGGCACGACGACGATTTGAAGTGGACGGCTCAGCAGCAATATTTTCTGCATTACGAACTGTACGAGCATACACTGGTGTTTTCACGTCTCCTACAGACCCGGTTTGCTCAAATTTTTGCACGATTTTTCCGATTGTACGCACATTTGACGATTAAATTGACCGAAAAAATCACGTAGTGCACGATATGCATTTTGATCTGAACGCCCATTTTCATATTAAGCCGGAATAACTTTAACGCGTTGCCCGATTGTGTATCTTTCCATGGTTCAGATTGAGTAAATCTGAGAAATGTCAATTGAAATGCAGAAAAAAACTTGACGTTTAGGTGGGGTTCTCATTCAACATCGGCTCTTAAAATTTAACCACCCGTTATAAAGGGTCTTTCATTAAGCTCTTTCTATCTTTAAATTTAAATAAATCAAAGCCCTCGGCTTCTCTGGGTGGAGTGCATCCGAAATGTCCATGTCCATCATGTCCATGTCCGTGTCCTTTATCCCCTTTTCCATGACTCTGGAGCACAAATCAGGCCAAATTTGAGCGGTGGCAGAAAACTTCAGAGAACGCCACAAGAAAAGCCTAACGGGATCAAATCGCATATCGTGAACTTTGTGGCCAGTTCACATCACCTCCACGGTAGATGGCCATGCCCTCGAATCGCTCGTCCTGAATTTCGAATGTGGCGTGAACTATGTGGTACCAAAGATTATAAAGTCATACAACGCGCTACATAGAAGAAAAATTTTTCTATGGCGAATCATGCTGGCACAGCCTTGGATCTTGGATCTCGTTTCTCATGTGTGCACGTGCACACTGCCCGCCCGTACCATGAAACTGGTGAGCAAAAGTTTCTGGTTTTTGTTCTCAATGTGTTATCTGTATGACTTTATAGTCTCTGGTGGTACGTAGCGCCGTCCTGTTGACACCACATGTCGATGGTGTCCCTATCATCCAATCAATCCAAAAGAAGTTGCTAATCATCCTCCATAAGCGCTCGCCGTTGACGGTGATGGCCTGACCAACGTCGTTCCTACAGAAATATGGACCGATGACGTCGACAGCCCAAAATTCACACCAAACAGTGACTTTTTCAGGATGCATTGGACGCTCTTCGATCTCATGTGGATTGGTATCGTCCAAAATTCCGAAAATGTTGTTTGGTGATGTACCCATTCATCCAGAAATGGGCATCATGGCTCGTGATGATGACATTGCGATAAAAATATGGGTCGGCTTTGAACTGCTCCATAGCCCATTCAGCAATGTGAATTGCTTGCTAAATAGGAAATATTTCTTGGGAAAAAGAAAACCCTAATTATAACGATATCGTCGAATGTAAAATGGCAAGGAACGTTGCCTGAAAAGAACACCCATTTTGATGAAATAATTTTATCATTTGCACGTGTTGTTGAACGTCCATTGTAACTCTTGAAAATAGACTGAATGAATGACAACAAATTTGACAGATTTAGCTTCTACAAAATGCCCGTTTTCAACTGTCAAAGTTTGGAAGTCTCTATTGGAAGACCCTGTAGGTGTTTTACATCACCGTCCGCCTAAACAGCTCTCTTGCTTCTCCGTGGCTTTAGCGTTGCGAGGAAATAGGAGAACGTCTACTCCATGTCATCGTAATTCTTTTTGGGTTTGCGCACATAGTGCGGTTGCGCAAACGATTTTTTGTCGTGAAGGCTCCTCCCCCACCCGTCATCATCGTGCTGGGATCGACGAGGGATCGTCGTCCCTCATCCATCGAGCTTTTCAGACCGCTTCTGTCCGATGCTGCCCATCGTGAGTCTCCCACGTCCTTTTGGCTTCGAGTACGGAGTTTCCTCGTGGACTCCTGTCGCAAGTTTTGTATGGCTTTACTCTATTGTGAGTCTCCCTAATCTCTCTCGGGCTACACCGCACAGAGTTGGGCAATCTTCTTCTTGAGTGGACTCCTCTGTCGCTCTCGTTATACCTGTTTTTGGTTGCATTACCGGATCTGAAGGTCGTGGACCAGTTGCTGGCGAACCCTGGCTGCCCGCTACTTCCTTTAAATTCCCGGCTTGCGACCACAAAGAAAAGAGGGAACGAAGGCATTAAACGGATAAGAGAGTGAGCCTGGTTGCGGTAAATTTTAACTTTCATAAAGCCATTATTTCAACTAGATTGTCCCTCGCCCATTGTACGAAAGGGAATTTGTTTGCGTATCAGCTGGAGCTGCTGTACCAAAAGCGCTATTCCTGCTATTTGCTTTAGTCGCTTTCAGAATACCGTAATCTGCGAAACTAAAAATACAATTTTTAGTTAATGTACAGCAGACAGTTGAGTGTGCTAGAAAATTGATCCTTGTGGCACCCCAGTTTATAGAGAATCTATCTGAGGAAACGCCATCGACCACTAGATACTTGTAAAATTCTATCTTTTGGACATTTTCATCAAATCGCACAAAAGCTAAAGCCTTGAAAATATCTAAGACAAAAGCTCTCCATTTTCCATGATTTCGATCGCAAATGTGCATAAATGAGTTACATAGCCCAGCAGAACTATAGTTGAACGTTTCTTTCAGAACTCTTGCAAATGGCTTTTGCATTCATTCCTTATCTCGGTGTTAATTGCTTTTTTCCAGAACCATTGAAAGTATGGACAGCGAAGCACAATAGATCAGCAGTTCTGAGGCATGCATTTTCTTACTTTTTTGAGGATTCTTTGGATTTGAGCTATTTTCCAGCAACTGGGAAAAACATACAAACATGCAACATAGACAAAAAAAAAAAAACTGAAGAACACATGCGATTTCGAGTGCACAATTTTTCAGTACAAAATATGTTAGTACCACGACCACCCAGTGCCTAGATTTTTTTCTCGTAACTATTAATGTGCGCGTGTTTTTCTTGCACGGTGGCGAGACCTCCTGTTTAATGCCAAATCTGAACGGGCTGAGTTGAGATAAGACTCTCTTGACAATTGATACTACCTGTTCGGATGATTTGTCAGATCATCACGAGATTATCCAGTGAAAAACATGTTAGTGTTGCTACGGCTTGCAATCCAACCCAGATATTCTGCGCGCAATTCATCGTATCGACCATATAATAGGTGCAATTCCTACGGGTCCAGTCGTTTTTTTTTACAGTCGAAATTGTTCAGGATCTGTCTTAATTTTTCGAGGTCAAAATTATACTTCAACCATCCTCGAAGGTACGTCCTCAATTTTTGGTGGTACTGCTTTTTCTGATTACATAAGCATTCCGCCTTGTCTCTTGTGCAGCTCAAACAAAAAGTTGCTGAAGACTTAAAAAAAAAATCCTCTACAATATGGAAAAGGGGGACATTTTCAAAAATCTGTCTCACAGACTGTGGACTTGAAAACAAAATTGGGTTCCGATTGACATTGACAGTTTCCCCGTGGAAGTTAAGGGTGATGCAATAAGAGCATTCTGACTTTTTTTTAATAAACCAAAAAGAAATCAATCTACCTAGGAAGATCCTTATTTTATCTTTATAACCTTCAAATGTTGCCAATAACTAACTCTTAGATGGTTCATGCTGTGGGTCCAATTTTAGACCACTCTTTGCAGCTAGATTCCATGAATGACATCAGTTTTGCTGGCTTCCAAATCTATACTTTCAGATTTATCGACTTCAACCAAAGATTTCGTATATCCCCATAGAAAGTAAATTAATGGTGTCAAATCAGAAGGTCTTGGGGGCCAATCGACAGTCCCATTTCTTAAGATGACGTTTTCATCGAACTTTTCCCTCAATAAAACGATTTATTCGATATCTGTATGGCATGTAGCGTCATCCTCTTGAAACCACAAGTCAGCTACACCAAATCTTGAATTTTCGGCAACAACAATTTATTGATCATAAATCGCTCTGTAGCGATCTTCATTGATAGTAACAAGAGCTCCTTTTGCGTTTTTAAGGAAATACGGTCCGACAATGACGCCTGAGCCTAAACCTCACGAAGCACTGAATATTTAGGCCTGCATTTGCAGCTGTTGGTTGGACTACCACCATTTAACCCCTTAAGCACACGAAACACTGAATATTTAGGCCTGCCTTTGCAGCTGTTTGACTACCACCATTTAACCAAAAATTAGCGTCGTCCCTAAAGCAATTTTTCGGTAAAAAATAAAAAAAACATATGTGGAGGCTACAATTCGTTCTGCAAATCGTTTAATACCAATATCATATGTCATATCCTATCTATAAAACTTGTATCCCCAAAAAATGAGCGTCGCTAAAAAATTTATTAGGATAACATAACATAAAAATTTTCTATAAGTTGACAAAAAAACGACGTTTTTCTATTGCATACGCTATGGGGTAGGGTATATAAAGACCCAACATTGGCGTCTTGTGCAAGTTTTTAAATTGACAATGACTACAAGCACATATTAATCTTGTCCTCGCTTCGTCCTAAAGGACCATTTTATTTCATCTGTTCATTCATTTCTCCAAAATGCCTCTACAACGACAGGCTGAGTGCAACTAATGATGTGGACATAGTCGGCGTATATCAGAAGCCTGACAGATTTCTTTAGGCTAACTCGTGGTCCAAACAAAAGTTTCTTTTTAAAAATTCAATAAAGTGAACAAAATTACATTATACCTTGTATTATGGTTTTATTAGTAAGAGCAAACATTCCCAATAACTACGGGACACAAGGTCGTTCAAGTGGCTGCCTCGGCTGGCTTCGCAGTAGCGCATTCTGTCAATCGACTCCAAGTTTCCAAGACCTTGTTGATGGTTTTGGGTTGTATCTCATGGTTCGATTGGATAATATTGGCCTTAAGTGCTGGATTCGTTTCCATATTGTTGGCATAATATCGGTCCTTCACGGTTACGCACAAAAAAAGTCCAAAGGGGTCAAATCGCAGCTCCGAGGAGGACAATTGACAACCACAAGACGGCTGATAACAAGATTTGAGAATTTGTTGCACAAAAGATGGATTGTGGCATGGACTTTGTGGCATGGGGCGCCATCCTGCATGAACCATGGGTCATTCAAATTCATGTCTTCAATTTGAGTAAAAAAAAATCGCTTAACATGGCTCTGTAACGCCCACCGTTGACCGAAACGTTGTTCCCAGTTTCATTTTCGAAGAAAAATTGTCCAATGATGTCACCACTCCACATCTCTCTGTCTTTATCGGGTTCTCGACAATAACATGCGGGTTTTCCGATCCCCAGATGTGACAATTTTGGTTAAAGTAGCCACCAAGATGAAAATCCGCCTCGTCAGAAAAGATGATTTTTCGCCAAGAAAACGCCACCAAAAAGTGGGCGTGACAAAAAACTTTGTACAAAACTTTGACAAAATTTATGTATTGAGATTGTCTGAAAATGTTTTCAAGACACTTTTCCATCATTTTTTGGCCAAAAGCAACGCTTTTTGAAAAGTTGGCGTGACAGTGGGCCGATTTTAAAAATGTTAACACTTGTTCTGAAGCAACGCACAAGGAACCTATGTACCAAATTTCATTCTCCTAGCTCAAAATTTAAGGCCTAAAAATCGGTGACATACAGACGGACAGACAGACAGACATGTCTTAATCGACTCAACTAGCGATTCAGAGTCGATACATATACTTTAAGGTATACCTAGCAAAATTATTTCTCTATGTTACAAACTATGTGTTAAAACTAATACAACCCTATGGGATAGGGTATAAAAAAAGATCAATTTGAAGCTGTGTTCCATGGCTCACAAACCAGAATTAAAACGTAAACCAAAGTCAGTCGGCTTCAATTCTCGAACGAGCTATAATTTATACGCTTTTCAGCTAATATCACTCTTCAAGCTTAGCCACAACGTTCCAAAAGAGATGCTCAAACCATTAGAACGGCGCCAAATTGATTGATCACGGTTTTCACGAACACTCTCTGCCACGGTGCCGTGAAATAAAGCCGACCGAAATAACGCAGAATTCCACAATTTGGCGTTATTTCACTTTATGATAGCGAAATATCGCCGAGTTTCCATGTTCGGTTTTATTTCACTTTGTTAGTGTGTGAAATAAAGCCAATTCGGCGTTATTTCACTTTGCATACATCCAATTTCGCACCCATCCCATATCCAAAAGTGAGCCCAGGCAAGGGGGTTCATACTTTGAATACACCCGAGTGCGAGTTAGGGTGAAGAGTTTTAAAATGCTACCCCCCTGCTTGGGGTCACTGTTGGATTTGGGTTGCGTTAGAGGTAGGATGTGTGGACAAACAAGCTTCCACCAACAGTTAGCCCAAGCAAGGGGGTTGCACACATATTCTTAATTCACGAAACGCAAATCCAACAGTGACCCCAAGCAGGGCGGTTGCAGGCTACAGCATGTCCCCCACGCACATTAAAATTGTTCATACACGCTAACTTGCACTCTGATGTGTTCAAAATATGATTCCCTCTCTCTGGATTCGGCCTTATTTCACAAACAATGTGCGGCGTTGTTTCACTTTGTCATCTTGAAATAACGCCGGATTCCCAAATTTGGCGTTATTTCGCTTTTACAAAGTTTTAAAATGCTACCCCCCTGCTTGGGGTCACTGTTGGATTTGGGTTGCGTTAGAGGTAGGATGTGTGGACAAACAAGCTTCCACCAACAGTTAGCCCAAGCAAGGGGGTTGCACACATATTCTTAATTCACGAAACGCAAATCCAGCAGTGACCCCAAGCAGGGCGGTTGCAGGCTACAGCATGTCCCCCACGCACATTAAAATTGTTCATACACGCAAACTCGCACTCTGATGTGTTCAAAGTATGATTCCCTCTCTCTGGATTCGGCCTTATTTCACAAACAATATGCGGTTTCACTTTGTCATCGTAAAATAACGCCGGATTCCCAAATTTGGCGTTATTTCGCTTTTACAAAGTGAAATAACTCCGAATTTTGGAACTCGGTTTCATTTCGCTCGGCTTTATTTCATGGCATTATCTGCTACTGCTGAATTTTTACGGGATCTACGCACTCTGGCTGTTGGCTAAGTGTCCAATAGTGTAAAATTGGTTCGGAACTTGGTGATGATTTTATGAATATTGCGTGCAGTTGGACGATTATGACGACAAAAATGTTGTCAAAGAACTCAATAACAATTTTTAACTGAGCACTAATGTTGGCAAAATGTTTCCACAATTAGTATGCGTGTTCCGACCTAAGTTTTTTAATGAAGAAATAACAACATGAACACAAACGTCTTATATAGGCAAGCTACTCGACAATGGCCATTATCTGGATTTCAGATTTAGTAATTCATCTTAGGTGTAGCTCTCTTCTCATTTGTCAAAATGGTCGATTAAAGCTGAAATCGGGAGCATGGCTTGTAACTGTATAATAACCAAAAACAACAATATTGAAAAAAAAGGACCAATCATTGGATCAATCCTTATAATCCTTAATAACTCACTAAAAGTGCACATCGCCCCTACATACAGGAGTTTTTCTGCCCGATTACTGTCAAACCGTTGAACACCTTTTCCAAAAGAGACGTATGCCATAATCTGCCCCCCTCAACGGTCGGTAAAAATAAAGGTTAGATGTGTCGTCACCCCCTGCGTTTCAGAACCATCAAATAATCCCACAGTTCACCCCTAAACAAATTTTAGTCCTTTTTTCCCCCACAAAAAAAAAGAAAAGAATAATAATAACGTAACGGTACGAATCAATTTTGATATAGAAAAAGAAAAGTGCAATCAAGTAATATCCATCCCTTCATCTATTACAACACAATCAGATACATTCGTCGTTCCGTCTCGTGTGCTCATTCGCTTTTGTTTGTTTGTTTCTTTTCGTTTCTATTTCCCTGTTTGCGTTTTTCGCTCGAGTCACGTACACCGTTTTTATTTGCCCTCTGCCGCACCCCACCCCTTTGACTCTAATCTTGTTGTACACCTCATAGATGTTGTAATTCTAGTTGCACAAGTTTACTTCGTCTCCCTTATCTTTGTATGTTCTCTCAATCTCACTCTCTCTCTCTCTCTGTTTTGCATTTACTTCGTCTAATGCCACTTTGAGAGCAAATTACTCTTTCAATGTTCTATTGTGTGTTCTCTTTGAAATTGAATTCTTCAAACAAGACCGACCGACTCTCTTTTGCAGGTGAAGTACCATTTACCAATACCCATGCTCTGTAGGTCTGTACATAAGGAAGTACAATGTGTGGTTATGTGATCCAAAAAAAAAAAGAGGGCACGTCCTCAAAAATGTAGTTGCAGGGGGCTTGAGTTAAACTTAACCCCTCACCACCACCGTCGTGCTCGTTTCTAGACTGAAACTTGATAAGAACAATGAAATTTCGTTTGCTCCTTGCTCCTTTTTTTTTGTCTCCTGTTTCTATGTAAACATAGAGCACAACATAATTTGGCCCTAATACAACAACAGTAGGGCAATGCGTAGGGTTAGGGGCCTTTTGGTACGCAAACGCGCTTCCCTTCGACATAAAAATAAAAAAAAACGTTAAACTGTTTTTTTTTCTCTGGTTCCTCTGTGCCTATTCCTTGTAACTTGTGTTGGATGGGATTAACGATTTAGCAATATACACACACCGACATGTAGGCTGAGGGATGGGACTCAATATTCGTGTTGTTTGCTTTGGCACTATTATTCAAGGACAAGGATTGGATCAAATGGGATGAAAAATTAACACAAATTCGCTGTCGGAATGATGAACGCATAATTAACTTTAACGAGGAGGCATTACGAAAGATTCAACTTGTTCTTTGAGGCGTTCCTAATGTTCCTCCTATCTGGGTATGTTAGGCAGTACATTCTCGTCACTAAACCTTTAATTGGCTTAAATCGAAACTCTGTAGATGTTATCGATACTCAAACTGGTTCACACGTTTTTGTGAAGCTTTTACCTTTTTTTATGTTTTTTTTTTGCATTCATCTCCGTGTCCATTATTTCACACATAGACACTTTAATTTATGTGTCAACTTGTTAATGTAAACAATGAAAGTAATTTTGGCATGTGTCAGTGGTGTGCCTTTAAAGAGTAAACAAACATAGGCGCCCCATTAAATCTTTATGGGCTCCAATTAGCTTTTGAAATATGCATCACCACCATCAACTTCCCTCCCAGAAAGTTACCAATATCCACTAAGTCCTATGTAGCACCAACGATTATAAAGACATACAGCTGACGCACTGAGAACAACAAACAGAAACTTCTGCTCACTAGCTTCACGGCACGAACGGGCGGTATGCACGTGCACACATGAGAAACGAGTTCCAAGTACGACCCGCCATTGAAAAATTTTTGTTGTATGCAGTGCGTCATCTGTATGGCTCAACATTCTTTGGTAGGACGAACAAAATTAAAAATAAAAACTAGGAAAACCCCGCCGGCAACCAACCCGACCCAACGTCAGCGGGACAATCTTGCATAAATCTGTGGAACTACTAGCAAATGCCGAAGATATTGACGTCATTGGTCAGAGTCAACGAGATGTCACACCCAATTTTCCTGTAGGAAGCGTTAAAATGCTTTAAACAGCGAATTAATGCAAGACCATGTACCTATACGCTGGGAATCACTAATGACCCACACAGGTCTATGCGAGTTTGATGTCTCATCCGAGCGCCAACATCCCATAAAACCTTGTCTAACTTAAGTATATGGAGTCAAAAAGAATGGACACATAGCATCCATGAATGACATAACGTCACCATCGATAGCTAAAACTTTAAGGTAACACGGGACTTTGTCTGCCTCGTCCCCGCTATTTACTCTGACAGGCTTGTGACAGACTTTAGCCAACCGCTGTTTCTTATATGGACTACTATGACCCTGAACTGCTACGTACTATGGTCCCTGATCACCTCAGTCGAGCCCTATGTGCCATGTCAGCGGATGAAGAATTCCTTAATTGTTTTGAGCGAAAGTCTTTTCTCTTTTTTTCGTTGAGGGATTATAGAGACAACGATAGCTTCAACTTTAAAGTAATAAGGGACCCGCTTCCTCGTCCTCGCTATAACCTCTGACACCGATATCCCTTCAAAAATCAAACAAAGCCTTGCTCTTGCCTTCCGCTGTCTCTTCAATGGACTACTATGACCTTGAACTACTATTATCCCTGATCACCCCAGTCGAGCCCTATGTCAGCGAAACATGGTATCAAAAGCGGATAAAAAAATCCTTGGTCGTTTTTAGGGAAAAAGTCTTTTGTCCCGTTTGTGTTGCCGGATAGTAGAGACATGAGAACAGCATGTTCGTCGTTTAGGGCTACCTCAAGGCACGAAATTCTACATTGTTCCAGAGTTGGTAAAAACTTTTGGTCATTTGTCCAAAAATTCGGCCTCATCATCAGTTCCGACGCTCATTCACATCGCAACTGTCAGCTCTTTGGATAAAGCTTATCTGCCTTCTGTGCATTACGCACTCGGTTCCACATTGCGCAGTCTTCTCCTGTAATTGAAAACGTAGATCATTACTTACTTACTTACTTAAGTGACGGTGCAGTCCGGAATCAACCTGTGCCTTAACCAACATGCCTCTCCAATTAGCCCGGTCCTTAGCGAACTGCCTCCAGATGCGCACTCTAAGTTGATTTAGGTCGGTTTCTACTTGTGCGCGCCATTTAAGGCGAGGTCTCCTCTTATGCGTTCGACGTCTCGCTGGGAATCAAAGACTCTGCCTAGCCGGAGTATTGGTGTTCATTCGTTAGGGATGTCCTAGTTATCTTATACGTCCAATGCGGAGTTTTTTTTTTGACCAGGGGCATGTCGCTGTGCAGTTCTTATAGTTCATGGTTGAATCTTCGTCTCCATAGCCCGTCAACGCAAACGGGACTGAACATTATTCGAAGAATGCTTCAGCGCCGTAGAGTAGGACTGGGATGATCAGGGTCTTATATAGGATCTCCATAGTAGTTCGAGTGAGTGCTTTTCTACTGAATTGCCTTCTTAGCCCGAAGAAACAGCGGTTGGCAGAGTATTTCTTCGTTGAATTTCTGACGAGATCTTGTTGTCAAAGTTAACAGTGGAGCCAAGGTAGACAAATTCCGGTAATACGTCAAAGTTATATCTGCCAATGGTGACGTTCTGTCCAATTCTTCAATGTGTTGTGTGTCCTTTCGTGGTGATAGCATATAGCCTTGCCCTCATTTACTGCTGAACCCATTTTTGCCGCTTCCTTCTCTATACTAGCAAACGTGGCTATGACATCACGTGGAGTCCTACGAATGATGTCAAAATCGTCGGTGTATGCTAGTAGTTGCACCGATTTTTGGAAAATTGTGTCTCTGGTGTTGGCTCCTGAGTTTTGCACAATCTTCTCTTAAGCATCGCCGTGCTTAAATTCTTTTTCGGTATCGAATTTGTCGGAGAGGTCATTTCCGACTTTGGTATGGAGCAACGACTAGTTTGGGCGGTATACCAAAACTAGACATGGCTTTGTATAGTTCGTCTCTATAAATGCTGTTGTATGCGGCTTGGAAATCGATGAAAAGGACGTAGGTATCGATTTGAACTTCTTGGGTTTTTTTCAGGATCTGCTGAAGTGTGAAAATTTGATCGGGTGTGGACTTTCCTGGCCTAAAACCACACTGATAAGGGTCGAAACGGCTTCATGCGTTCAAATATTACGGCAGATGGTATCTTGTAGGCGATGTTGAGAAGGCTTATGGCACCGTAGTTGTCGTAGTCCACAGGGTCCACTTTTTTCGATTTCGTGGGTCTTGTAAAGGGTGTTTTTTTTTTAGTGGTATAGAACTTCGAATTCAAATAAAACGCCAGAAAATCGTTTCAATGTCCATCAATTTGGCTGTTTTGGAAGGATAATTTCATGCCATTAATGTTTAAATATGATTTCAGGCATGTGGCCGCCGCGGCTGGTTCGAATAAAGCCAAGTCTAGAGTTCAACTTTCAACCACTTTGTCGAGCATTTTGGAGCTTCCAAGTCCATTACCATTACTACCGTTAGCGTAGACGAGAAACTTCACATATCCCCAAAGAAATAATCCAATGGTGTCAAATCACACGATCTTATTGGCCAATTGACTGGTCCATTCCGCGAAATTATGTGCTCATCGAATGTTTCCTTAGATTGTGACGTGCTCTGACGTGCCATCAAAGAGCAAAGAACTACATAGAGAGCGCAGCTCATACAACGAATATTTTCTATGTGAGGTACTGATATTGATACCAGTGTGCACATTGCTACCCCAGCATCAAACAACAGCCTTGCCGACGCATACGATCTACGAAATTTCCCCTTTGCACTTACCTCCCGCGTCAGAAACGGCTACAAAAATGTTAGCTGTGATGCGTACTCTATGTAGTTCTATACTCGTTGGTGGCATGTAGCGCCGTCTTGTTGGAACCAATTCTCATCCACATCATGCCATTTAATTCGGGAACAAAATATTCGGTTATCATGACTCTACACCGGTCTCCATTTACGGTAACTGACTCTCCAGCATCATTTCGGAAGAAGTATGGCCCAATGACTCCACCAGCCCATAGAGCACACTAAACAGTCAGTTTTTGTGAATGTAATAGCGTCTCAACGGTCTCATGTGGATTCTCTTCACTCCAAATGCGGCAATTTTGCTTGTTGACGTAGCCATTCAACCAAAAATGAGCCTCAACACTGAACAAAATTTTTGGATGAAAATCAGCATCGAGATCAATCTAATTTTCGGACCATACACCAAAATCACGACGCATTGCATGGTCTCGCGGCTTTGATTCTTCCACAAGCTGGAACTTTTTAGGACGTTAGCCAAGATCTTTGCGCAAAATCTTCCATAAAGTTGATGGACAAAGCTCCAAATGCTGTGCGCTAGTGGCGAATCGTTTCATTCGGGTCCTCTTCAAGACTTTGCTCTACAGTGGCAATTATTACTCCGGTGCACACTATTCGACGTCTCTGCGGATGCGTATTATCACAAAGAGTAAACGTTGTGCGAAAACTATCCATGGTTAACCGAATTAATTGCTCTGATGGACGATTATGTCGACCATGAAATGGACGGAGCTTGCGTTAAACTTCGCGAACTGAACCATTATTTTCAAAATAAATTTTGCACGATTGGTTGTTCATGTGTCAACCTGTTCATTAGAGTTGCCCGATTTGCCCATAAAATGTCAGTTTTATCTCTATTCGAAAAACCAACCTTTAAAAAAAACACACCCGTTATGTTTCATCAGAACAAAAATCACTTCACTACGATTCGTAAATAAATTCCGCAAAGAATTTGTGTCGGAGGAAACGGAAGAAGAATTGCTCTTAGCTGTCAAAAATTTCACGAAAAACGTCAAAAACGCACCTGAACCCACTTCAACGCAATTCGCCGGGATGCGTTACAAAATGTCTGAGAAATATTCCGAAAAGCTTTTCGGAAGAATACCTCGAAGCTAAAATCCTCCTAATCGTACAAAATCGGAGAATTTTCCGCTCCGACGGATACCTCGCTAGGGCTGAATATTTCAGCTCCTTTGTACCTGCCCGGCCATATCAAACAAAAGAATGTTCAATCTTGGAGCTCACTACTTTCAAAATCTCAGCGATTTGACAAAAATGGAAGCGAAAAGTCTCCTCCGTTTCATTAACAGTTCAGAATGGTTTTCACGGATAGTAAGGAGAATGGACAAGATACACGTGGTATCACAATGGACCAAACAATGGTCTAAGTGTGCTGGCAAACTCGCTTTCATCCACTCTAACCTGACCTCTAACCTAAGCTCGGAAGTAAGCAATTATAAAAAAAAACCCCCTCAACCACTTGCTTCATCATCTTCAAGCTCTCTTTTTCGATTGAACCTATCCCAAGATTTTTGTTGTTGTCACAAGAAACGGCTTCATATATAAACTTTCGTCCAATAAACATATCTAAAAATTTTATAACCTCCATTTTACCTTTAGAAAGCTTATTTTCTAAAATTTGATTGTGACGTTTAATTTTGCAATCCATCAAACAAACAGGATATCGTTACCAAAAGTAACATCGACGACTGACTAAAGTTAACAAAAAAAGTTTCAATTTCAAATGAAGTACCTCAAGGTTACCACCTAGCACCTGTGTTCGTGAATACCGGTAGCACTATTGTTGCAAACAAATTGCAAGAGTAAACAACATGTTCCCCAACCTTGAATGTACAAAACCACAATTTTTTTCTCTTTTGTTTTTGCTCTTGCCGGTCGGTCATGTATCTGTATTTGTATATCTTTGTCACTCTCCCCACAAAAACAAAACGTACAAAATTTCGTCAAACTTTTCCTCATCCCCAAAATAACTTTCGAACCCGGCACTGGATGTGATTGAAAAAGGAACCAACAGCAAAAAGAATAAAAGCCAGACAGGTGGTTGGTTGTAAACCAAAGACAACAACACCAACACCAACACATTCGATTTCGAAAACAATACCTTAAGGATGAAGGGAGGACAAAAAAAAAATGCAAAAAAAAAACATGAAGCAAAAATACAGTAGATGCTCTACAAATCTCTTTCCACTCGACTGGCTATCAATAACATGACCATGCGAAGCGACTACCAACTCACATCCTGAATGCGGAGAGTATGTAGGTACTAGTGCGCATATAAGGAAATTGCCAGCAGACCTCTTCGACCGTCCCCCAACACAAACACATATTGCACTTAACCACATTTCACTTCCACTTCCTTTTTGCTGTCCCTATTTTGAAGCAGAGTGTCCTTATTGCAGTCATAGATACATATATCCGTTTCTATGTGGGTGTGTGGATCTAATCCTTAGATGCTCTATCCTATATCAGCGATGAATTGAATGAATACAAGTGGAAGGGGTAGGAAGAACGTAAATAAAAGAAACAAAAGACGTAATAAAAATGGATGGATATATATTTTTTTTTTCTCACAAAGGAATAATGCTCATCTGTTCGTCCTTCGATCGTTAAACAGAATCGCACATGCTCGCAGAAATTACCCTTCAGTATCATACACACGGTAAAAAAAAAAAAGAACAGCCCAGCCGCGTTCGCTGTGAATTATACGCCAGCGGAGGAGCACGTATCCTCAGCAACTAACACGTACACATTAAACGTCAGAAACGCGACAAATGCTTGTGTTGTGCGTTGTCTGGCCAAGCCACCCCTGCACTCCCAAATCCATTTGCAGCGTCATATTCCATCCGGATATACCTTACTACAAACATGTATGCTATGCAGTAAGCTGTATAAAAGCATCGTCATCAAGATGAGGGCTTGCCGGTCGGCGCTCTTTGCGGTAGCAGTGACATGATGAAATTCCAGCAGGCGACAGTGAGCGTCATTTTTATAGGGTCATCAATTTAATTTTAAAGACCTTACAGAAAAAATTTTTTTTTTTTTGTTTACTTGGGATAGGTTTATAGTGAACAATTGTTGTCAATTTTGTTTACCAGTCTTTTCTATGTCATAACCTAACCCAATGTTTTTTTTTTAAATTCAATCAATATATGAAATTTAGTTTAATATTAACGTTTTTTTCTTTTTTACAGGTAAGTGAAACGCAACCTTAATTATTGTCAACATCTTTGTATCGTAAGTACTTTTATTGTGTCTTAACATTTTTTTAATTCGAAAGCCATAAGGTTGGTCCTGTTTCGTGCAACCACGCTCGATTGGACTCAGTGTGGAGCTTTTTCTTTGATATCCTTGCATAGTAAAACATCGGTACCAAATTCATAAGTCCACATGCCAAAAGTTCACCAAGGACTTTTGACTCACCTTTCTATAAATTTGTTAACCAATTGCAGACTTAAAAGTGCAACTCATACAAGTAGGCTAGGCCACAGCATTCTTCGACAATTATTCTTATGTTCTTAACCAACCATACCTGTCTGATAGGATTTCAACTACCTTTCTGTAGTCAATCCCGCTTACGAAACTTTGTTGCTGGGCGAAGTCCGATAACTATGTGGCAGGAACCTTTATCGACAGCTTCCTTGAACAACACTACCAGTAATAGTCGTAAGACCACAATCGAGATCAATATTTCTGAAAATATCGTCAGGACTTCACAGCTCCTCTCACAATTTTGTTTGCTGCGCCAGTGAGGTGGGAAATTCATAGACGCCAGTATCACATGATATTGGCATGCACGATTCACATACACAGACTTCGACCATTTCCCCTCGCGGGATTGCCCGTTAGGTATATCTTCGCAGGGTTGGTTAACAAATCAAGCTATACGTCTTGTGTCTGCTGCTTCTGCTGCTCCCCTTAGCTTTTCTATTTTCTGAATCTCATTTTTTAAATTCGTTACTTGCTAACTTACTTAAGTGGCGCTACAGTCCGGAATGAACCTGGGCCTCAATCAACATGCCTCTCCAATTAGCCCAGTCCTTAGCTTACCGCCTCCAGTTGCGCACTCCAAGTTGGTTGAGGTCGGTTTCTCCTTGTGCGCGCCACTTAAGGCGAGGTCTTCCTCTATACTGCGTCTGACGTCTGGCTGAGAATCGAAGACTGCGAGGCGGGTACTTCCTCTACTGCGTCCGACGTCTGGCTGGGAATCGAACACTCTACGAGCCGGAGTGTCTATTCGTTCTACATTTCCTAGTTTTTTTTTGTACCAGGGTCATGTCGCTGTACATCTCGTATGGTTCTTGGTTGAATCTTCGTCTCTATAGCCCGTCAACGAAACCGAACAATCAGCTGACAATTTTCCGATTCTGTACGATTCGGAGGATTTTAGCTTCGAGTTATTTATCCGAAAAGCTGTTCGGAATATTTCTACGACATTTTGTAACGCATGCTGGCGAATTGCGTTCAAGTGCATTTTTCGCGAAATTTTTGACAGCTAAGTGCAATTGCTTTTCCGATTTCCTCCGACCAGAATTCTTCGATTGGTGGATTTTTCTCCGATGACACATACCACGAATGGAATTTGAACTTCCGACGAAAATTGTCCGCTACGACGAATACCTCGGTAGGGCAGATTATGCGAAAAGTTTTCCTCTCGAATCGACCAAGGATTTCTTCATTCGCTTGTGAGACGGTCCATGCTTCAGCGCCTTATAGCAGGACTGGGATGGTCAGGGTCTTATATAGGATCTCGTTACTAGTTCGAGTGAGGGATTTACTACTGAATTAGCCCGAAGAAAAAGCGGTTGGGAAGAGTAATTCTTCGTTTAATTTCTGACGAGATATTGTTGTCCCGTACTACATCAAAGTTATATCTGTCAATGGTGACGTTCTGTCCAATTTGTCGATGTTGTGTGTCCTTTCGTGTTGACACCATAAACTTCGTCTTCCGCTCATTAACTGCTAAACCCATTTTTGCCGCTTCATTCTCTATACTAGCAAACTTGGCTATGACATCACGTGGAGTCCTACCAATGACGTCAGTATTGTCGGCGTATGCTAGTAGTTGCACCGATTTTTGGAAAATTGTGCCTCTGGTCTTAGCTTGGGAGTTTTGCACAATCCTCTCAAGAATCAGATTGAAGAAGTCACATGACAGCGCATCGCCTTGCCTAAATCCTTTTTTTTTGTATCGAATGTGTCGGTGAGGTCGTTTCCGAACCTGATGGAGCAGCGAGAATTCTCCATCGTCATCCTACACAAACCGACGAGTTTGGCCGGTATACCAAAACTAGACATGGCTCTGTATAGTTCGTTCATGTAAATGCTATCCTATGCGGCTTTAAAATCAATGAATAGGTGATGGGTATATATTTGGACTTCTTGCTTGCCTATAGAGCTTAACAGCAGCTCTTGTCTTCACCTGCTGCTTAGCCTTGTAGGCCTCGTTCTTGACTCCGAGCATCTGTCGGCATTCCTCATCAAACCAGAGGTTTCTTGCTGATGGGCGCGAGAAACCTAACACATCAGTTGCGGCTGATCTAATGGCTTGTTGGCATCGTTGCCATTGTTCTTCGACATTCGATGCTGGTGGTATGTAGTAAATCGAGAGGTTAAGGGATACGCGTTGCGCGAAGGTCTTGGCGATCTCTTGCGTATTTCTGGATTTTTGTGGCGTACTGGATATCCGCATTCTTACCTTGGCTACAACAAGGTAGTGGTCCGAGTCGATGTTAGCTCCTCGAATTGTTCGGACATCCAAAATACTGGATGCGTTCCTCTTGTATATCGCAATGTCTAATGTGTTGGAAACATAAGACTTCTTGCCTAAGTCTGACTCTTATAACAAATCCGCATCCGAATAGTCGCTGTTTCTGCTCACTATAACACGGTCCATAGTAGATGTCACAGCCGGGTATTCATTCCGTGCCAATCTGACCGGGCTGTTTATAGTGTTGATGTTTTTCGTCATGTTATCAACACTCGCGCTTATCGTTTAGCAAGTCAAATCCGCTTGGATGCG
Source organism: Rhingia rostrata (assembly GCA_949824845.1). Taxonomy (NCBI): domain Eukaryota; kingdom Metazoa; phylum Arthropoda; class Insecta; order Diptera; family Syrphidae; genus Rhingia; species Rhingia rostrata. Next base: position 20,629,002 of record OX463755.1, on the reverse strand, counting down.
GCCAGTATCCCATGGTTACCACTTGGAGGTTAAAAAGAAGCACTTGATCTGTAGTCAGAGTATTTCCAAGGTAAAGCCAATCAGAGTCGACCCTTGTTCTACAACACCCAACCATCAAGGATGTATACATCAAAATATCTTTGAGAGATTTTACAACAGAAGTTATATAAGAAGGTCTAATAGCTTTGACACACTAATAGGATAGGATAGGTTAGGTTAGAGCGGCTGCCGCCAACGCCAGCGTTCGCCAGCACAATTAGATCATTTTGGTCCATTGTGATACCACGTGGATCTTGTCCATTCTCCTTCTATCCATATAAAAACCATTTTAAGCTTTTGATGAAGCGGAGGAGGCTTTTTACTTCGGTTTTTGTCAAATCACTGAGATTTGTAAACAGTAAGCTCCAAGACGTTTGATAGCGCCGGGCTATTACAAAGGAGATGAGGTACTGTATCTTCTTCGTCTTTGTCCTTGCAGATCCTACAGAAGTCGTTTGAGGAGAAGCCTAGCATTTTTGCGTGCCTTCATATTAAACAGCGTCCAGTGATTACACCTATGGTGGCGCTAATATACGGTCCATCGAGCGAAAGCCGTCCCTTTGGTCTCCTCAAATCTAGCTTTGGCCAAATTTTTTTTTTTTTTTTTTGACATGACGTGCCAAGACTCCATCTTAGGTTTGATTTGCTATTAGCATGTAGCGCTAGTTAGCTTTTGCATGTAGCGATAGGAATACCAAGTTCACCCGTGTCGGGTACAACTGGGAATTTAGTCCCATGTCATGTCACTATGCCCAAGCACCCAGCATAGGTGAATGTTAAAATGCTTTGACATCTCCTGGAGAAATGATCGGCAATATAGGTTTGTCTTTGAATTTGTGGAGACTAATTCCAGGGATTTGATGGCCGCTTGGCTGTCCGAGAAAATTCAAAGTGTCATAATACCAAACGCTATAATTTGGCCTTATGTCACTTTCACAAAGCGTCTTAAAACCAAATTTATAGATTTCGCTTATGACGATTGCCTTATGTCACCGTACCGTCAGGAAATACCAAAGTAATGCAACGCAAGCAACATGGTATTGATAGTTTACATAGAATTCTACCGATCGCAGCTCCATTTTGAGTGGCATGTTAAGTTCTTAATTTTTCAATTGTCAACTCATATTACATGACGCGTGTGTCACATCACATGGTATTCCTCATACCATACTATTTATTCCAACAAAGGGTCGGGACACCATGGTGCGGTAAAAAAAATATTAACCCGTATAATAGATTGGTTTCACCGACTTCACTCATGTGATCCTGTTGTAAATAGTCCAGAATACATGAGGGTTTTGTTCGTAAATTTTTTGAATTGCAGGAAGAAGTCTTTCCAGAGATTTGAAACGCTGCAAGGCTTCCTTACTGGACCTTTCTAAAAGTGGATGAGTACTTTCTTTCTTTAAAATGAAGTGCTAGTCCATCAACCATCGGTTTGACGTTTAAAATAAAATTTTGTTGACACGCTACATTTTATGCGGTATCGTGATGTGTCTTTTTTGTGCATGAGGGTTTTCGGACCACAGACTCGACAGTTTCCATACATATCCATTCAAAAGTATGAATTATCGAAATAGAGAAAAAAAAATGCCTCGTCGTCCTTTATCTGTTGAGCAAAATAGATGTCTGTAACCCAATGTCATCACAATCATAGACGTATGTTTTTAGTGACCTACCACTCCATAAACTGGTGTATCAATGCCCAATTGTTGACTTTGGCGACTAATCACGATGCGTGTCTCATTTCGTATACTTACGTACATTGGTAATGATTTGACGTGTACATGCTTGACACATGACTTATGTTCGAAACTTGGAGTAATTTCGCGAATTCCAGAATAAAAAGGACGAGCACTTTGAACGCAATCATTTCTTCAATTTTTCATATCTAAAATGCGTTGATGTTTGCTAAACGACACCAAGACGCCTAAATTCCTGCACCTGACATCTGTCATCAAGGCCAGCCATGATGAAATTATAAAAGTCATCAATGACAACCAACGTCATTTAATTAAATGACACAATCTATTATAAGTTATAAAAAGAGGGTCTGCAAACATTTTAATTTCTAAATCCTGTGACAGTGTGTAACTTCACTGACTGTCAACAGAAGTTCCCGGGATTGATTGCAGCAGCCGTTGTGTGTGTGTTTTGTTATTGCTTTCCTCTTATTTTGACTGGAATCATCGTTGGCTTTATAACAGCTACTGGTATACCTACTTTGAGCAGCATAACACCTCCGTCTCTACCACCATCACCACCTCTGATCGGCGTTATTCCGGGTTGATTCCGGTCCTTGCACTCTCTCCTCCATGTGGACATAATGTATTACCGTCTGGCTGCTGTTGCTGCTAGTGCTGGTGCCACTGGTGTGCGCTGTGACTGGGATTCTCGATTTATTTTCACTCCTTCGTGATTCTATCTAAAAATACACACACAGCTGATGAAGAGGATGAAGAGAAGACCACGACGATGACGATGACGACAAATAAAACAAATGGGGTAAGACTACTTGCAATCCTTGCCATCCTGCTGCAACTGCTGCTTGTCGTTTGCCCTGCGTTGTGTGCCGTTTGTGTGGTGCATTTGGCTTGGGCACACTGCTGCCGTTCGTTGCACATGCACATGCTTGGATTGGGTTGGCATCAGGCACAACGAGGGTTGAGGTTACTACTCTGCAGATGATGATGATGACGACGCGACGGTATAAGGATGATTTGCAATTTAATTTCATCGTCCTCGTTGTTGGGAATTCGGGAAGTAATTCCCAACAATACACACAATCGCATACTCGCAAAGAGGGTGGAATATAACAGCCTGACGACTGAGGGTAATTTGATGACTGGTCTTGGTCTGTTTTGTTGGCTGCTGCAGTTCCGAACACACACACTTACACATTCTGTCAACATTTTATCGTTTTCATTATGTCGTCCGGATCGATATTTCATTGTTGTCGTCGCCCGTTACCATCATCATCATCGTGTGACGCTTGTCGGTCTAATCTCTTCAGAAGGCATGAAACCGTAAAAGGATGCGGATTTATGGTATGTTGATTATAACAGTGGTGAGGTAAAAAAACATTGAGAGGTACCTACCTAGAAAGGATTTTGAAAAACTATTCGATTTGGGATTGTCCCTAATTGGGGTGTTTGCCAGGAGATAGACTTCTGTGCATTGCGAAAATAACAAAAAAGTTTGCACCACAAAGGCCGCCATTTCCCCTTAATCTTATTACCACCCAAGCATAACAATGCACACAGACGAAGAAACATCTTTTTGCAACAATTTTCTTGGAAAATGTATCTCACTTGCAACGCAGCAGACACAAAACAAACAAATCCATGAACAAACAGAAACCACCCAAACACCGTATTTCACCTAAATACCAAGTCAACAGTAAAAATAATAAAAGAAAACACGTTAAGGCGTTGTCTCGTCCCTTTGTTTCCGTAAACATAAAACCAACTTAGCCCCTTTGGTGTCTCAATATCGCGCGATGATGTAGGTGGCGTACAAGTAGTATAGTGCACCGACCTTCTGCTGCATTCTTATTATTTCCCAATCCTTTTGTACGTGTACAACATAATCGAAATGAAGAAACAAAAATAAAAAAATAAAATAAAACGGAATCAGATAAAGAAATGAAGAAACAAAAAACAAACAACTAAATGCCACAACGGCAGAGACAATGTTGCCAAGGAAAACTAGTTTATAGGTTTTGTTTTCGGCCATCACGCAAACTGTGCATCTTCTTGCATTAGCGTGGATTAGTCGCATAGGGTAGGTTGGGAATTATTTGTTCGAAGAAGTCCTAAGAATAGAATGGGAAAGATTTCTCAGCCCAGGAGAATGGGTAATGGTTTCAGAACTAAAGAAGGGTGTAGGAGTTTTTTGTTTTGTCAATATGGCAACACGCAGACAGTTCATAATTAATATGACAGTTGAGACTTGACACTTGACACCATCTTTTTTTCTGTTTTTTTTTTTTAAGTAATGGCTGCGTTCTAAAACGTCAAAAAAATACTTTCAATGCGGTAACACTACTCTTTTGATACTAATTTGCAATGCAAACTTGATGATTTGCATAAATGCTATTTTACGCAAGTTTGACGTTTCGGAAAGCATTTTATACAGAGCAACCCAGTGCTGAAATCAAAATGGCGAGATTTGGATTAACACGAATTTTAAATCAGTGTATGGATAGGCCAGCCTATGAATCCAATAACTATCTAAATTTGTTTACGACAAAAGTCTGCTTCCTGTTGCAGTCTGCAGCTCAAAGATACTCGCTTTTACCAACAGTGACGTTAGCTGTCTAAACAAATTAAAAACAAATCAAATTAACAAGGAAAATAGAAAAAATGTTTGCGCCTAATAAAAGTTAATAATTTCCAAGAAATGTTAACCAAATACGCGTTTCGGAAAAAAAAATATCCACAGTTAAATTCTACTGCGAAACTTGTTTGCACTAGGATATTGTACTAGATTTAGAAAAATCAGTCGGCTAGTTTAGGTTATGTTTAACATGTCGGTGTGGGACCCTAATGGTCCAATTGTGATACCCTTTAGTTCACATACATACAAGGTGGGCCAAAAGAAGTCATCCGATGTTGTCGCCGTCTTCAGAATATCGGTTGTGGTTCGCGCAGTGTGTGCCACACAGTTAAATTCTACTGCGAAACTTGTTTGCACTAGGATATTGTACTAGATTTACATACAAAATTCAATTTCGCTTCACTTAACTGTGGTCGAAAAATCAGTCGGCTAGTTTAGGTTATGTTTAACATGTCGGTGAGGGACCCTAATGGTCCAATTGTGATATCCTTTAGTTCACATACATACAAGGTGGGCCAAAAGAAGTCATCCGATGTTGTCGCCGCCTTCAGAATATCGGTTGTGGTTCGCACAGTGTGTGCCGTTGCACACACTAATTCATAAAATTGCGGCGAAAAAAAAGCTCGGTTAACATGGCTCTATAGCGCGCACCGTCCACTGTTGTGGTTTGACCAGCGGCGTTCTCGAAAAAAATGGCCCGATGACTCCTCCCGCGTGAACAGCGCACCATGCAGCAACTTTGAGCGGGTGTAATGGCTCCTCGTGCATTACTCGTGGATTTTCGGTGCCCCAGAAGCGCTAGTTACCCGCGGAGCTGGAAATGAGCCTCATCGCTCATTATGATTTTCGTCAAAAAATCGTCCACTTCGATTATTTCGCGTTCTTGGCAAGTGTATCGCTCCACGGCTTGTTCACTTATATTCTACATCGGTCTAGTCCACACATGTCAAAACAGATTTGACATTGGCGGCCATTTGCAAAAAAATAAGAGCATCATCCATATATTCATCCAATAGGGTGATCTCTTTTGGTCCACCCACAGTGTTCACATTGCTACCCCAGCATCAAACTTAGCCAACGCATACTACTTAATTAAGTGGCGCTGCAGTCCGCAATGAACATGGGCCTCAACCAACATGCCTCTCTAATTAGCCCGGTCCTTAGCTAAATGCTTCCAGTTGCGCACTCCAAGTTGGATGATTTCCGTTTCTACTTGTGCGCGCCACTTAAGGCGAGGTCTTCCACTACTGCGTCCGACGTCTGGCTGGGAATCGGAGACTCTGCAAACTGGTGTCCATTCATTCTACATGTCCCAGCCATCTTAAACGTGCAATGCGGAGTTTTTTTTTTGACCAGGGCCATGTCGCTGTACAGCTCTTAGTTCTTAGTTGAATCTTCATCTCCGTAACCCGTCAACGCAACCGGGACCGAAGATTTTTCGAAGAATTTTCCTCTCCAATCGACCAAGGATTTCTTCATCCGCTTTTGAGACGGTCTATGCCTTAGCGCCGTAGAACAGGACTGGGATGATCAGGATTTTATAGAGGATCTTCTTAGTAGGTCGAGTGAGGGCTTGACTACTGAATTGCTTTCTTAGCCCCGAAGAAACAGTGGTTGGCAAGAGTAATTCTTCGTTTAATTTCTGACGAGATATTGTTGTCAGAGCTAATAGCGGTGCCGAGGTAGACAAAGTCCCGTACTACCTCAAAGTTATATCTGTCAATAGTGATATTCTGTGCCATTCGTCGATGTTGTGTGTCCTTTCGTGTTGACAATATATACTTAGTCTGGCCGCAAAACCCATTTTTGCTTTTCCTTCTCTATACTAGCAAACGTGGCTATGACATCACGTTGGGTCCTACCAATGATGTCAATATCGTCGACGTATGCTAGTAGTTGCACTGGCGTCCACATCAGGCGTCCACATATTACGGCAAATAGGATCTTGTAGGCGATGTTGACGACACTCATGTCTCTGCAGTGTCTCCTCCTTTTCTCCCCTTTTCTCTCCTTTTTTGCGGATTCGACAAACTTTGCTGAGGTTCCATTCTTCAGGCATACTTTCTTCCGATCAGATTTGTCTTATGTGTTGGTGGATGTTACTTACCAAATCTCTCCGCTGGCTTTAAAAAGCTCAGCGAGAAGGCCGTCATTTCCGACATCCTTATTAAGCTTGAGTTTAGATATTTCTATCCTTACCTCACTCAGGTCGGGTGGTTGGCAGTATTCGCTGTCGTTGCCAAGATTGAATGGTTCGTTCTGCCTGCAGCGGAATGTTGTTCGTCTTCGCCGTTTAACAGTCTGCAGAAGTGGTTCTTCCACATCCTCAGCATCAACTGTGTCTCAACTGCGATATTTCCTTGTTCATATGGACAGAATTCTGTTCGAGCCTTGTATCCTTGGCTTTGATTTTGGTAAAACTTGCGAACATCGTTCCTGGAGTGGCACCTCTCTATATCCTCGATCGCGCGCATTTCTTGCCTTTTTTTTTTCTGAAAAGCCGGTGTTCTTGCCTTCTTCTCTGCTTATAGAGCTCAAGGTCAGCTCTCGTCTTTACCTGCAGCTTAGCCTTGTATTCCTCGTTCTTGGCTGCGAGCATCTGTCGGCATTCCTCATCAAACCAGGGGTTTCTTGGTTGGCGCAAGAAACCTAGCACATCAGTTGCGGCTGATCTAATGGCTTGTTGGCATCGTGGCCATTGTTCTTCGACATTCGATGCTGGTGGTATGGTGTTAATCGAGTGGTTAAGGGATACGCGTTGCGCGAAGATCTCGGTGGTCTCTTGCGATTGCAGTCTTTCGACATTAGAACCCGCTGATAAGAAAATAGTAAAGCTTTACATTCGTCTTATAAACGCTGTCTTACCACTTGATGAGTTCTAGTTCTTAGAACGAATACCCTAATGCAACATCCAGAGTGCCCTGACTGTAAAATCAATCAAATGGGTTTTATCTCCATACAATCTAGTATTAGGTACTCCGAAAAACATCGTCATCACAGCTTTTGGATTACAAAAGGGTTTTCATATACAACCCTGACATGGCATTTCCAATCGTCACAAGTTTTAAAGTGTGCCACTGCAACTTCCCATGAAGCGAATCAATTCAACCTCTAAAGTTCAATATAAACTGTCCATGCATGTAAATACTTATTAACCTGATGGATGAGTGATGTGAAAAAAACTGACCCCGTGGGAAACCACAATATCCATTATCGCCGATAGCCTTGGCTTTGAAAGTGAAACTAATTACAACCTCACACTGCAGCATAAATCTAGCTAAATATTTCAATTTATGTAAACAAATGCAAAATACAAAAATATCTAACAACTAATACTTCACGAGAATGCATATGTACACGCCCCATATAATTATATATTGCACATGAACATGATTCACTCTCTCGAAGGCATTTGCATGATGACGTAGCAGTCCATTTTCTGTTATTACACATTCAGAATTTCAAAGTGACGAATTGATTTGTAGACAGTGTGCCTCTGTAGTTTGCCTCCCAGGCTTCCAGTTTGATTAGAATTCCAAAAATGAATCAGTAACTCGTGTTATCCGGCGGGGAAAACAAAACTTCACTCATGTGTCATGTTCATATAATTATCACCGAATGGCAATGACACAGACCTTGCTTTGTAATTTGCACGCGAACTGAGGGATCATTACGTGGGGAAAATAACTTTCCATCATCAATCAAAGCGTGACTATCGGCAAATTAATTTGAAACTTCATTAAGCCAGTTTGACATTCGTCGCGATGGCAACATTGTTGATCGGCAACATTTCTGAATGAACCAGGACCTCAATCAACATGCTTTTTCAATAGACCCGGTTCCTAGCTAACTGTCCTCAGTTGCGCACTTCAAGTTGGTTTTTGCTCTTCGACAGGTTTGGAAATCGAAGACTCTGCGAGGCGGGGTATTTGTCTCCATTCGCTCTACATGTCGATGCAGAGCTGTTTGACCAGGTCATTGTCGCTGTACAACTTGTAAAGTTTTTGATAGAATCTTCGCCTCCATAGCCCTTCAACGTAAACGGTGCTGATGAATTTTGCGCTCAAAACGATCCAGGATTTCTTCATCCGCTTCTGATACGATCCGGCTGGGATGATCAGGGTCTTGTATAGGATCTCCTTTGTAAGTCGATATTAGGTCTTTACTACGGAATTAGCCCAAAGAAACAGCGGTTGGCAAGAGTAATTCTTCGTTTAATTTCTGACGAGATGTTGTTGTCAGATGTGAAAGCGGAGTCGATGTAGCTAATACTTGTCAATGGTGACGTTCTGTCCAATTCGTCGATGTTATGTGTCCTTTTGTCTTAAGAGCTTATATACTTATACTTGGTCTTACTTGGCCTTAAAGCGTCAAAAATCGTTTAAGCAGTAAATGCTTAAACAATTTTTGACGCTTCCTTCTCTATACATACATACTAACAAATGTATCTGTGACACCACGTTGAGGGTAACAATTTCGACTTCTTGTGTTTTTTCTACGATCAGTTGAAGTGTGAAGATTTGGTCATTTGTATGCTTTCCTGGCCTAAAAACACATTGATAAGTGCCGATTAGATTGTTGTTAAACGGTTTCAAGCGTTTAGGTTTAATGGGCTGTTGATACTCAGGTGGGTTGTCAAACTCGCAAAGGCTTACGTGGGCCCATAGCGAAAGTTTAAATATTACAACAGATAGGGCCATGAAGCGACTTATGCCTCTATTGCTGGCGCAGGTCGAAAAATCTCCTATTTTTACGGATCGGGCAGAAGATGCTGAGGTTCGATTCTTCAGGTATACTTTCATTCAAAAAAAATTAGCTTATGACTTGGCGAATGTAACCATAACCAAATTATTTCCACTGGCTTTATAAAGCTCGTCAGGAAGGCCGTAATTTCAGGAGGCCTTGTAAACATCAACCTTCAGTCAGGTGATATAGTTGTAGTATTCGCTGTCGTGGCCAATATTAAATCTCCCTTACAGCGGGAGATTTTTCGTCATCCCTTTCGTTGATCGTTACGACGGAATTCTGTTAGCGCCTTGTATCCCTGGCTTTGACGTTTTACACTTCGGTTAAACTTACGAGCATCTCTCCTGGGGTGGCACCTCTCTATGTCTTTGAGCGCGTGCTTTTCTTGCTCTTTTTTCTCCTTCCTGAAAGCATGCGTTCTTCAATTCTTCTTTGCCCAAAACCTGCGATTATCCTTTTTTCTTTGCTCATAAAGCTCAATGCAGCTGTTCCTTGGAAGCCTCGTTTTCCACATTTATATGGTCCGTAGCAAATGTCACAGATTTTCATGCTCCTTATGCCGGACCCTCCCATCGTATTTCCTCGATGGCAGTAATGTCTGTTTTTAATCAGCTTAGGGCGTTCTCTAGTTTATCTGCTGCGCATCTCCTGTTTGATGTTCTCATATTCCAGGTGCAGATACCAACGTCTTCGTCCGTTTTTCGTTTGGCATGGTCGTCAACAATAAAATCGGTGTTTTCCTCGGCTCTTGGTTGCTTGGTAACAGACATTTTTTCCCTGAGTAGTTAACCCAAAGCACAATACCTAAACTGGAGTGCAAATTTATTAGATACACGAAGAACACAAGACCATCAGTATCCACTACGTTAACCTTTCGGCTCTTCCGTCACCATCTCTAGTCAAGGGGCCTGACAAAACATTGAGATTCCTAGGTGACCTTTTGTCCGAATATGTCGGAGCAGCGTAAAAACTATGCCATCCTAGCTGGGACTGTAGACCCCTGCGTTGACTACATCTTGGGAATTCTTCCACTGCCGTTTGGGAGGTTTGTTCATTTCGGAGTTTTGGTCCACGAGTGGTATTTAATTCCCCACCTTCTCTGCATTATCTGCAGAGAATTCCTCCTACCTTTGACGCGTCCGATGGGAGACTAGCTACTCCACACTGAGTCCAACCAATGATGTCAATATCTTCGGCGTATGCTAATGGAAGACTGTGCCTCTGGTGCTGGCTCGGGAGTTTTATACAACTCTCTCAAGAATGATGGACAGTGCCTTGTCCAGATCTTTTTTTTTTAATATCGAATGTTTCAGTCAGGTCGTAGCCGACCCTTGTAGAGCACCGATCCGTATCCCGCTAGGCGCGGTTAAGGGACAAATACACTCATACTCCCTGAAGAAATCCGACTCCAAATGGAGAAGGCTAACAAATTGCGTCATATCGAGGACGATATGGCCCTCCTAAGACAAAAACAAAACAAACGATCTACTTAATTGATCCCGCAAGAATTACAACGATATCGCAAGAATAACGGCGATAATCATGGGGCCCTGGTCAATTGGAGACCATGCCGCCAAACTGGGGATCCCATACAACCCTCGATGCCGCAGTTGCGGGAACACAAATGAGAGAGAAACCCTCTCCCACTTCATCTACAAATGTCCGGAACTAGCAAGAAGACTGCGTGCGTTAGACCAACCATTCTTCGACAACCTTACCGACATCTCGCGTAAAAGGATAAAAGATCATATCAGTTTCCTAAAACCTCACAACCTGGATCTAGAGACGGCCTGTATCAAATCCACAACTACAATCATAGGTCACATGAGTCGTGATGACAAAACGGCACGTAAGTGCTACTTGGGTTATTGCCGAACCGCCAGCTCTATCTACCTATCTATGGAGCACCGAATATTCCAATCGTCATCCTCCACAGACGGAAGAGTTTGGGCGGTTTGGGCAAAAGCGGGCGCTATAAAAGCGAAAAAATAAAACAACTACGATCATCCAGCACAAAGTTGACCATGATCGTGATCCATAAAATAATCGGCGTAGCTGTTGTGCGAAAAGGGCCGCCCAGAATGCGTATCTATAGCTGGTATCTTGTATCGCTGTCAAAAAAGAGATACATTGCATGTGAAGTGCCTTCCATATAACTTCAAGCTACAGATTCACGAAGATACACATTGAGTAAGCGCTTACGGGGTGCTTGTTTTCAACTTCTGACAAGCATCAGCTGCAGATATCCTCAAGATCATACGTGAAAACCAGGGAAACTTCACTTACGGATTTATTCACTCCCAGGTCTCCGACATCACTTGGCAAAGCGGAGATTCTCTGCAATATACTTACTTACTTGAAATATCCTCAAGATCATACGTGAAAACCAGGGAAACTTCACTTACGGATTTCTTCACTCCGAGGTCTTACTTACTGAATTGGAGCTACAGTCCGGAATGAATGGGCCTCAACCAACATGCCTCTCCTATTAGGCCGGTCCATAGCTAACTGCCTCTGCAATATGGTGGAACTAAGAATTGTTGGATTCGTCCCATCATCCTTTTTACCATATGGTGTGACTTAAAATTGTTGGATTCGTCCTATTACCCTTTCTGCTACAGGGGTTCAGCTGGAATTTTTTATGTACCATGAAGGGACATAAGGAATATGCGAAATAAGGAAACCGTGAATTGATAGAAAAAGTTCCACAGAATCAAAAAATCCTAGCTATGGCAGCGTAGGAAAATCTCCGAAGGGTGCGGTGCGTAAGTGGAACACGCCTAATAAATACCTCGTCGCTGACAAGAACTTTACCTTTTCGCGACTTCTATTATGCGAATTTTGCCAAGGGCAAATTATATTCACATTCCTTGATGATTCACTGCGGATATATTATTTGCAGACCTGTATACTCGTCTTCCAACTACGCTCCGAAATCCTTCCAAATTATTCCTTAGCTGCATTTACAGCCGTCGTGAAAAGCTTTTACGCCTCCATATAGGTACCCATTTCAAGAAGTTGAGTTCCTCAAGCAAACGCATATACTGACGTGTTTTCACATTGACGGCATTAGTCGTTTTTCAATATCAAGTCCCTTAACAACCACCATTCCAAATCACCACCAGCGATACCACCAGCGATACCTTCAGTTCAAATTTGTTCAGAACGTTCGGATACGTTCTGAACAAATTTGAACCAAACACAAGCAAACACCAAAACAAACACGTATCCGAACGTTCTGAACAAATTTGAACTGAAGGTATCGCTGGTGGTGAGTTGGAATCGCTGTGAAAATCAAATCTGTGTTTGCTAAAAACTTCGCAACAACCGTCCTTGTTCTACCTTTTATGAGGGGAGGCCTATTTTCACTGTTTTCGAACTAAAAACGTCACAAAGAAATATTTACCTTCCATAATCGGGATGACTAAAATATAAGGAACAGCTGTATGACATCTCGAATAAACAATTTAGCAGCCACGGGGGGTCCTTCAAATCTCACGCCATGCTAATTTTGCTTCCGATTGCAGAAAAAATATACCCACTCTCTCAAGGCGTTCGTGACTCTACCCATTTACTACTTTCCATCCTCTGAAATGGGTTTCGTCTTCGGCCGCCTTAAATAAATTATCCCGTCACTCCCGTCCATAACAAAAAAAAAATCAAACTTGCAATTGTGAACCCAATTTAAATTCGCAAAATCGAAAAAAAAAAATTGAAACAGTCTTGCTAATAGCATCTGACATCTTAAAAGAAATTCAACTGCCAAAGGGTGTACCTACCTACAACAGTCGACATGACTACACTCTACGTATGTCGTTCGATTATGTTTATGTACACACAGGACATGTAATTGAATGGACCCAAGCTATACCACCTATGTAGCTAGATATACTTATGTTCCGTGTTTGGTTTGAGATACTTTTTTTTATTTTTTGTCGTTGTTGCCGTTGCCTAAAGGATAACAAAAATTAAAAAAAAAAAAAATACCTCGACATACAAAGTAGACAAACCACCATCTGCGGAAACATGTATCCATGCCCGTACTCGAACTCGATCCGTAATATGTTCCTTTGTTGCTCACATCTCGCTTATTGTTTTGTGAAAGATCCCAAAAGGAGCATACAGCAACAATATATCGAAAGGAAATTCCAAGTTTCCATCGCCAGATAAGAGGACCGACCGACAAGACTGAACAGAAAACGAAAATGTTTTTGTGAACCCTGTGTTGTCCACCTGCTTAGAGTGTCCAAGATGATGATGATGATGGTGGTGGGCATCTTTAGTTTTCTAAAGCGACAGCACGACAATAGCTAGAGAGATGGCAATGGGGAATGAATATGTGGACGGAAGACTACCTGCTGCTGTGTCGCCACTCTACCTGTAGATTCTCTATTTACACGAATAATGGCTTGTCTTTGTTTGTCCTTGTTAATCCACATGCGCAATTCCTCAGAACTGCTGTGCTAATCCGGGCCGCCCTCATGTGGTGGCGAATTTTTCTCAACCTTTCAACTTTTTCCCATAACCAATCGTCAATCTAATCCCTCCGTCCAGGTGTAATTCGATCTGCACAACCAGACCAATATGTACGCAAGTCGGGTGGGTACGTCTATGCAGGTATCTGTGTTTTGTATCCTTGGTCTGAATTTTTCCTGAATTACGATCAAAGTGTAGGAATTTGTTGTGCGCTGTGTGTGCATGTAATCAATCCATGTTCCGTCGTCGACTTTGGAAACGGGTAAAGAAAATCTCAAATATTCCACGTTCGACACACGAATCTGCGTCCAGAGGACAGATACAGATACATTACTCCCGTCGCACCAGGTGGTGGCCAATGGCCAATGGCCAATAAAAACAAAATCCATCTATCCGATACAGAGAGAGGTCTTGGTTTTTTGAAATTTAAGCAAGCGGAAAACACGAAAATATAAATAAACAGTTTGAACTATGCAGAGAGGGAGAGAGCGATCGTTGAGTCTATTAGTCATAGTAAAGGATTGACTTGGAACACTATGCCCCCGAGCAGACATTTGGGGATTAATATCGCCAGCGTATCCAGTCCAACAACAAGCGATTGTTGTCCTACAGAAAAAAAAAAAAAATCAAACGTCCACGATTGTGCCGCCTGTGGCACACTTTACCGTCGACTATAGCAACCATTAACTTAGGTCAGTATCGCCTCGCCGCCATGCCATACCTATGCCTTCACAAATAGCTCGCAATCTAAGCTCGTGCACACTTATATCTAAAAGCGGACGACTCGGTGGGTATTTAGTTTCCACTTTTGAGTGGGAGGAGGGTAGTAGATATATTTTTGGGGGAGAGCGTGCGCCATAATTATGAAATAATATTTATTACGGCACTTTGGGGGTTTCCTTTTTCCTGTTTGGGCTGCATGTTTATTGCGCAAAACTTGTTGATCGTGTTGTATGGGAAATGTACTGTTTAGACGGGTAATCGATAAAAGAGCTATGACAAGGCAACTGAAGAGCGATGTAGCTATCGTATTGCACTAGAGTGGTGTTTAATGCGGCGCGGCTAATTATTTGGGTGCCTGCCGCAGGGGTAGGGTGACCAGACGCCTTCTTTTAAGAGGACATGTCCTCTTTTTGTCCAGAAAATGACTCAGAATCGCTAGCTGAGACGATCTAGCCATAACTGTCTGTCTGTCCGTTCATCGATCTGTGTGTCACCGCACCGATATTTGGGGATTTGAGAGATGAGATTTGATAAAGGGTGTGTTTTTTTTAGAGGTATAGAACTTTGAATTGAAATAAAACACAAGAAAATGTCCATCCATTTGGCTTTTTTGGAAGGATAATTTAATGCCATTAATGTTTAAATATGATTTTGGGCATGTGGCAGTCGCGGTTGGGTCGAATAAAACCAAGTCTAGAGGTCCAATTTTCAGCCACTTTATCGAGCATTTGGGGCCGTATTTCGGCAATAATGCCACGAATGTTGGCTTCCAAGTCTCCTAACTTTTCTGGTTTGTTGGCGTTGACGAGCGTTTTCACATATCCCCAAAGAAAATAATCCAACGGTGTCAAATCACACGATCTTGGTGGCCAATTGATGGGTCCATTCCGCGCTCATCGAATGTTTTCTTCAATAAATCGATTGTGACGTGCGCTGTGTGGCATGTAGCGCCGTCTTGTTGGAACCAAATCTCATCCACATTCATGCCATTTAATTCGGGAACAAAATATAGGGTTATCATGGCTCTATACCGGTTTCCATTAACAGTAACTGACTCTCCAGCTTCATTTCGGAAGAAGTAATGCCCAATGACTCCACCATCTCATAGAGCACACCAAACAGTCAGTTTTTGTGGATGTAATGGCGTCTCAAGGGTCTCATGTGGATTGTCTTCACTCCAAATGCGGGAATTTTGCTTGTTGTCGTAGCCATTCAACCAAAAATGAGCCTTCACCACTGAAATTTTGCGATGAAAATCAGCATCGAGATCAATCCCATGCACCAAAATCGCGACGCATTGCATTGTCTCGCAGCTTTAATTCTTGCAAAAGCTGGATCTTGTAAGGTCGTAAGCCAAAATCTTTGCGCAAAATCTTACACGACAGCGCATCGCCTTGCCTAATTCCTTTTTTTTGGTATAGAATGTGTCGGTGAGGTCGTATCCGACCCTAATTGAGCACCGAGAATTCTCCATCGTCATCCTACACAGAGCTTACATGGCTCTGTATAGTTTGTCTCTATAAATGCTGTCGTATGCGGCTTTGAAATCGATGAATAGGTGGTGGTTATCGATTTGGACTTCTTGGATCTGCCGAAGTGTGGAAATTTAATCGGTTGTGGACTTTCCAGGCCTAAAACCACACTGTTAAGGGCCGATTAGGTTATTGGCAAACGTTTTCAGGCGTTCACAGTTCACATATTACGGCAGATAGGATCGTGTAGGAGATGTTGAGGAGACGTATTTGACGCAGTTAAGAGGATCTCCTTTTTGTGGATCAGGCAAACGGTGATGATTTTCCATTCCATTTTCCATTTCTTATGAGTTGGGTGGATGTTACTTACCAAGTCATCTCCACCGGCTTTTTAAAGCTCGGTGGGAAGGCCGTCATTTCCGGCAGCCTTATTAAGCTTGAGTGTAGATATTGCTATCCTCACTTAATTCAGGTCGGGTGGCTGGCAGTTTTCGCTGTCGTTTCCACGATGAATGGCCTGACAGCGGAATGTTGTTCGTCATCGCCGTTTAACAGTCTATCGAAGTGGTTCTTCCATATCCTCAGCATCGACTATGTCTCAACTACGATATTTCTTAGCTCATCTCGACATGATTCTGTTCGAGCCTTTTATCCTTGACTATGACGTTTTACACTTTAGTAAGATTTGCGAACATCGTTCCTGGAGTGTCAGCTCTCTTTATCCTTGATCAGCCGCTTTTCTGGCTTTTTTTTCTTCATTCTGAATACCCGGGTTTCTTCTCTTCTTCTCTGCCTATAGAGCTCAACGGCAACACTCGTCTTCACCTGCAGCTTAACCTTGTAGGCCTCGTTCTTGGCTGCGAGCATCTGGTGGTATTCCTCATGAAACCAGGGGTTTCTTGCTGGTGGGCGCGAGCAACCAAGCACATCAGTTGCGGCTGATCTAATGGCTTGTTGGCATCGTTGCCATTGTTCTTCGACATTCGAGAATGGTGGTATGGTGTTAATCGAGAGGTTAAGGGATACGCGTTGCGCGAAGGTCTTGGCGGTCTCTTCCGATTGCAGTCTTTCAACGTTAAATTTTTGTACAGCATTTCTGTATTGTTGTGGCGTAGTGGAATCCGCATCCTTACCTTGGCTGCATGCAACAAGGTAGTGGTCCGAGTCGATGTTCGCTCCTCGGAATGTTCGGACATCCAAAATACTGGATGCGTGCCTCTTGTCTATCGCAATGTGATCAATTTGGTTGACCGTTCGTTGATCTGGAGACCGCCATGTCCCCTTCTGGATATTGAGGTGAGGAAACCGTGTGCTGGCTATAGTGGCATTTCGTTCCGTAGCGAAGTCGATTAGCCTAAGTCCGTTACCAGACGTGTTGTAGGCTAAGTTTTCCGGCAATACTGCTCAAGATGTCTTCTCTTCCTACCTCTGCGTTAAAATCTCTCAGCACGATTTTAACATCGTACTTCGGCAGTCGCTTATAGGCTTAGTCGAGGAGCTCGTAGAAGCAATCCTTGCTCGTAGAAGCAATCCTTAGCTATACCCTCTTTTTCCTCCGTTGGGGCGTTAGCGCATTTAAGGATTATGTTGGCGAATTAGGCCTTGATGCGGATTGTTACAATGCTTTCGCTAATTTCTTGGAAACATACGACTTCTTGCTTAAATCTGGCGCTTGTAACAAATCCGCATCCGAATAGTCGCTGTTTCTTCTCACTATTTGACGTTTTACACTTAAAAAAAAACCTGCTAAGATCTTTCGATGACGGGCTCAGTGGCGCGATGGTTAGTGCGATGAACTGCCGCGCAGAAGGTCTGGGTTCGATTCCCAGCCGTAGCTACACCTAAACGATTTTTCACTGGCCCTCCTCTCGTGATGATCTGACAAATCATCCGAGTAGTATCAGTTGTGATGAAAAGCTTATCTTAACTTAGCCGTTCGGATTCGGCATAAAACGACAGGTCCCGCCATCGTGCTAAGAAGTACACACGCACATATGAATGGTTGTGGGAAAAAAGCTAGGCCCTGGGTACTAACGAGCCTGTTGTAGCACCTCACTATATCCTCGATCGCTTGCTTTTCTTGTTTTTTGTATCTTCATTCTGAGAAGCCGGTGGTCTTCCCTTCTTCTGTACCTGTTAAGCTCAATGTCAGCCCCTCTTTTCAGTTGCAGCTTTGTCTCCAAGGTCGTATTTCGATTGCTAGCATCTATCGGCTTCTTCAACAAAACACGAGTTTCTTCCTGGTGCAAGTGTGAAACCAAAGAGTATAGAACTACATAGGGTTCGCATCACAGCTAAAATTTTTTTGTGTCCGTTTCCGACGCGTGCGGTAAGTTCGAAGAGGAAACTTCGTCGATCGTATGCGTCGGTAATGCAGTTGTTTGATGCTGGGGTAGCAATGTGAACACTGGGGGTATCAATATCTTTTCGTTCTTTTTGGTGAAACCTATCAAACAGTTACGGCTTGTTGAAGTCGTCACCATTTGTCTTCGACGTAAAACATTGGTAGAATGCTGTTAATAGAAAGGTTGGGTGTAGGGCGTTTCGCAATGGATTCGGTGGTCTCTTGCCCATAGTCAGTCACAATGTGATCAATTCGGTTGGCCATTTGTTGATCTGGAGACATCCCTTAGGAAGCCGTGTACTGGCTACAGTGTAATTTCGTTCCTCACCGAAGTCAACTAGCCTAAGTTCGTTGCCAGACGTGGAGGTCTGTAGATTGTATTTTCTGACAATACTGCCAAATGTGGCACCTACCCACCTTTGCCTTAAAGTCTTCCAGAACGAATATAACATCATACTTCGGTATTCGCTCATAAGTTTGGTCTAAGAGCTCGTAGAAACAATCCTTCTCCATGTAATTTTTTTCCTATGTTGGCTTATGTTGGGGAAATTGGGGCTTGATGTTCATTTTAACAACGCGTTTGCTAATGTCTTCAAAGCAAAAGACTTCATATCTAGGTCAGTCTCTTATAACAAATATTCGGATTTGTTAATGTTTCTGTTCCTGTTCGTATTTCATTAACAGCAGTAATGTCCTTGCAGCAGCTTAGGTCTTCTGCTAGTTGTTCGTTGATTACCTCACGGAAAGTCTCTCCCACAGATTGCGTTCTCCAACTAATAAGAGCAAAGCGCTAAGTGTTAGGCAGAAATTATTAAAAGCTTTGCACTGGTTTGGTACAGGATGTCAGTACCATGTTATAGGTGACGCACATGGTGTTAATAAAATGACAGTGTGTCGCTGTATAAAAGAAGTCACTTCTGCAATAAATGAAGTTGAATTTCAAAAACAAGTGTGTTGGCCCGAAAGTGTACACCTTACGATTCAGGGCTTTTTTGAAAAAGGTGGTATGCCGGAAGTGTGTGGTGCAATCGATGGTATTTTGATCAACATTGATGCACCTTCAAATAATGAATCAGTTTTCGTTGACCGACATGGCAATCATTCATTAAATTGTATGGCAGCATGTGGACCAGACTTACGATTCTTTTATGTCAGTGCTAACTGGCCGGGAAGTGTGCGTGATGCACAAGTGCTGCGAAATAGCACGCTGTTCCAAAAAATGGAAAATGGATGGAGGCCTTTTCCTAATATCGTAATACTAGGTGACAGCGCTTACCCATTAAAAACATGGCTGATGCCACTTTCCACCTCATCTGCTAATACAGTATCTGTTATCCGATACAACAGAGCACATAAAAAAACACGGCGATTGATTGAGTGCGCATTCGGCGTTTTAAAAGAAAAGTTTCCGTGCCTGAATCACCTGCGATCATTAGAATAAAGATCGTCATCCTCTAAGTCTTGATCCCCATTTTTTTTTCAGCTCCACCATCCGCTAAACCTTTAATTAAAGTCGAGGGAGGATAACCCAACTCTTTTTCCAACAAAGCAATCTCTAGTCTTATTTTGTAATTTTGTAATTCTAGGTGCTCTATCATCAGTTTACGTTTTTTTCAAAATCGTTGGGCACTTCTTTCTGGCTAATCGCTTTCTGCCTACAAATAAATCATATATATACATCATTCTATTTACTTTCCATAAATATATGTATGTACCTGTTAACTTTCGGACAGCGCCAGCGTTAGAAAGAGATGCAGAATTACTCTGTGTGAATTTATTTATTTATTTATTTATTTATATATTAGACTAAGAATAAATACATAATATAACTGCTGGTGGGTACCTATATGCATTCATATATTACATTACAAAATAAATATATGTTACATTGATTTTAATTAAATTAAATATAATTAAGCACTATTAGAACATAATGTTGAAATATTATTTAATACCATAGATTTGAAGATATCTCTAGAAAGATTCGAATTAAAATCAACTGAATTACAAATTAAATTTGCTTCTCTGATGCAACGGGATATAGTCTCGTTTCGTCCATAATTGCTACGATGAAACTGTTCATAAATTAAAAATCGACAACGTGTAGTCCTTGATGGTGCATTGCCTTCACTCACTAATGCTAGCAACGGGGGACACTTTATATGATATGTTATAATATCTCTTATAAACATTACGGAAAAGTATACCCTGCGATTTTTTTAGAGATTGCATTCCAAATAATAAACAGCTACTGTTATAGGATGGCCTTGGAATTCTCCAAATTTAACTTGAAGAACGCATATATCTAGTAAATTTTCTTTGTACTTTCTCAATTCTTTCCATTGAATTATTGTAGTAAGGATTCCAAACTATGCTACAATACTCCAGAACTGATCTTACTAGAGAAATATATAATGACTTTAGAGTATAAGGATCCGAGAATTCTCTAGTGTTTCTTTTAATAAAACCAAGCATTTGGTTAGCTTTATTAATAATATAGTCGTAGTGTGGTAATAATGACAGCGTTGTGTCTAATATAACCCCTAAATCTTTCTTCCTTCTTACTCGCTCAAGATTAATGTTATTGATATTATAATCAAACAAAATTGGATTTTGATTCCTGAAACACGACAAAACTTGACATTTTGAAATGTTAAGATGAAGCAGATTCCGTTTGCACCGATTCACATCGTCTCTTACGATAGAGTTTGAGATCATCGGCAAATAGAAGGCAAGTCGAATCAATAAACATACCGGGTATGTCATTGACAAATAACAAAAATAATAATGGTCCTAGATGACTTCCTTGTGGGACCCCTGACGGAAATATTATTTGAGAGCTTTGAGAAATATTATTGAGAGAGGAAATGTTATTTGAGAGCGAATTGTCAATTTTTACTATTTGGAATCTACCCGTCAAATATGATTCCAACCACTTTAGTAAAGAAGAATGGATACCAAAAGAGAATAATTTACTAAGTAGAACTTTATGATTTATTCTGTCAAATGCTTTCGCAAAATCAGTAAAAATAATATCAGTCTGCCACTTTTTTTTTCCATGTTTGATATGATGGCGTTAGTCATTAACGCTAGGTTTGTTGCCGTTGATTTGCCTGACATAAAACCATGTTGAGACACTGATATGTAGTTCTGAACCAATTGTGATAATTTATTACAAACTATTTTCTCAAATATTTTTGGTAGAGCTGAAATCTTACATATTGGCCTGTAGTTTGTTATTTCGTGCTTTGACCCGGATTTAAAAATGGGAGACAAAAACGAAATTTTCCAACCATCCAAAAATTTGCCTTCTACAAGAGAAAGGTTAAAAATTATTGAAAGTGGCTCAACTATCGCAATTGCACACTTCTTTAAAAGAACAGCAGGAATTCCGTCGGGTCCTACTCCTTTACTAGCATCCAATGCTGATAAAGCCTCTTCTATATCCAATGGACTGAGAACAATCGAACCGATGTCGACAACTCTACTAACAGAGGGCATTTCTTGTATGGAGGGAGCGTCCAATGAATACACCGATTGGAAATAGTTCGCGAATAAGTTGCAGATTTGTGGCACCTCACTAGTCGTTGAGTCAAGGTACTTCATGCAACTTAGTATTCCATTTGACTTACGCTTTGAGTTTATGAAATTCCAAAAAATATTTACTGTGTGATTTTAAATCACACTCTCAATTGATAGCAAATAATTTCGATACATAAATTTATTCAAAACATCGAACTCACGTTGGCGATTTAAGTAATTTATGCGCAGATCTAGATTCTCTTTGTCAATTTTATAAAGTTTGAATGCTTTATTTTTCTTGTTTTTGAGATTATTCAACCTTTTGTTAAACCAGGCCGGACTATTGTTATTTTTTAAACGTTTTACAGGTACAAATAATTCAATTGCACTTTTTAAAATGCTAGAGAAAACGGAGTAAGTGTTTTCCAAACTCAAAGAACTCAGAATATTTTGCCACGAAAAAGACAACAAATAATCAACCATTGCAACATAGTCAGCTTTTCGAAAATCATATATAGTCTTGTGATTGGATATTAATTTCTTTATATAATGATAAAAGTAGATGTTGCCATCAATTGCAATATGATGAATTGAGTTTTTAATAACCGGGAAGTTTGACTTATCAAGACAAATGTTATACTCAATGTCCACAAAAATCAGATCAAGTATCCGGTTAATATTATTTCGTAGAGAATTTACTTGAATTTAATTATATTGACCCAAAAAATCTATAACAAAGGATTCTATTTCCGTTGAAACATTAAAAGGAACCAAACACCTGTCTTCCAAGTCCAACGTCCATTCAATGTTACAAAGATTGAAATCACCCGTCAATAGAATATGTTGCGAACTTTTCAGATTATCTAATATAGACTTTAAATTATTTAAATGAGCGCTATACAAATTTAAATTACTCCTAGGTGGGAATATAACTAGCAGAAACGAATAATTCTGATTGACCTATTTTAACACATATACTATAAGTTGGTCAATGTCTAGGTCCGAGTTAGAAGAGTTTGACTCCAAAGCCAATCAAACTACATGCCAGTGAAGCACGAATTGCAACCAATACTCCTCCAGCTCTTTCCATCCCTGTCATTTGTGTAGATCTGTCTTTTCTAAAAACAGTGTAATAATTGGGAAAACATTCAACACTTAAATGATTATCTGTTAACCAAGTTTCAGTTAGGATAATAATATCATACGTATTTGAAGAAAACGATACATAAATATGATCTAATCTGGTCCTTAGCCCACCAACATTTTTATAATAGAAAGATACATTTTCAAAACTACTTGATGATGTCTTCGGCAATCCAGCAGGAACATTTTGTAGAACGGGATTTCCATCTATATCGTCAGCAAATGATGTTATGTAAGATTGACTGATTTGGGAGCTCTGTCGTTTTTTGGATGATTTATAAATGGCTTTACTTTAACACCCCAAGGCCATAACGAAGCATCACTCATACGTTGGTCATAACAATCTGATAGAACACTTAATTTGGAATTAATGTATTTGATATCGGATGGGGAAATGTCTTTTTTTAATAATTTGAAACACTTAAAGGCATTAAAGGGTATATTAGTTCGGGCTGATATGTGATTGATAATATCATCCGGCAGAGTATTCACCTTGAACTTCGTAACATGCAGCCATTTAGAAGGAGTTAATTCTGTACGACTTCCACTAGGTCGGGAATCTATATAAAAAAGTTAATTTGTAGGAATTTAATTTTTATTTCTCTAACCGTTATTGCCAGGTTCCAAAGACTCTTCAACTCCAAGGCCAATTATAACTGCAGTCTTTGCCACCTGAAGATCCCGTTTTTTTTTGGAGTTGTCTAATTTGGCCTACCAATATATTTTTTTTAAAAACTAAATTTTAAACATTTTTGCAATCAATACTTACTATGGCATATTTCCTACAATTTTGCCAAAACACATCTCTGATGTACGTCCAATCTTCTCCCTCAGGAACTATATTCAAACTTTGTGCCAATACGTACACCTCTCGCCATTTATCACTTTTATTCGATTTTGTTAGCAAATCAGAGAAGGCACCAAACAAAATGTGTT
Organism: Rhingia rostrata; assembly: GCA_949824845.1. NCBI lineage: Eukaryota > Metazoa > Arthropoda > Insecta > Diptera > Syrphidae > Rhingia > Rhingia rostrata. The sequence goes on along the minus strand of OX463755.1, from coordinate 20,605,263 downwards.
TGTTTTCTCTTATTTTAGATAAAATGGTTACTTTATCTTCTTCACTGATTCTCCGACTCATCGCGTTAGACAGACTTGTTGAACTGATCAACAAGTCCGGGGAAATTTTTGTTTTCAACAAGTATTGCGGTTTTTGTTGGGTTACAGAAATGATCTTCATTTGTTGAACAAGTATAGTTCAACAAGTACTTGTTGACTAGTTGACTTGTTGTTCTGTGTTACAGGCCCCTGGAGGGACCCTAGTCTCTTAAGTATTAATCCCAGATTATCTATAATTCATAGGACTCTTATCACTGCGCAACTGATCCCGGAAGCACTTACTCACCACCACTTGTCTCGTATCTCGAAAACCCATACCGCCTTGAATTTTCGATTTAATCTGAAATCACAACCTCTTCTCAGACTACCCACTGTCAAGTCCAGTCAAGTGAAATAAAGTATCTACATCCTATCTCCCCCTCCCTGTTCTGAACAGTGTGCTTTCATTAAAAACCCATAAATACTCAACTTACTCATCACAGCTCAGTATTATGCCTACACATGCAACTTGTCAATCAATCTCGTGTATATGCACAAGTACAATGACCCACAATGCCTCTGCCATGCCTGGCACTCCCTCTCATTGCATCCGTGGCCGCCAATCACCGCCCTATAATTACATCCGTCGACTTAACACTCGACCACGTAATAAATGTAATTTCCTCCGCATGAAACGGATTTCGAACGCGCAACGAGCGATTTTTTTTTCCGTTTAATATTTCATAACGCGCGCGCTTACGCCGCCGCTCTCCTTTCCACCGCGCACAAGTGCAAGTCCCACCTTCAGTCTGGCTACCGCTGTCAGCATTTATCGGCCCATCAACACCGCCATTAAGTTTTGTAGTTTTGTTTGCCAGGCGTGTACACACACTCTACAATCGAACATGAATCCTCCACCCAGCACACGTCATCACCACCACCATCACCATTGTATCGTCGACATGATTACGTTCTCTTGATAAGACATTTCATGAGCAGCACTGCTGTAGCTGGGGGTATTGCAAATTTCAAAAGTCCGGCCTAATATCGTGTGACTGGACTCTCTTCCGGTTAATCTGCGAAACTGTTTTGTGTGCATGTTTAGACCTACTCTAGGGTTAACCCCTGTTCTGACTTGGTTAGCCTGCGTGCGGGGCACACATGAGTGCGCTCTGAATAACTGATTTGTTGTCGCTTAAACGGCTCATTTCCTTGAGTCATATAATGTTATATCCTGGGACAAAACAGTCCAGGTCCGGCCCCCGTTCCCTATAACTCCGGCACTGCGATGCAAATGTTCTACTTCATGAATAATTATGTTCGGTGGGAAGGCGCGTCGCGGCAGGTTAAGGGTTCTGGAGATGTGGTGGTTCGCCTTGTCTTGGATTTCAACTCAAATCACCTGTTCCGCATTGGAATTTTAAAAGCATTGGCCGCCGCTGATCGCACTATGGGGATAATGCAGCCGGGTGCAACCACCTGTTCATATTGTTATCCGCCGTGGTGAAAACATGCGCGCATGCGGATACCAGCAAAATAAGCTACCATCCTACGTTTGGCGAGGTATCTCTCTCATGCGTTATTCATCGGGGCAGTGCGGCCCCTTTTTCGGAACAAAATTACAGTAGCTGGAGTATTGTTTACTGTTATTGGTAAGCCATTTAGAATATAGGGTGCTGATGCGGTTGAGTTTTTGGGAAGAACGCAAAGTGGTTCTGTTTTTGAAAAATTAGCCTGAGTGCATAAAATGATTCTCGGTTTTTCTCGGGTGTTGATCCAGTGTGACATGATCGCTATGTTGGAATTAAATAACTTAACGGCACAGGTTTGAGCCTCTTTTCAGGCATTCGTGTATTTTCGCTTTTACCTGCTTCACAAATGGCGGGACCTAAAATTGTGCGACGTAACCAAACGTACGACTTAACCCTTTCTTGACAATCGATACCACTCGAATGATTTCCGAGAGTGGCGTTAGTTAAAATCATTAATTGGTTCACCTACTCTTAGAACGGAATACAACTTATTCGGAAGTTAAATCAACTCCAAGCTCCAAGACCAACCAACTTGGATAATCCGTGAGTCTCTTGGCGGTTATTTGTTAGACTGATTTGTGATAAAGAAATGTCCGATCAGTCCTCTGAACATACATCAGTCATACATACTTACTTAAGTGGCGCTATAGCCCGGAATGAACCTGGGCTTAACCGGCATGTTGGTTAGGACCCAGGTTCATCGAATTCTCCAATTAGTGCGGCCCTTAGCTAACTGCATTCAATTGGTTGAGGTCGGTTTCTACTTGTGCGCGCCACTTAGGGCGAGGTCTTCCTCAACTTGGTCCAACGTTTTGCAGCGAATTAAAGACTCTCCGAGCCGCAGTTCAGTCGGAGCTAACTATGGCTGTTGCTGATCGCGGGGCACTGAAGCAGTGGTGAATGATGGCCTCGTCTACGTCTGGATCTCCGAATTTCCTGCATAGTTTGTGCGAGTCAGTCAAGTTGATCCAAACTGACCTGAGCAGATTGTGACCTGCCATCACTCCCAAACAAAAATAAAAATTTTTGACGCAACAGGCTCGTTAGTACCCAGGGCCTAGCTTTCTCACAACCATTTATGGGTGCGTTTGTACTTCTTGCACCATGGCGTTACGTCCTGTTTTTTGCCGAAACAGAACGGCGGAGTTGAGAAAAGCTATTCTTGACAATTGATACTTACTAACTTACCTAAGTGGCGCTGCAGTCGGAATGAATCTGGTCCTCAAACAACATGCCTCTCCAATTAGCCCGGTCCTTAGCTAACGGCCTCCAGTTGCGCACTCCAAGTTGGTTGAGGTCGGTTTCTACTTGTGCGCGCCACTTAAGGCGAGGTCTTCCTCTACTGCGTCCGACGTCTGGCTGGGAATCGAAGACTCTGCCAGCCGGAGTATGGATTTCTATTGGTTCTACATGTCGTAGCCACCTTCAACGTCCAATGCGGAGTTTTTTTTTTTTCCACCAGGGACATGTCCCTGTATAGCTCGTATAATTCTTGGTTAAATCCTCGTCTTCATAGCCCGTCAGTCAACGCAAACGGGACCGAAGATTTTTCGAAGAATATTCCTCTCGAATCGACCAAGGATTTCGTCATCCGCTTTTGCTTCAGCGCCGTTGAGCAGGACTGGGATGATAAGGGTCTTATATAGGATCAGTTAATTTTTTCGATTGTCATTTTTATTGGAGAGTCTAATAAGTTTCCCTAAGAGTTGACCTCGTGTATTTTTTTTGCATCGCTAATTTCTCTAGCCATCGTTTCCTTGAACAGCCTAAAATCCGCGAATTCGCAACACTGCTTTCTTAGCCCCGAAGAAACAGCGGTTGGCAAGAGTAATTCTTCGTTTAATTTCTGACGAGATGTTGTTGTCGGAGTTAATAGCGGAGCCGAGATAGACAAAGTCAAGTACTAACTCAAAGTTATATCTGTCAATGCTGACGTTCTGTCCAATTCGTCGATGTGTTGTGTGTTCCTTCGTGTTGACAGCATATACTTAGTTTTTCCCTCATTTAAACCCATTTTTGCCGATTCCTCCTCTAAACTAGCAAACGTGGTTATGACATCACGTTGAGTCCTACCAATGATGTCAATATCGTCGGCATATGCTTGTAGTTGCACCGGGTTTTGGAAAATTGCGCCTCTGGTGTTGGCTCGGGACGTCACATGACAGCGCATCCCCTTGCCTTAATCCTTTTTTGGTTTCAAATGTGTCGGTAAGGTCGTTTCCGACCATGATGGAGCAGCGAGAGTTCTCCATCTTCATCCTACACAAACCTATGAGTTTGGTCGGTATAACAAAACTAGACATGGCTCTGTATAGTTCGCCTCTGTAAATGCGGTCGTATGCGGCTTCAAAATCGATGAATAGGTGGTGGGTATCGATTTGGACTTCTTGCGTTTTTTCCAGGATCTGCCGAAGTGTGAAAATTTGATCGGTTGTGGCCTTTCCTGAACGTAAACCACACTGATTTGATAAGTGCCGATCAGGTTGTTGGTAAACGGTTTCAGGCGTTCACATATTACGACAGATAGGATCTTGTAGGCGATGTTGAAGAGACTTTTGCCTCTGTAGTTAGCTCAGTTTGGAGGATCTCTTTTTTGTGGATCGGGCAAACGATGCTGAGGTTCCATTCTTCAGGCATGCTTTCTTCCTGCCAGATTTGGCTTATGATGGGGTGGTTGTTACTTACCAAGTCATCGCCACCGGATTTATAAAGCTCAGCGGGAAGGCCGATATTTCCGGCAACCTTATGAAGCTTGAGATTAGATATTGCTATCCTCACTACACCCAGGTCGGGTGATTTGCAGTTTTCGCTGTCGTTGCCAAGATTGAATGGTTGGTTCTGCCTGACAGCGGAATGTTGTTCGTCACCGCCGTTTAACAGTCTGCAGAAGTGGTTCCTCCATATCCTCAGCACCGATTGTGTCTCAGCTACTATATATTTTCCTGTTCATCTCGACAGGATTCTGTTCGAGCTTTGTATCCTTGGCTTTGACGTTTTACACTTTGCTAAAACTTGCGAACATCATTCCTGGAGTGGCACCTCTCTATATCCTCGATCGCGCGATTTTCTGGCTCTATTTTCTTCTGTCTGAAAAGACGGTGTTCTTCCCTTCTTCTCTGCCTATAGACTTCAATGGTAGCTCTCGTCTTCACCTGCAGCTTTGCCTTGTATGCCTCGTTCTTGGCTTCGAGCATCTGTCGGCGTTCCTTATCAAACCTTGTCTTGCTGGTGGACGCGAGAAATCTAGCACATCAGTTGCGGCTGATCTAATGGCTTGTTGGCATCGTTTTCATTGTTCTTCTGGTGGTATGATGTTAACCGAGGGGATAAGGGATACGCGTTGCGCGAACGTCTTGGCGGTCTATTAAGATTGCAGTCGTTCGACATTAAATATTTCCGGTCTTACAATATTGAGATACCGTCTCATTCTTGAACTAACCCTAACTATAGTCGATGTAAAGATGGATACCAGCAAAGAGAAAATACGCCGTGTCTTCAATTATTTCACTTCACTACCTAAATAAAGGGTTTTTGCAATAAGAGCGCTACAAAAGTTTTTTTTTTAAATAAAACAAAAACGGTTTTGGATATCAATGAAATCCTTTATTCCTGTGAGAGTACGTTCGATGCCATTATGTATGGAACTCGAATTCTTTTGCATGGCCACCACGGGCACGCTTGCAGAAGTCCAGACGCTGAACCCAATTTTCGACGGTTTTCAAGCATAAATCGGCCGGTACTGCTGAAATTTCACGTTCGATATTCGTACAAAGTTCATCAATCGTCGCTGGCTTGTTGGCATAGACCATAGACTTGACGTAGCCCCACAGGAAATTGTCTAACGGCGTCAAATCGCACGACCGAAGCGGCCAAGCAACTTGACCATTTCGTGAGATAACACGTTCTCCAAACTTGGTTTCCAATAAACTGATTGTGGCATTCGCTGTGTGGCTTGTGGCGCCGTCCTGTTGTGGCACCACATGCCCTCCAAGTCCACATCATTGAATTGGGGCCAAAAATATTCGGTTATCATTGAACGGTAGCGATTCCCATTCACAGTAACGTGCCGGTCTTGATCATCACGGAAGAAGTACGGCCCAATGATGCCGCCGGCCCATACACCACACCAAACCGTAATTTTTTCGGGATGCAATGATGACTCATGGAGTACGTGTGGATTGCTGCCTGACCAGTACCGCATATTTTGTTTATTGACGAAGACATTCAGCCAGAAATGAGCCTCATCGCTGAAGATGATTTTGATGATTCGATGAAAATCCGAATCATTTTCAAGTTGTTGCTCAGCCCAATTCACGAACATACGACGCTTCTGGTGGTCAAGCGGCTTCAGTTCTTAAAATTAAAAATTTATGGCGCAATAGGCTCGTTAGTACCCAGGGCCTAGCTTTTTTCTCACAACCAGTCATGTGTGCGTGTGTACTTCTTTGCACGATGGCGGGACCTCCTGTTTTATGCCGAATCCGAATGGCTAAGTTGAGATAAGCTTTTCATGACAACTGATACTACTCGGATGATTTGTCAGATCATCACGAGAGGAGGGCCAGTGAAAAATCATTCTGCGCGACAGTTCAACGCACTAACCATCGCGCCACTGAGCCCGTCAGTTCTTGCGTCAATTTTATCTTGTAAGGATGAAGGCCAAGATCTTTTCGCAAAATTCGTCACAACGACGTCACAGAGATGCCCAACGCTTGAGAACGACGTGTTTAAGGACACATTTGGGCTGTCTTCAACTGAAGTCTCAGTGGCAGCAATATTTTCGACACTACGGGCACTTCTTTGTCTCACTGGCACGTACTGTGCCTGTGGATTCAAATTTTTCCACTAGACGCTCAATTGTTGATCTGCTAGGATGACTATGACGACCATAAATATTACGTAGCGCTCTTAACGTTGAGGCCACTGACTCCGAATTTCGGTTGTAAATTGTAATAATTTCGACTCGTTGTTGGATCGTATATCTTTCCATCATGAAATGGCAAACCTTACTGAAGAGAAATGTCAAAAGGGCGGCAAGAAATATGGCGTCGTTTACTGTCCCTGTCGCTCAACTTTTGTAGCGTCCCTGTTGAAAAACCCGTTACATCCAATTGGCAACCCTGTTTCTGACAAAATTTTTCTTTCTAATTATCCACATTAATTATGGGGTGTAATGCGATGACGTAAAATGTTTAAAATTACAACCCTTACAAGGTAGGCATCGTTTATGTTCCAAAATAGGGTACATAGTCCCCCTTCCATTTCAGACAGGGCTGCCATTTATATATTTTTTTTATCCTTTTTTTATAATTCACAGTTTTGTAATATCCTGCAATTTTTTTTTTCATAAACATTGTTATTATCTTTCCTTACCAACAAATTTTTTTTGTTTCTTTTTTGCTTACAGCGCGATAAGGGCATTTCGAGAATTGCTTTATCTGAATCCAGACTATCCACGTGCCAATGAAGCTCACCTGCGCCTTGGATTTATGTTCAAAGTGAATGGCGAATATAAGTCATCGTTGAAACACCTGCAACTAGCTTTAATCGACACAGCACCGTGCACCTTTACAAAACTTCAAAGTGAGTATAAACCAACACATAAGTACGACCACCACACAGAGTGGGAATCAGGGTTCCTTTGTAATTTTTTTTTATTTTTTTTTTTGCTGCGCCTTTAGTGTAGGTTGTAACAGTGAGTGTAAAACGTAACGTATGCCATCGCTTACGCACTTATTTGCGTTTTTTTCTTCTCTCGGTTGTTTGTTGTTGTTGTTGTTGTTGTTGCCCTTTTCACCATCTTTGCATTTTATGGATGCAATAAGTGTGTTGAGGTTTTTTTTTTTTTTTACCGACCACTTCTCTTTATTGAAATGTTCGCCTCTGGCTAAACGTAAAGAGGGACATGATGGTAGCCTTACCCTTATGGTCATAAAGTATCGGCTGAGTTATGGCCAATCGCGTGGTGATATGCTCATATTAAAGAAAATGTCGTTTGGTATTATGTGCGAGTGTCTCTAAAGTGTTGGCAATAAGGATAATTAAATTCCAGTTGACATGATTTTCTTCACACCTCCTAAGTGGCTTTGAGTGGATTGATTGGGGGGTTTTTTTTTCCAACTCGTGTATATTGAGATACAAGATTCATGAAAAACGGTTTGTTTTAGAATTCGTGTCATGAGTATGCTTTGAATGAATTGATGGGGGTTTGAGAACACGTGCCATACTAATGAGATCACAGTGGGGGTGATAATCAAATGAACGTTGCGATGAATAAATTATTTAATTCTTTAAAAATAATTAAATGCCATTTTGAGTGACTATAAGAAGCGAGTGTTCTTTTTTTTTATTGTTGACTGAATTTGCATAGGCCTACGGCCAAATATTGACAGGGTTTGATGCGCGTATATTCACATACGCAAAGAATTTTAGCAACATGCTGGAATATTAGCTGACTCGACCGTTTTCGCAATACGACTTTCCAAGCAAACTTTTTGGAGTGTCCAATCCATACCCAAAATTATTGGATTTCCAAAAATCGTCCCATAATCGTTATGTTCAGCATTATGGAAATGTACTTTCCCTTTCCACTCAACCCTATCATTACCTCCGCCTGACCTTACTCCACTATCGACCATTCATGCTCAACCTTGCACCTAACCCACTATTTTCTGCAAATATTTGTTCGTGCTTGATTTTCAAGGCGTTTTTTGTAGCGTTTCCATTTCTATCAGACCAACGTCCATATTTCTACCTCACCGACTCTTCTCCGTACAAAAACCATCCACACACGATCGATTTGTGAGTGTTTCCGTTGTTCATTTCAACTTTCAGCAAATGTTTGCATTGTCGCTTCTCACTAACTGTTGATATACAACGCGCGAAATTCACAGGCTTTTCAGGAGATGATTCAAGTCGATTGATAGAACTCAGATTTTGTTTGGTTTTTAATTCCGATAGAGCATTATAAAGTTATGGCTGTGCTACTTACTTAAGTGGCGCTACAGTCCGGAATGAACCTGGTCCTCAACCAAAACGACCGCTTCAATTAGCCCGGTCATTAGCTAACTGCCTCCAGTTGCGCGGTCCAAGTTGGTTGAGGTTGGTTTCTACTTGTGCGCGCCATTTAAGGCGAGGTCTAATGTCTTGGAAACATAAGACTTCCTACTTAAGTCTGGTACTTCTAACAAATCCGCAGTCGAATAGTCGCTGTTTCTGCTCACTGTATACAAGGTGGGCCAAAAGAAGTCATCCGATGTTGTCGCCGCCTTCAGAATATCGGTTGTGGCTCGCGCTGTGTGTGCGGTTGCTCCGTCCTGTTGGAACCACATGTCCTCCAAACTCGGCTAACATGGCCCTATAGTGCGCACCGAACAAAATTGCCCGATGACTCCTCCAGCGTGAGCAGCGCACCATGCATTAACTTTGAGCGGGTGTAATGGCTCCTCGTGCAGTACTCGTTTATTTTCGGTGCACCAGAAGCGATAGTTTTGCTTGTTCACGTACCCGCTGAGGTTGAAATGAGCCTCATCGCTCATTATGATTTTGGTCGAAAAATCGTCCACTTCGTCCTCGAGATAGAGGATGGCTTGGGCGTATGTTACACACGCTTTTGGCGGTCGACAGGCAGTGATGTACGGACTGGACTTTGTACGGGAACATGCGCAAGTGGTTGACCAAAATTCGCCTTAGGGACGACCGGCTGATAGTTAATTGCAAGGCACGGCGTCTGGTCGATGTTTCCGGCGACAGCTCGACATCCTCGGCAACAGCGGCGATATTCTCGGCACAACGGGCGCTCCGGGGCCGGCCACTCTTGTGTGGTCCCATACTCTCTTGTGTCCCCATACTCTTCAATGTTGGTGACCCCACGGCGCAGTGTTTACGCAGTCGGTGTCGGACGGGAACATGCGCAAGTCGTTGACCAAAATTCGCCTTAGGGACGACCGGCTGATGGTTAATTGCCAGGCACGGCGTCTGGTCGATGTTTCCGGTGACAGCTCGACATCCTCGGCAACAGCGGCGATATTCTCGGCACAACGGGCGCTCCGGGGCCGGCGAATCGGCGACGAATTGTTACGCAAAAAAAAAAAAACAGACAAGATTATTCCGCGTTCTTGGGGAGAGTATCGCTCCATGGCTTGTTCACTTGTATTCTACATCTGCCTAGTCCACAAATGTCAAAACAGATTTGACATTGGCGGCCATTTGCAAAAATAAGTGCATCTTCCAATAGGGTGTGATCTCTTTTGGCTCACCTTGTATAACACGGTCCGTAGTAGATAGGCATAAACAGAATTTTTCGTTCTCTTTTTGCCTCTTTCTCTTAATACCTTCCGATTGTATTTTCTGGATGGCAGTAGTGTCTGTTTTTAAGCAGCTTAGGGCTTTCGCTAGTTGTTTGCCTGTACCTCTCGTGTTCAATGTTCTCACATTCCAGGTGCTGATACGAACGTGGTTGTCCTTTTTTACATTTAGCAGGGTCGTCGACAATAAAATCAGTCCTTTCCGAGGCTATTGGTTGCTTCGTGGAAATAGTTTTTTTTCTAGTTAACCTAGTAGTTGTTAACCCCAATCACAACCCCCAACCTGTAGGGCCAGTTCCAATTTATTAGATACCCCTGGGACACGGGGCTATGAGTTTCCACTACGGGATTGAGCGCTGCCCTTGGCCTTTCGATTCATCCGTCACCATCTCTGTTCAAGTGGCCTGACTTAGGGCGCTGCTGAGGCCAACGCATGTCAGGCGGTGCGATAGTTCACGCTAGTCTGAGCTAGTGCGCTAGCACGCTAATAAACAAATCGTAGACGATTGCTTACGCTAGTTCAAGATAGTAAACTTGAAAATCAAACAACTTTTGATGTAAAAAATTACAAGCGAAAGCAAAAGGCGTGATCTGGGATCACGCTATGGATGATCGATATATTAGATTTACTAGCGCACTAGCACAAGCTAGTTGTAACCGCGGGCCCTTACCCTTGAGATTCCTAAATAACCTGTTGTCCGGATATATCGAAGCAGATATCTAGGTTCGCTTGCGATAGCAGGACGGGTATTCCGTGCCATTCTGATCAGGCTTCGTCTCAAAAAGGCTTTTAATAAAAACGGGACTGAACAAGTTTGGCCCCAAACGACCAAGGATTTATTCATCTGCTTTTGATGCAGGCCATGCTTCAGCGCCTTAGAGCAATCGACGTTTTTTTTTTTCAAATCATCAAGTTGCGTGTCCTGTTTTTCTGACCGCGTGCACAGTTTTTTGAAAAAGCTGAAGTTTTGCACAATCCTCTCAAGAATTATGCCAGATAAGCCATCTGACAATGCGCCACCTTGTCTACATCCATTTAAGTCCAATAATTCGGTCAGGAAAAACTGAAGTTTTCCACAATCCTCTCAAGAATTATGCCAGATAAGCCATCTGACAATGCGCCACCTTGTCTAAAGGTCGTAGGCGGAAGCGAGAAATCTCCATCCTCAGCATAGGCGGACGAGTTTGGGCGGTATACCAAAGTACCAAAGTTAATCATGGCTCCGTATAGTTCGTCTCTATAAACGCTGCCGTATGCGGCTATAAGATCGATGAAAATGTGGGTGGGTAGCGATATGGACAGCTTGGGTTTTTTCCAGGATCTGTCAAAATGTGAAAATTTTACCACTTGTGGAGTTTCCTGGCTTCAAACCACACAGATACCTGATCGGCCAAGGTTGACTTTAGATATCTCTATCTAGTCCACTTAGGTTTTGCGGTTATCAGTTTACCCTGCCGTCGGTCGCCAATATTGGACCGTTTAACAATCTGCAGTATTGGTTCTCCCATATCCTCACCATCGACTTTGTCTCAACTACGCCATGTCCCCTAAATATATCATGGTAAGGAAAATGTGTGCGGGCGGGTGGGTATTGTGGTATTTGGTTTCACAGCGACGTCCATTAGCATAAGTCTGTAACCAGAAGTAGTGCTTTCCGACAATACTGCTTAAAATGTCCGCTTTTCCTACCTTTGCGTTAAATTGAGTTAAACCAGCACCATTATAACAGGGTCGCTCAATTCTTAGTAATGCAAGCTTTTCCTCCGTCGGATCGTACGCACATAGAAGTAAATTTGGCCTTGATGCAGATTATTACAAGGCGCTTGCTAATGTCTTTCAAGATTGGTAGCAGCTGAGGGCTAGTTGTTCTAACATGACCATGCCCTTTTTTTTAGCATGGTCCTCAAGACAGTATATTAATTCGACTGTGAGGCAGATTCGTAACAATTTCGGTTTTCCGTTATTGAGAAGTTAACCCAAAGCACAACAAGAACATGGAGGGCGAGTTCCAATATGTCAGAATTGCCATCATTCTATCTCATGTTGTCTGAATATGTCAGAGCAGCTTATATATTTTTTTACTTTTTTTTTACAGCAGCACCTTTGATTCCATGTTAGGAATTCTTTCGTTGCGAAGGTTTTTAGATTGAGAACTTCAAAAAAAAATTTTTATAGCGCAACAGGCTCGCAAGTAGCCAGGGCCTAGCTTTCTTCTCACAACCATTCATGTGTGCGTGTGTACTTCTTAGCACAAAGGCGGGACCTCCTGTTTTATGCCGACTCCGAACGGCTAAGTTGAGATAAGCTTTTCATGACAATTGATACTACTCGGATGATTTGTCAGATCATCACGAGAGGAGGGCCAGTGAAAAATCATTTAGGTGTTGCTACGGCTGGGAATCGAACCCAGACCTTCTGCGCGGCAGTTCATCGCACTAACCATCGCGCCACTGAGCCCGATTGAGAACTTTACCTGTAGCTAATTTTGATCCGCGAGCGGTATTTTCTTTCCCACGTTTCTGCAGAGAGAGGATAATGCGAAGGATAATAATTTAACCAAATATTGCACCCTGGTTTTACTGTTGGAGGAGAGTATCAACTTCTCAGTAGACATGTGTAATCGGTTGATATTTGTCTCCTTTTAGATTTCATAGCCGGAATCTGCAAGATAATACTCTTCCCCTTCTCACACCTCTAAATTTTGTATTTGTCTCGAATGCTATACGGGTCATATGTTCCTTTGCTCGGCATGTCATAGTAACCCTAAAGTAAAATACCGTTGACTAGGGCGATATCGCTATCGTTTATATCTTATACCTCGTCTTTGCAAACGGGGCTGACTCTCGTGCTTAGAGGTCGTTAAAAGCGAAATATATTCCTCAAGCTTGTCCAAATACGTTTTTAATTGCCATCCCTTGATCCAAACAAAATTGCATCCCTTCCAAGGCCACCCCAATGCTTCCAAAGTGCGACTCAATCCATCATACCACTAAACACACATAACCTTACATTTTCAACACCAACTCGGCTCGGCCTTTTGTTACACATCCGCCGGCTATTTGTTGGGCTAATTTTATTTTATCCACATCCTCCCCCCCCCCCGATACTAATGATTGACGCATTGATTTGCCAGAACAATACGAACGCAACAAGGCTATAATTTAATTCCGAATAAAGGATAAGAGCGCGCATTTTGTTGTATGGCAACACCAAAACCATATCTCCCTCCCCCTCCCTGCCTTCTCAGACTTCACTCCTAATTAGCTGCAAATCATTTTCGTTCCATTTGCAATGATTAACATCTCTCCGATGGATTGCGGCAGGGCTCGTCGACATTATTACCCGACTCCTGTCGCTGAATGCTGAAGCTCGCTCTTCGCCTTAATTCCTTGAATGTTATGTTTATGTCTGTGTTGGGCCTGGGTGCACCAATTTTCGGTTCTTTTTGTGTGCGCTATTTCGAGAAATAATCTTCCCTCAGAGTAAACCACAACCGACACATTTAGGTGGAGTGTGTGTAGCCAAAAAGGTAGACGAGAACAAAAGCAATGTTCAGTCCAAAAAAAGAAGATCAGAATCAAAAAAAGGTCTAGAATTAGTAACAACGTCTTTGACCTCAATCATGGTCGTCGTCGTCGTTGTCGTCATCATCATCGCCGACGACGATGAAAACTTCGCCACCACCGTTCCTGCGTGGAGAACCCCTAAAGAGTGCCCCCCTCTATCTGTGTGTGCACTCCTTTCAGAAATCTGAAGAAGCCTCCTGATTCTTTTTATGTTTGCATGCACATTGTGCGCGTATCCCCACACAACAGTGCGCGCGCGAGCGCACCGACAAACAACACCGAAACGAACGAACGAACCTAACCTCACCAATGAGCCGCACAAAAACGAAACCAAATGGAGAACTGACCAGGCCTGGGCCGTCATAAACGTGTGTTGTGATTTAAGCGCGGATTTTATGCGATTTTTGATTTATGCAAACCGAACTCAGTAAACGATTATCAATTACTGTGTGTGCGCTGAATAGCTGAATGCGCGTTATGGGTTTGCTGCTGAGGTTTAGACAGTTGTTTATGAGGTTGAAGACCGGCCGGCCAGCGATGAGACGAATTTTATGTTACTTTTCGAATTGTTTTTTATGATAAACCCGAGTGTTGAGTACCTACTTGTGGCAGGTAACAAAAATAAGGACGTTAGTCTTGATGGGTATTTTTATGACCCTTTTTAAGGTTTGCATTTATAAAAGACGTCCAGATGTGAATTACAGAAGTATTTCACTCGACACTAAAATTCGCTACACATATCCTGGCGGTGTTTTTGAAATGTTGATGGTTACCAAAGAGGCGTTTATCTCGCACCAATATAAGTGTTTTCTCAAAATTGGTAATATATCAATGAGGTAGGAAAAGAGAGCATTCCGCGGTACCGATGTGGGAACATAGAAATCTTATTAGAGGCCTCGAGAAAACCCTCCTCATCCATACTATTAAAACCAACATGGAATCCTTAGATCTACTTCTGGACATCTAGTTTCCTAGTAGCTTCTTTAATCCTGTACTGGCTGAACCAACCCCCGTTCAAAATACCGATTCCATACATCCAAGATATCATTTCCAAGGAAAAACTTCTCTGGGCGGTTAAGAGTTGTAAACCGTTTCAATCCCCTGGACCTGATGGTTATGTACCTGCAATGCGGCAGAACAACTTAGAGAACTAGTTGTCTGCGGTTAGTTCACAACTCTAAAACGTGGAAAAAGTAGAATCGGATGCATACCAGTCACTAACGAGTAGGGCATTGTAGACGTATTCAGGCCTATCGCGAATAAATTTTCCCGGGAATTTTCCCTTTTTACCAATGTAAATCAGATTGTTGAATGGGAACATTTTCCCCAAAAAATTTTACTCGCGATAGGTCCTGATTAAGTCACCATCAGCTGTCTAATACCGTGACCGACCCAACTCCTGCTTTCAGTGGGTAACAACGTTCATATTAATCTGAAGGATGAAGGATCTCCGTCTGATAAGTTCATTGAAACGAATAATTGATCGACATCTTCGTACCAGTCTTGAACCAACACCCACCTTGAGTATTGTAGAGGGTTAAATACGTCTACAATTTCCATTGAGATAGCCCGCATTCGTACAAACAATCGAATAATCTTTCAGTATTCCCTAAATGTGCAGCCAAGTGTGGGCTTGTCGCAGACCTTAAAAAGCCAAACTGGTCCTTATTTAGTGGGAAATACAAAGTCACATACATTGACTCTCCAATCCTTAATGTCATCCACTCATCAGACTTACAATTCAAAAATCAACCAAGTATGGGTCTGGTTTTGGACAAGCAATTGGAGGACTAATATTCAGGAATGCGTGAAAAAAGCCAAAGTATCCCTTTCGCATGTAAAAAGGCGATCGGGCAGAAATTGGGGTATGCAAACACACTCTTGCTATACACGGCCATCATTAGAACCTTAATTATGAATGTTGTTCTCGTCGAAATGACGGCTCTTTACATAGTCTTCCCTTTTATTAGCAGAGCTCTAATAAACCCCCCTCGGCGGCCATAGATTCTATTTTACATCTAGTGCCCTAGATATCTTTTACAAACAGACCGCAGCTTGACCAGCTATATGACGACTATGACTAAGAGCGTCATCACAATGGAAACACTGGCAAGGTGGGCACATAAAGATCCTAAATTACTTGAAAATTAAATATTTGGCCCATAAAGCGCTTAAAACCTAGCTTTCCCATTCATTTGTGTATGCGATGCTGATTTTTCGCCAAACAATCAGTAGGGGATGTTCTGTTAAATGGCGACTAAAAAAAAAATACAAATTTTTGCCCAACAGGCGCGTTAGTACCCTGGCCGAGCTTTCTCGCAGCCATTCATGTTTGCGTGTGTACTTTGAGCACGACCTCCTGTTTTATGCCGATTTCGAACGGCGAATTTCTGTTTAGGCGCTGCTACGGCTGGGAATCGAACCCAGACCTTCTGCGCGGCAGTTCATTGCACCAACCATCGCGCCACTAAGCCCGTCGTTAGATGGCGACTTCTAATGACGACCCCTAATGGCAAATTTGAGAAACTCCTCATGACAGTTTTATCCTCTTGGGTGTTTATCAGACTTTCGAAGGATGTGGGACAGAAAAAGAAACGTAGGCGTTGTTACTTTCGGAACTTAAACCAGAAACGCAGTGCTAATCAGTCCAACGCACTAACCTCACCTGAACATCCATCATTTCGAATGGAATTCGGACACAGTAGGAAATGACAACTCGTCCAAATCTACTCGGATGGGTCCAAAACTAGCTATGGTGTGGATGGTGGCGTCTTCTCCAAAACGTCAAAGTTATCATTTTATTTCGCCTTTTTAAACAAAGCATCGTTATCCAGGCAGAAATCATGGCAATTAAAGAAGCCTTGTCATGGTTGAAGTGTAACGTGATATCCACGAAAAAAATTGGTACTTACAGCGAAAGTAATCAAATCCCTGATAAATATCTCTTTTACATAAAAACCAGCAAAAGGCAAAGTCATAGAGATACCCCTGGAAACTGATGAGCTAAAATGGGCACAACCCCAGACATTCCACCACAAGTAGCGTTGGTTTCTTATTCGTTTTTGAGGGTCGATCCAGACTTGACGAGCGCTACTCGTTTCATCTATTTCTCACCCTTTCCAGCGATACTAGCTAAATACTTAAAGTACCGTGCGTCCTATTTACGTGACATACTATCCCGTTTCAATAAGTTTCCGCTGTCCAGTCAAACCGCGATGATAGCAATTTCGACGATGTCAAGATCCATTACCGTGTGCGATTCCTGCGATACCTTTTTATCAACAAGGTCCCTTTGGAATCCATTTTGTGGGTATGAGGGCCGCCATATAATACGCTCCTAGAGTTCTACGCATACCGCCAAATGAAGGCGACAACCATCAGTAGGTAAAGGGTGTTACTTACTCACTTACTAAAGTGGCCCTACAGTCCAGAATGGACCTGGGCCTCAACCAACATACCTCTTCAATTAGCCCGGTCCTTAGCTAACTGCCTCCAGTTGCGCAATCCTCTCAAGAATCGATTTTAAGAAGTTACATGACAGCGCATCGCGTTGCCTAAATCCTTTTTTGGTATCAAATGTGTCGGTGAGGTCGTTTCCGACCCTGATGGAGCAGCGAGAATTCTCCATCGTCATCCTACACAATTGGACGAGTTTGGGCGGTATACCAAAACTAGACATGGCTCTGTATAGTTCGCCTCTGTAAATGCTGTCGCATGCGGCTTTGAAATCGAGAATAGGTGGTGGGTATCGATTTGAACTTTTTGGGTTTTTTCCAGAATCTGCCGAACTTGAAAATTTGATGGGTTGTGGACTTTCCTGGTCTTAAACCGCACTGATAAGTGCCGATCAGGTTGTGAGTAAACGGTTTTTAGGCGTTCACATATTACGGTAGATTGTAGGCGATGTTGAGGATACTAATGGCTCTGTAGTTGACGCAGTGTAGAGGGTCTCCTTTTTTGTGGATCGGGCAAACGATGCTGAGGATCCATTCTTCAGGCATAATTTCTTTCGACCAGATTTGGCTTATGAGTTGGTGGATGTTACTTACCAAGTCATCTCCATCGGCTTTATAAAGCTCAGCGAAAAGTCCGTCATTTCCGGCAGCCTTTAGATATTGCTATCCTCACTTCAAGTCGGGTGGTTGGCAGTTTTCGCTGTCGTTGCCAATATTGATTTATTCTGCCTAACAGCGGCATGTTGTTCGTCATCGCCGTTTAACAGTCTGCAGAAGTGGTTCTTCTATATCACCAGCAACGACTGTGTCTCAACTACGACAATTCCTTGTTCATCTCGACAGGATTCTGTTCGAGCCTTAACAGTCTGCAGAAGTGGTTCTTCTATATCACCAGCATCGACTGTGTCTCAACTACGCCTTGTTTCCTTGGCTTTGACGTCTTACACTTCGGTAAAACTTGCGAACATCGTTCCTGGAGTGGCACCTCTCTATATCCTCGATCGCGCGCTTTTCTTGCTCTTTTTTCTTCTTTCTGAAAAACCTTTCCTTCTTCTCTGCCTATAGAAAACTCAACGGCAGCTCTCGGTAAAGGCTTGTAACAACTTCAACATGTGTCTTCGCTATTAGCGATAAAGGATTTTTCGAGAGATCGAAGGTTAATCATTCAACAGGCTGACCGATTTTTTTTTTGCGACTGCACGGCTCCAATAGCGTAGATTCTGTTAGAAACGATTGTATAAAACACGGCTTTCAATAGGTATATCTATGTTTTTGTTGGACAGCTGTCAACCTAAGAACCACATACTTTCACCCTGTCTGCGGTTAGCGGCTCTATGGTCTCTCATACAAATTTTCCGCCAATCGTATAACATTCCGAAAGTATTAGTCGTCTCTGAATTATTTATTTTAAAGCCTCTGCGCAGACGATACCGACCTAGTTTTGACTTAAAACGTCAACCCCATCAAACATTGTATCTGCAGTGGGACTTGGAATGCTTTGACGTCTTTTACGGAATAACCTCACCTATATGTAAAAAAAGATTTGGTGCTGGGTGCCCCAATATATCTTTTTTTTGTTTAAAAATCTTGCCATTCAGGCTTTAAAGATCGTGACAGGACGTGTCACATTCGATAGGCGTTTCTAATTTTCCCTACCTGGGAAGGAGCGTGCGTTTGCCGCCGAGGCCTTCTTTTCGAACGGATGATCTTTGATCGCAGCGGGGCGTTTCGCATTCGGCAGGATTGGTTCTTTTTTAGTCGAAAATCGACATCATGTGTTGGAACATTGAGGAGCGTGGTCTTATAATCGAGGCCTACGAGGCGGTCTCTAGATCCCCCCTGTGAGGTTTAGAAAGCGGATAAGATTTTGTATCCTTTAACCATATTTTTCTAACGCACGCAATCTGGCGCTTGCTAGTGCCGGACATTTGCAGATGAAATGGGAGAAAAACAATGAACGCGACTTCAATTCTCGGGTGGACTTTTTGAGTGATTTCTCGAAAAACGTTATGAAGTACGGACTTGTTTTTTCAGTGATGAAGCTCATATTCATTGGTTTCATGTTTCATCAAATGTAAGGAATTGCATTGAAGGTATTTGGATTCACATAAAGTCACAATGTGGTGTGGAATATCCTTAGCAGGGATGATTGGTCCTTGTTTTTTTTTTTTGAAGACAGTGAGTTCACTGACAGTAAAAGTAAGTATGCTGCTTTCTTGAATGTTGTAATAAGACTTAGAGGGAGGACATTTCCAACAGGACGGTGCAATGGTTCAAACCTTTATGACACCGATGCGATGGCTGTTTTAAGAGTGCATTTCCTGGAGCGGGTGATCTCAATAAAAATGCCAGTCCGCTCCCTTAACTTCTTCCTTTCGATTTTGTTGCGTTCGTTTTTTTTTAAATCCCTCGTTTATGTTTATACATCCGTGCAAAAATTGCCAACTGCCGATGCGACTGACTTTACGAAAAAAAAAACCGAAACCTAAATCGAAAACTGAAGCATACCCATACATTTTCAGTTTTCGAAAACATGAAAGTTGCGATGTAACCGCCTCGAAACAGCATTTTTCAAGGTTGTTGGAGGGAATACACCAAAATGAAATGAACGGAGTAGTGCCCTTTTGTTATGTTTTTATGAAACGTCAAACGAAATCGGCCGCTCTTCGTCGTGAAAGAGTTTTTCGAAAACTTTTTGTCTCAAAATCAATTTTCGTCGTGAAAACCGTGAAATGCCAGAAACAGGATTTTGAGGATATGTGGTATACACATATGACATAATTTTAAAATTTTCAAAACTTAATAGAACAAATCATCAGATATGCACAAAGATTGTGCAAAGAGTGCTTAATTGGATTTTGAAAAAATGTACCAACAATCCCGTATTTTGTGGCTTAGACCCATTTTAGTCGATTTTTGTATAGTGATTGTCCGCATAGATGATAAATTCTGGTCTTTACTCTCCTAAAACTATTCTAAAGGTGTTCGAAAACATTTGATTCGAAGGCTTAATTTTATTTTAGCCGCTTCTTTGTTGTTTTTTTGGTTCTGACCAGCTTGTTATTAGGAAATGAAAATGTATTGAAACTCCCCAAACCTTAAAACCCCCGTTTAACACCAGTTCCCATTACTGATCCTTCAAAAACATTTAAATTCAAGTCTCTGCCTAGACTTTTGATCAAAGTTATCCTATGTTGAAACTTGACAGATGTAAGTTCATGAAGCCGTTATCATGGATTCTATATTACCAACCAGCACACACTTTCCTATTCTGTAAACCTATGTGCACAATAATGGCCCGTAAAACCCAAAAGTACCATAACCCCCTATCTACAGTTAATAACCTCGAATCGATATAAAATTCCAGCAACACGAACATTATCCCTACGTCCTTGAATCCAATGAAAACTTTCTCACAGTCTAATGACATCCCGAAATGGCTTATGCCATTCCTATGCCTCCATGGTCTTGTACGCAAAATCCCACCCAATAAAACCACCCACCTCACCAAGTCATGCCGCGCTATGCCACGCCATGCCAGATGCCTATCAAAAGTAAATACCCAAAGTTTTCTAGATTTCAGTGGGACCAACGAAATATCCCCAAAGACCTTACGTTCATTCACCTTTCGAAAATTACCCTCATCCAAGACGGTAATGGGGGTATGCTGCCTACCAACAGCTATAAGCCCATACAATCAAATTATGCATAACAGTAACGTCTGACTATGCATTGGTTAAGGCAACACAATTAGCTTTGGTTCCGACAAGGCAAACAAAAAGGAAAGAGCCACACTGCCAACAGCAAAAAATAAGTAATTTCGCCTAAGGGTAGGTATAGTCCAGCTCCTCCTCACCCCCCACCATCAATCAGTAAAAATGATATCAAATGGAGCCCTCCCAAGAGAGAATACGTTGTTCAGGCTTTTTTTTTTTAGGACGAACAAATTATTTACTCCTTTGCGAGCGTTAATGTCACAAAAAAAACCCAGACGATGGAATTAAAATTAAAAAAAAAAATCAAACAAAAATATATTCGGCAATTTTTTTTTTTTTTTTTGTCTGTGGCTGTTGTGGGATTCCATTTCTACTCGACGTCGGCACACGTACACCATTTCGTCCTAGAGCGCACACACCGTCCAGAGAGGGAGAGATGTGAACACAACGGGAGAGAATAACAAAAAGGAAGAAGGACAACAAAAACGGAAGAGAGAGGAAAAACGGATACGTGCTTCGGGGATTCAACAAAAAAAAAATTCATACCACAGCACCGGCTTTAACAACAACACCAGGAACAGAAACAGAACCATCAACATCAACATCAGGCAGCAGGCAGCAGGCCCAGCTTTATGCATAAAATATCAAAAAAAAAAGTTCCCTTCGGCTTAATGCCCTGTTATATCGAATATTCGTACTTGCACCCTCCTCTGGTAGAATCTGCTCCTTCTTCCTGCAGTTTAGAGGCAGAACCATCCCAGAGTAGACGACTCTCTTACCAGCAGCTATACCACCACTGGCAACAACAGCACCCATGTTGGTATTCTTGAAATATCTCTTCTCTCTCCGGGACAAGCACGTAGAGCCTAAACGAAGGAAGATTCACCGCCCGCTACCACCAATCTATGCCTTCAGCCGGTGCTTCTCTTCGTCATCATCATCAACATCGCCGTCGTCGTCGTCGTAGTCGTAGTAGTCATCGGTGAATGACCTTTGACAAAGCGCTCGTCATACACCCAGAGCTAAGCCGCTAAAGCCTAGCGTGTGAGAGATAGTCAACCGGGTAATGATGATGCGATGGTGATGAGAGACCAAACCAAGTTGTGTACAACTTCTATGAGATCAACTGCAGATGCCTATGGGTGTATGTGTGTGTATAGGATTTAGAATTCTTCTTATCGTTCATGCAGTATTTTTGGAAACATTTCAACAGAAAACGTGCCTTCGAAAACTTCCGAATTCGATCGAACGTGCTATTTTGTCGGAAAATAGTTTCGGAACACTTTTTGTGTGTGTGTCACGCCTCTAAAATGGCAAACACACCGCCCCATTGTTGTTTGGAAATTGTGTAGAGTTCCGGTTAGCACATTTCGTTGAATGACAAGTCAACAACCAATTAAGTGGATTTAAGTCGTAAATTGTTTTCTTTATTTGGATCCATCCAAGTACAGTGTGTTCGGCAGGTGAGTAGACCCTATCGTATATGGGGCCAAGTCGCTTAATAGTTATATGACTCGAATCCAAAACGAAATTTGGCTCGATATGACCTTGTCTGGCTGTCCGTCGTGTGTCAAAAATTGTTTAGACCTTATCTAAGGTGCGCCATATTTTATGTCGGTATGTGAATATTGAATAACTTTAATAAAAAACAACCAATTTTCCTATATCAGGTATTTTATATTAATTTGATCCTTTACAATTTATTTGGACTAGTATTTGGATGCAACATCAATCAAGTGGGCGCATTTATTGGCCAAATAAAAATGTGTCCTTTTTTCTGAGCTTTTCAGATGCATAGCCTGAAGATGTAGATATTGCGACCAGATACACTCATTTAGACACAAGTAACTCAAAGTTTGCAGAGCCTTAAACGGCGGTGTATTGCTAAAGAACACCGCGGCCGGAGGAATCGTCTTCTTTCTACCATCGCCACCCAAGTCAGGGGTGACAGGTTCGCTGCTATTCGTTTAGTGCGAATATTTCATAGGCGAGCTTTTGAGAGTTAAAAAATACGGAGGTTCGGATGCCTCTTACATTCTGGTAATAAACAGATAAACATTCAGGGAAGGTTACAGTAAATTTAAGGATGTTTGCAGTTGGGACTCTATTACGCGGAGGAGCGAATGCAATTATTAATGTCGGTAGGTGATCTTTGGAGATGAGATCTAAGCTTAGAGGTGATGTTTCAATCTCCCAAGAGGATTTCAAGTGATGCATATACACTTGAAATCCTCTTTAAAGATGGAAACCTTATTCGTCTAGGTAGGCAAGATAAATTCATGAATTTTCGTAGATATTGCGATCTCTTAGTCGTGAAATTGTATAGCGACCATCGTTACAGGAAGCCTTACTCGAATTTCCATCAATCAGTCCTGTCGTCTAGATAAAAAAAAATTTATGGCGCAACAGGCTCGTTAGTACTCAGGGCCTAGCTTTTTTTCTCTTCTTAGCACGATGGCGGGACCTCCTGTTTTATACCGAATCCGAACGGCTAAGTTGAGATAAGCTTTTCATGACAATTGATACTACTCGGATGATTTGTCAGATCATCACTAGATAGGCAAGATAAATTCATGAGATTTCATAGATTTTGCGATATCGTAGCCTTGAAATTGCATAGCGACCATCATCACAGGGACCTGTGAATTGTTTCCTTAGTCTAAAGGGCCTAAGAATGCAGATGATGATGGTACTTTCGTTTGAAGCTGTTAGGTGAGAAGATTTAAGTCGGACGGACAATAGCTGGAATCTGGGTTCAGAAGATGAGAATGAATGAAATTAGGATGGTAAACTGGGTTGACTCGGAAAATTTCATTACAAATTGGGAGGACCAGGCCAGAGCTCGAATGAAACACGTTAGATATATGCGAACGTGTAAAGGTGGGAAATTTGGGAATTTTTTTGAAATTATGAAATTGCCAATTTGCGTGTGACTCGGGAGAATTATTACCGGTGGGATGAGATTGATGGGGAACGCTGTAGGGCCTTGGGCCAGTCCCAAATTTGAAACGAATTTGTGTCGTACGTAAAAGTATGAATACTGTGGTCATACGGATTAAGTGCGCACACTGGCTATGTTTTTCAAATAGCCAGTGTCCTGTTGATATCCCACTCGTGAACTGGTTTCAACGTACGAAAAAATTCAAAATTCCCAACCAGTTCGGATTGTTTTCGGACGTCGGAACTACACGCACGTATACGACTAACTCGTACACAGTGTTCCCGCTCCCATAGTACTTGGAAGTTCGAGATTGTTTGTGATTGTCCAGCACTAGTCGAACTCGTACAATAACGCGTCCAATGAGCGACTGGCCTTAGACTTAGAGCTTGTCTTAAACCTAGGATTAGATATGATCTTAGAACTAAGGTAATTTTTTCTAAGTTAACAGTTTAAAATGGTACCGAACGGATTACTGAACATGCTGGACAGTATTTGGGTTGCCTTCGAAGTGAGCTGGGGGAAGATTTCACATTGATTGATGGTAATACCAAATTTGTTGTCGAAGAATATCCTAATCCAAGAAACATCAGTGTTACGAGTGGCACCTGACGAGGAGGCTATTCACTTCGTCGTTTTCTGATCTTAATTTGTCCGACCTGTGCTGCCACTCGAAAGATGTCCATGTTGTTCCAAAGTGTTTGATGGGTGTTAAGACAATTACCGACTCATGGATTGTGGGGGCTTGCTGAAAAGTCTGCTTCAGACTAGGGCATGAGGCTGAGTCGAGTTTTTCTAATATTCACCCTTATCGAGGTATCCAAATCTTTTAAAATCGGAGAATTTTCTGCCGAAGTATACGTTCCAAATAGCATTTCAGACATATCTTCCGACGAAATTTAAAGCACGTGATCGCACATCACTTCTTCTGAATTTCTTTGACGAAGAATTGCTGCGAAATCAAACGAACGCGATTGTATGATTTTTTATTTTGTTTCGCAACTGATACCTCGAAACCAAATTGAGTTACGATTGGAACTGATATTCGTTTCGGAGACTGTTCCGAACGGATACCTTGATCGGGGTGATAATATTTTGCTGTTGACTATGTGATTTTGTTGGTTGATTGCGGGTAGGTTGTCAATTTTGGTGCTAATTTAAACGTGTCGATATCAGTTCATCTTCCCCGTTGAAGCTATCGAATAATACTTCATGCATGGGATCAGGAGGATGTTTTTTTTTTTTTGGTGGCCTAGAGACGAACTACTCCTGCAGACTGTTACACGGCGATGACGAACAACATTCCGCTGTCAAGCAGATCCAACAATTAAATATTGGCAACAACAGCGAAAGCTGTCAATCACCCGACCTCAATGAAGTGAGGATAGAAATATCTAAACTCAAGCTTAATAAGGCTGTCGGAGATGACTATTTCCCCGCTGAGCTTTACAAAGCCGGCGGAGATGACTTGGTAAGTAACAACCAGCAACTCATAAGCTAAATCTGGTCGGAAGAAAGTATGCCTGAAGAATGGAACCTCAGCATCGTTTGCCCGATCCACAAAAAGGAGATCCTATCCTATCCTAACTGCGCCAACTACAGAGGCATTAATCTCCTCAACATTGCCTACAAGATCCTATCTGCCATATTATGTGAACGCCAGAAGCTGTTTATCAACAACCTGATCGGCCCTTATCAGTGTGGTTTTAGGCCACGAAAGTCCACAACCGATCAAATTTTCACTCGTCGGCAGATCCTGGAAAACCCTAAGAAGTCCAAATCGATACCCACCACCTATTCATTGATTTCAAAGCCGCATACGAGAGCATTTATAGAGACGAACTATACAGAGCCATGTCTAGTTTTGGTATACCGCCTTAACTCGTCCGTTTGTGTAGGATGACGATGGAGAATTCTCGGTGTTAATCAGGATCGGAAACGACCTCACCGACACATTCGATTCGATGCGCTGTCGTGTGACTTCTTCAATTAGATTCTTGAGAGTACTGAGCAAAACTCTTGAGCCAACACCAGAGACAAAATTTTCCAAAAATCGGTGCAACTACTAGCATACTCAGACGCTAGTATGATGTAGGTGATTTCATAGCCGCGCTTGCTAGTATAGAGAAGGAAGCGGAAAATGGGTTTAGCAGTATAGGGCAAGACTAAGTATATGCTGTCAGCACCATGACAGATATAACTTTGAGGTAGTACGAGACTTTGTCTGTCTCCGCTATTGCCTCTGATAACAACATCTCGTCAGAAATTAAACGAAGAATTACTCTTGCCAAACGCTGTTTCTTCGGGCTAAGAAGGCAATTTAGAAGTAAAGCCCTCACTCGGACTACTAAGGAGATCAGTTATAAGATCCTGATCATCCCGGTCCTGCTCTACGGCGCTTAAGCATGGACCGTCAAAAACGGATGAGGAAAACCTTGGTCGATTCGATAGGAAAATTCTTTGAAAAATAGTCGGTCTCGTTTGCGGTGACGGGCTATAGAGACGAAGATGCAACCCAGAACTATACGAGCTGTACAGCGACATGCCCCTGATCAAAAAACTCTGCACTGAACGTTTAAGATGGCTAGGACTTGTAGAACAAATGGACACCAATACTTTGGATCGCAGAGTCTTCGATTGCCGCTCACAAGAAGAAAGCCTCCTAAACCATCTTGAAGTACGCAATTGCAGTCAGTTATCTAACGACCGGGCGATCTGGAAAAGCATCCTTGTTTGCCGCGGATTATTTCGCCTTACGTGCCGCTCACAAGAAGAAAGCGTCCTAAATCATCTTGAAGTACGCAATTGCAGTCAGTTATCTAACGACCGGGCGATCTGGAAAAGCATCCTTGTTTGCCGCGGACTAACTCGTTACCTAAGTCCAATATAGTCGCGATGAGCCGGGGTATTGGCGTCAATTCGTTCTACATGTCCTAGTCATCTTAAACGTCTTACACGTAACGTTTTGACCACGTCTATGCCGATGTACAGCTCGTAAAGTTCTTGTTTTAATCTTCACTTCCATAGCCCGCCAATGCATACGAATTGTTCCCTTAAAATAGCCAAGTGTGTCTACACAAAGTACCTCAATTTAGAAGGCGTCGAATTTGACGTCCTGTCCAATTCCTTAATGTTATGTGTCCTTTCATTTTGAAAACAGAAAACTTAGTCTTGCGCTTAAGTGCTCTGGTCAGTTCCTTCATTATATTCGCAAACTCAGCGGTCGTTGACATCACGTTTGGTGCTACCTATGATTTCAATATCGTAAGCGTATGCTGGTAGTTTCACTGATTTTTGGAAGTGTTGGAAGTTTTAACTCTAGTCCACAATCCTCTCAATAATTTTGCTCAAGAAGTTTAAACGACAGTGCGTCACCAGAAACTCCCACTTAGTACAGCACCATATGTCAAAAGTGATCAAGCGGGCCAACTGGGAAATCAGGAAAATGATGACAAGAATACTATTAGATGGTGAGCCCACGGCAATTTGAAGTTGGCTTGGGTTGAAAACAGTTGCACTGAAAGGAAATGATTTATAAAATCATGCATGAACTTGCTGCTTTCATTCAACATGCCAGTTATATTGTGTAACCAATCTTTCTACTCCTTTTGCAAAAATCCGAATATCTTTCCATTCAACAGGTTCTCATCATGATCATCATTGTCCGTGGCAATTTGTTCCCAGCCTTCTCATTTGCTATACAAACCAGTCGCCACCACATCGGCTATGGTCCATGTGAGTAAAGAATCTCGCCATGCAAGTATGTTTTGCCTGTTCCCATGATTATAATAGGGTACCATCCACATCTTCAATGCTTATGCTAGAACTAGAAAACGGTTTGCAAAGGATTTGTACATTATATCCTTGTATATATTTAATTTTTGATTTATTTTTAAATGTTAGACAGACAGGTTTTGATCACGTATGGGTCTTGAAGTGTGAGAAACAATTTGGACTATTAGCGACTGGATTACCCTGGTGGTAATCTTTGTACTCATAAAAACATCTGTCAAGAAAATAAATTTCTGTTTACTAAATTCTTTTAAATTTTAAATTTTAAATTTTGTCTATGGAAAATTTCTATAAGGTGGTGGTAAGGTTTTTCAGTTTTGCTGCAAAAAGCGATCCTTCAGTCGCGAATGCAATAATTACTCTAAGAAGACAATTCAGTTGCATATGCTGGAATGATCGTCAAAGAAAATTCAGTTGTAGATGCAGAAATTATCCTCGAAGAATTTTTTAACGAAGCATTTCAGTGATCCTCGAAGAAAATTCAGTTGTACATCCAGAAATGATCCTCGAAGAATTTCTAACGAAGCATTTCAGTGATTCTCGAAGAAAATTCAGTTGTACATCCAGAAATAATCCTCGAAGAATTTTTTAACGAAGCATTTCAGTGATCCTCGAAGAAAATTCAGTTGTACATCCAGAAATGATCCTCGAAGAATTTTTTAACGAAGCATTTCAGTGATCCTCGAAGAAAATTCAGTTGTACATCCAGAAATGATCCTCGAAGAATTTTTTAACGAAGCATTTCAGTGATCCTCGAAGAAAATTCAGTTGTACATCCAGAAATGATCCTCGAAGAATTTCTAACGAAGCATTTCAGTGATCCTCGAAGAAAATTCAGTTGTACATCCAGAAATGATCCTCGAAGAATTTTTAACGAAGCATTTCAGTGATTCTCGAAGAAAATTCAGTTGTACATCCAGAAATGATCCTCGAAGAATTTCTAACGAAGCATTTCAGTGATTCTCGAAGAAAATTCAGTTGTACATCCAGAAATGATCCTCGAAGAATTTTCTAACGAAGCATTTCAGTGATCCTCGAAGAAAATTCAGTTGTACATCCAGATATGATCCTCGAAGAATTTTTAACGAAGCATTTCAGTGATCCTCGAAGAAAATTCAGTTGTGCATCCAGAAATGATCTTCGAAGAATTTCTAACGAAGCATTTCAGTGATCCTCGAAGAAAATTCAGTTGTACATCCAGAAATGATCCTCGAAGAATTTTTTAACGAAGCATTTCAGTGATTCTCGAAGAAAATTCAGTTGTACATCCAGAAATGATCCTCGAAGAATTTCTAACGAAGCATTTCAGTGATCCTCGAAGAAAATTCAGTTGTACATCCAGAAATGATCCTCGAAGAATTTTCTAACGAAGCATTTCAGTGATCCTCGAAGAAAATTCAGTTGTACATCCAGAAATGATCCTCGAAGAATTTCTAACGAAGCATTTCAGTGATCCTCGAAGAAAATTCAGTTGTACATCCAGAAATGATCCTCGAAGAATTTTTTAACGAAGCATTTCAACAAAATCTAAAGGCTCAGGATCTGTAGTTATCTTACAGTCTGAATTGGTTGACATTTTATATCAGCCATTCATGAATGAATTGTCGAAGCACAGCTTGTCCGAATTTCCTTTCTGCGACTAAATTGTCAAAAATTGTTACTTAACTACTTTTGCCGGGCTCAGTGGCATGATGGTTATTGCGATGAACTGCGGCGCAGAAGTTATGCGTTCGATTCCCAGCCGTAGCAACGCCTAAATGATTTTTCACTGGCCCTCCTCTTGTGATGAGCTGACAAATCATCCGAAGAGGATGTACTTCTGCGTGCAAGAAGTACACACGCAGACTGTAATGGTTGTGAGAATGTTCGACCCGGGTCTAACGAGAATATTGCCCCCAAAATTTGTATTTTATTTTACTACTTTTGCCATTAGGCATTATGTGTCCTTTAGGACTTCTCAGTGGTGGATATTCATTTTCGGGGTAAGATGAGTTTCAAGCGACTAGAGAGTCATCAAGTATGATGCCATCTTATAATTTAAGGATAACAACATTTGAAGTCTCAAAGGAGCTTGTGATCCCAGAAATTGACGTCGGAACTTCGTGAGATTACGCGACTCGAAAAATTCGACTTTAGTCGACTATCAGCTCTATCATGGTATCCGTTCAACGAATTACTGAAACTAAAACCATTTCCGATCGGAACTCAGCTTATCATCGAATTATCCGTTGCTGAACAAAATAAATGATGCAAACATTCGCGTTTATTTGACAATCTGTCAGCTGGGTAATGTTATAAAAAAATATTTCAACAATTGTTTCTTATTGCATTCTTGTCGTTTTTTTTCTAGAACACGATTTTTTAGTAACGGGTGATCCAAGTGAGATACTTTTTTCAATAGCCTTTTTTGACAGATCACGTGTGAGTCGTGTCATGCTGTCATGTTATTTTTGTTTAGTATTGTTTGGCATTTCATAATGGAAAGACTTACGCGTGAACAACGTTTACAAATTGTTCAACTTTATTATGAAAATTCACGTTCTGTGAGGAATGTGTTTCGTGCACTTCGCTCAACCTTTGGTCAACATAATCGGCCTACCGAGCGTACTATTCGCAACACTATCACCCATTTTGAGACCCAGCATTCATTATTGGATAATATTCGATCGAATAGACCACGTCCAGCACGCTGTGAAGAAAATATAGCGGCCGTAGCTGAGAGTGTACACGAAGACCGTGGAGAGTCGATTCGGCGCCGTTCGCAGCAACTCGGACTGACGTATGGAACGACTTGGCGGATTTTTTCGTCAAGATCTTAAAATACAGCTTGTGCAACAACTGAAGCCGCTCGACCTTCCCAAGCGACATCGCTTCGCTCTATGGGCTCTTGAAAAGTTCCAAGAAGATCCGACGTTTTCGAGGCAAATTTTGTTTAGCGATGAGGCCCATTTCTGGCTCAATGGGTATGTAAACAAACAAAATTGCCGCATTTGGGACGAAGAACAACCTGAAGAGATTGAAGAACTGCCACTTCATCCAGAAAAAAACAACGGTTTGGTGTGGTTTGTGGGCCGGTGGAATCATCGGTCCATATTTCTTTAAAAATTATGCCGGTGCGAACGTAACCGTCAATGGCGACCGTTATCGTGCCATGATAACCGACTATTTGATGCCTGAAATTGAAGCTCGTGATCTTGGCGACATTTGGTTTCAGCAAGACGGCGCCACTTCCCACACATCGCATCAATCAATGGACTTATTGAGAGAACATTTCGGTGAGCACATAATTTCACGTTTTGGGCCGGTCGATTGGCCACCAAGATCGTGTGATATCACACCGTTAGACTTTTTCCTGTGGGGATATGTTAAGTCAAAAGCTTATGCCGACAAACCCGCCTCGATTCAGGCCTTGGAGGAAAAAATCACGCGTGTCATTCGCCAGTTACCAGTCGAAATGCTCGAACGAGTGATCGAAAATTGGACTCAACGGATGGACCATCTGCGACGTAGCAACGGCCAACATTTGATAGACATAATCTTCAAAAAATAAATGCCAAAGAATGTTCTTTCAAATGATAATAAACATTCTCTCCATTAAATTTGAATTTTCTGTGTTTTTTTCTTTAAAAAAGTAGGGAACCTCGAAATGGATCACCCTTTACATAACACTTAAAATAATTTTATTTTTTATTTTAGTCACAATTTCCATTTTCGTTAGAAATCCGCAACAATTTTTTGTCGGAGAATTTCCGAAGAAATTCAATGCATAGCTTTCGAAAACTGTTGACTTAACGTATTAAGCCGTCGAGCGATCATGTGCGATGCATTTCGTCGGAAGATCTGCTCGAAATGCAAATCCGAGCGGATACCTTGGTACAAAATTCTCTGATATCGAACAAAACAAAGAAAATTTTGTTCCGAACGGATACCCCGATAGGGGGTGTATATGTCGCTTATATCCAAACGATCAATTCCTAGCTTGGAACGTCCAAGTTCCATAGCCGCTCGAATTAGGAGTCAAACTTCTATAGGCCTGATTCTGCGCTTCCTAAAAGGAAGAATAAATAGCGACGAAATAGTGATGAAATGGTTCAATATGGTCCTCAGGGTGTCTACAGGAGATCAGATAATAACCCCGCCCGATTCATTGCAGAAGCGGATAGTCTATCAGATCCTGTACGTCTTTGTTGTAGTGACTGAAAAGGATTCTTCTTCAGGCATTGCTTATCTCCAGAGCAGTGATACAGTTGGTGTCTTCAATTTTAACTTTAGACTCTGTTCAGAATCGCCGAATGACGCACTGCTGCTCAACTGTATTGCAGTAGGCGCATAGCTAACTATTTGTGACCTGTTATCACGGTTGACACTATTGATATTGATGCCCCATTAATGGCCTTAAGCTTGTTTGATCTGCTGCCGTTTTCTTCCAGTCAGAGATATTTTTTTGTCTATTGTTTTACTTTATTTTTATTTCTTTATTGTCCGCATTCGAAAGTCTTCGGAGGACTTACCTTACCCTACTAGCTAGCGTTTCCTATTATGTCATTATGTCCTGGTACTCATATTCTTTGTAACTACATTGTTGTATGCCCATTCGACAATTTCGAGTTGGGCTACTTCGACAACTACTTCGAGTAAAGCTGAACAAGTCTGTTGGTATGTGGCTAGCCCGAGCTTTTCAGAATAAACACCAGAGCCTACTTTGAATTTTGATTCACCAATGAAGACCGCTTTTCTCAAAATGGATATCATATTGTTGGATTACCATTCGTCCCTTCTTGGAATTTCGATTGAAAATTTCATATCAACATCGTGTTCAGCACTTACAAGCAGATTGAGTGCTTCTGGTTGAAGTAAGGCCTGGATATTTGACACGTTGTGCCGTTTATCCATCTGCGATTTGCTGTCTTGATCGCATCCAGTTTGATCTTTAAATTACATGTAGCGATGGGCATATCGATCATGTCCACTGGCGGTAGAGGTCTTACTCTACTGCGTCAGACGTCTGGCTGGGAATCGAAGACTCTACGAGCCGGAGTAATGGTGCCCATCCGTTCTACATGCCCTAGCCATCTCCAACGTCCAATACGGTGTTTTTTTTTTTTTTTTAACCAGGGGCATGTCGCTGTACAGCGCGTATAGCTCTTGATTGAATCTTCATGTTTTGAGACGGCCCATGCTTCAGCGCCGTAGAGCAGGACTGGGATGATCAGGGTCTTATATAGGATCTCCTTAGTAGTTCGAGTGAGGGTTTTACTACTGAATTGCCTTCTTAGCCCGAAGCTGTTGGCAAGAGTAAAAAGGTCCCCCTTTTTGTGGATCGGGCAAACGATGCTGAAGTTCCATTCTTCAGGCATACTTTTATCCGACCAGATTTGGCTTATGAGTTGGTGGATGTTACTTACCAAGTCATCTCCGCTGGCTTTATAAAGTTCAGTGGGAAGGTCGTCATTTCAGTAAAAGCAGTTTTATTAGGGTTGAGTTTAGATATTGCTATCCTCAATGAAGTTTTTAAATCTTAGAACAATTCCTATTAGAAGATATGGGGGTGGCATTGCAATTCCTTCATGTGTAGTGTTCCAATGAAGTTGTTCAATGATAGCTATAACTGGGCCCTAAGCTAGAAAATGTTTAATGATCCATTTTTCAGTAAATTCACACCAAATGCACGTTTCAAATGTCATGTTCACCATATTTTGATGGGTTTTCCTTCTTGCTATACCTGGCCCCTTTCATAAAACGTAACGTAAATATTTTTGTTTTAAATACCTACCTTCTTGCACCATACACTGTAACATCCAAGTCATCTTCTCCGAATCGATCTCCTACCAAGACGATTCCTTATTTTTATTTATTTTATCCTTTGCGCAGCTTTTATTAAAAAGATGTACATCCACAGAAAGGGTGCGCTCCCTAACCCTCTACAAAAAAAAATCTCCAAAAATGTACACTTTTCCTCCAAAAAAAAAGGTTCACAACCACATCCCAATTTATCAGCCCACTGTCTGTGGTGTCTACCGTGTCATAAAGAAGACCCAGACACCTCACACTATTATGTGACTGGAGTCACATCGCGTTTTCAACGCTCACATTCACAATCACAACCCACAAACCAAATTAGGGAAATCGCGAGGTGTTGTCATGATGATGATGATGGTGGTGGTGGTGGTGGTGGTGGTGCTTCTTCTTCCTGCTGATATGAGAAAATGGAAAAACCAAAGGGCGACTAGAAAAAGTGAGAAAATGTCGTAATCGATGAAGGAAGGAAAGGTGCACCACACACTCCTGTCCCCCTTGCCATGGTATATACCTATCCACACTCTCTGGAGGGAAAAGTAATAGAAAATCTAGCGACGTTACTCACACACCGAAGGGTACATTGAACCCGAACGTCACACAATCTCTCTTTGGACGCTCTTTTTCTCTCCCTTTCTCCAGCACTGGCTTTTCTTTTTTTTTTTTGGTTAAGTAGAATAATAGAACCTTTTGTACATGCACAGAGCAGGAACGCAGCCCGTTTCAGAAGAGCGCGTGTTGTTTGGATATTTTCTCAATTCTCAGGCCATGTTTCATGGCGATTACCTTCGATGAGTTTTTTTTTCCAGTTTCCAGTTGTTCTTACCGCTAGTGCTGCTGTTGGTGCTGGATGGATGAGATGATGCTGGCGTTTAGGGGTTGCTTGACAATACTGATTGTGGATAGATTTTCCGTGTCCTCTTCTTCTCTCGTCTATTTCGAAAAGTAAATCTCTCGCATGCAGAGCGTCGTCCTCGAGTCGTTCGTCGTCGGTTGTATCGCATTGTTGTGTTACATACACACAACTCAGTCTATCCAAAGAGCGGATACGGCGAACGCGCCCCTTTTTTTCGGCTATTTTTGGAAAAAATCGTTTATTTTTGTTTGAAATTTTCTTCTTGTTCTTGGATTTTTTTTTAATTTAACAATTTGTTGTGGAAATTCCAAAAAAAAGGAGTAGCAGTGCTGTGTCCTTTTTAAGTGTTTAAATATTTTTTTTTAATTACGATGCGTTGTGAATTTTAAGTGTAGTGTGGTTTACTTTTACTATAGTTATGGGATGCGTCTGCTACTGTCGTCATTACTGGTATGTGTCAAGTTTCTTAGACAGAAAAAAAAAACGAAAAACTGTACAAGTGTATGCTCTTGAGATTCAACTTCTGTCTGTGATCGGTTTCTACTTTGAAGATGGAGTCCCTCATGTAATAAAAGAGTGATTAACGCATTTGCTAAGTGTGTAGAAAATGTTGATTTTGAAGAAAAAAAATCGTCTGCTAAGTGCTCTAATGGCTGTAAAATGATCGTGAAACTATAAAAGTCCAGATGTTTGGCTTTAAGACACGCGTTTCAAAATATTTTGATCGGGCTGCTTGAAGATGTGGTATTCGAGATTTTTTAAAACAAATCGATTGCTCGCTTCCTGAAATGGACAGTCTTTGATCTCATGGTGCTTTATGGATATCGTCGTTAATTATTGACCTGGAATGAATGTACTACACCTATGGCTGATTGTCTTCATACATGTAGTTGTGAGGTATTCATAAAGGATTCCATTGAGTCAATTGTCATTATTAATATACTCTATGCATGAGTATGAAAAAAAAAATGACACTATTGCACATCTGCCCTTTCAAAATGTGCCACACAAGGATATAACTTGCACATTCTATCGCTGGATATAAATTTCAGGTACTCGCATCAAATTTGTACGAAAATGGAAAACCCATGACTTGCATAGGTAGTCGTCATAGGAACAGTCCCTTTGGAACAGCATGGTATTTATAAACAGGTTATGCATAAGTATACCTACATTAATGTCCCAATTTTTCGATACAATAGTTCTAAGGAAAACCCATTTTTTGAAACAATAGTTCCAAGGAAAACCTACCTGATTTCTTGCATTATCCAAGCACAAATCCGAATCTGCTTAAAATTTCAAAAATCGTTATGTATCGTGCCTGGTTACAGTTATTTTTCAAAACCATCAATGAGTGCTGCCTTTTCGTGCAGTTTGAGAGACTGAATCATTAGTTAAAATCTTGCTGTTTAAAGCGATTTAATTTAGAAACTGAGTTAACTCAGAGTTTACTTACTTACTTAAGTGGACCAAGGCCTCAACAAACATGCCTCTCCAATTAGCCCTGTCCTTAGCTAACTGCCTCCAGTTGCGCACTCCAACTTGGTTGAGGTCGGTTTCTACTTGTGCGCGCCACTTAATGCGAAATCTTACTCTTCTGCGTCCGACGTTTGGCTGGGAATCAAAGACTCTGCGAGCCGGAGTATTGGTTCATTCATTCGACATGTCGTAGCCATCTTAAACGTCCAATGCGGAGTTTTTTTTTTTACCAGGGGTATGTCGCTGCACAGCTCGTATAGTTCATGGTTGAATCTTCGTCCCCGTCAACGCAAACGGGACCGAAGAATTTTCCTCTCAAGTCGACTAAGGATTTTTTAACCCACTTTTGAGAAGGTCCACGCTTCAGCGCAGTAGAGCAGGACTGGGATGATCCGGGGCTTATATAGGATCTCCTTAGTAGTTCGAGTGAGGGCTTTACTACTGAATTGCCTTCTAAGCCCGAAAAAACAGCCGTTGGCAAGAGTAGTTCTTCGTTTAATATCTGACGATATGTTGTTGCCAGAGCTAAAAGCGGAGCCGAGATAGACAAAGTCCCGTACTAACTCAAAGTTATATCTGTCAATGCTGACGTTCTGTCCAATTCGTCGATGGTATGTGTCCTTCGTGTTGACAGCATATACTTAGTTTTTCCCTCATTTAAACTCATTTTTGCCGATTCCTCCTCTATACTAGCAAACGTGGTTATGACATCACGTTGAGTCCTACCAACGATGTCAATATCGTTGGCATATGCTATTAGTTGCACCGATTTTTGGAAAATTGTGCCTCTGGTGTTGGCTCGGGAGTTTTGCACAATCCTCTCAAGAATCAAATTGAAGAAGTCACACGACAGCGCATCGCCTTGCCTAAATCCTATTTTGGATTCGAATGTGTCGGTAAGGTCGTTTCCGACCCTGATTAACACCGAGAATTCTCCCTCGTCATCCTACACAAACGGACGAGTTTGGGCGGTATACCAAAACTAAACATGGCTCTGTATAGTTCGTCTCCATAAATTCGTTGTCGTTTCCAAGATTGAATGGTTCGTTCTGCCTGACAGCCGAATGTTGTTCGTCATCGCCGTTTAACAGTCTGCAGAAGTGGTTCTTCCATATACTCAGCATCGACTGTGTCTCAACTACGATACTTCCTTGTTCATCTCGACAGGATTCTGTTCGAGCCTTGTACCCTTGGCTTTGACGTTTTACACTTTGGTAAAACTTGCGAACATCGTTCCTGGAGTGGCACCTCTCTATATCCTCGATCGCACGCTTTTCTTGATCTTTTTTCTTCCCTTCTTCTCTGTCCATAGAGCTCAATGGCAGCTCTCTTCTTCAGCTGTAGCTTTGCCTTGCATTCCTAGGTCTTGGCTGCGAGCATCTGTCGGCATTCCTCATCAAACCAGGGGTTTCTTGCTGGTCGAGAAACTTAGCACATCAGTTGCTTCTGATCTCATGGCTTGTTGGCATCGTTGCCATTGTTCTTCGACATTCGATGCTGGTGGTATGGTGTTAGTCGAGAGGTTAGGGGGTACGCGTTGCGCAGAGTTCTTGGCGGTCACTTGCGATTGCAGACTTTCAGCATAAAATTTTTTTTCACAGTTTTTCTGGATTGTTGTGGAGTGGTGGATATCCGCATTCTAATTTTGGCTACAACAAGGTCGATGTTAGCTCTTCGGAATGTTCGGACATCCAAAATACTGGACGTGTGCCTCTTGTCTATCGCTATGTGATCAATTTGGTTGACCGTTCGTTGATCTGGAGACCGCCATGTCCCCTTATGGATATCGAGGTGATGAACCCGTGTGCCGGCTATAGTGGCATTTCGTTCCGTAGCGAAGTCAATTAGCATAAAAGTTCGTTACCAGACGTGTTGTCGTGTAGGCTATGTTTTCCGACAATACTGCAGAAGATGTCTCTCCCTAGCTTTGCGTTAAAATCTGCCAGCACGATTTTAACATCGTACTTCGGTAGTCCCTCATAGGTTTTGTCATGGAGCTCGTAGAAGCAATCCTTA
Organism: Rhingia rostrata; assembly: GCA_949824845.1. NCBI lineage: Eukaryota > Metazoa > Arthropoda > Insecta > Diptera > Syrphidae > Rhingia > Rhingia rostrata. Next base: position 20,567,792 of record OX463755.1, on the reverse strand, counting down.
GCTGTATCATCTTTTCCTCCGTTGGGGCGTCAGCGCATATAAGGCTTATGTTGGCGGATTGGGCCTTGATGCGGATTGTTACAATGCGTTCGCTAATGTCTTGGAAATATAAGACTTCTTGCCTAAGTCTGGCGCTTATAATAAATCCGCATCCGAATAGCCGCTGTTTCTGCTCACTATAACACGGTCCATCCCATCGTATTTTCGGGATGGCAGTAATGTCTGCTTTGTAGCAGTTTAGGGCTTCTGAGTTGTTCGCTTGCACCGCTCCTGTGAAATGTTCTCACATTCCAGGTGCAGATACGAACGTCTTTGTCCATTTTTCGTTTAGCCGTGTCGTCAACATAAAAATCAGTCCTTTCCGAGGCTATTGGTTGCTTTGTTACAATGATTTTTTAAATGGGTGGGCAGTTAACCCAAAGCACAACCCAGGAGGGCTAGTTCCAATTTATTAGATACCCCTAGGACACGGGGCCATCAGTATGCACTACGGGATTGAGCGCTGCCATTGGCCTTTCGGTTCATCCGCCACCATCTCTGTTCAAGGGGCCTGACTAACCCTTCCTAGACAACCTGTTGTCCGAATATGTCGAAGCAGCTTGTTTAGGTTCGCCTTGGACAGCAGGCCGTTTATAGTGTTGCTGTTTTTCGCCGTGTTATCAACACTCGCGCTTATCGTTTAGCAATTCAAATCCGGTTGGATGAGACCAGTGCCCGATGGTTACCACTTGGAGGTAAAAAATAAGCACGTGATGTGTAGTCAGAGTTACAACCACTGGGCATTGCCAAGTTAAATCTGCGGCGATTTAGCGAATAGTGACAAAATGAATACCCGTATGTATTCGGTACTTTTTCACTGACTACCCGTTCCAAAGAACTCGTTACTTTCGTAAAAGTTCTTTAAAATTCAAGACATTTACAAATGTACGTCAGCACACCACGTAGCCACTCAAAAGTTGTCAACGGTTCTGTCACTCATCAGAAAAATCGATCGTACAACGTACACACTGACACACATACAAAAAGGGTTGAATTTTAAGAAATCATCTTGCCATTCTACGACTGAACCGCAAACATGTGGAATAATGCGAGTAACGAAATCAAAACATGTGATTAACGAATTTGATGCGAGTAACGAAACATGTGAAAGTAACGAAACTCAGTTGGCAGTAACGCTTCGGTACTTCGAGTCGAATCGAATACCCGTTACTCTCAGTAACGAATACATATGTTGTGCTACCACTCTTTTAGCGAAACGTCAATTTAGCAATCGCTAGCGACTGTCTAGAGAGAATCTAGAGTTCAAAAAAACGCTAGAATTTCTGAGCGAATCGCTCATACAAAATGAATAAATTTATTGAAATTGTTACAGACGAACTGTGGAAATAACTGTTTTCCAATAACAAGTTTCTTCTCTGTTATAAATTTATTGAATTTGTGCGTGTATACCAATGTTTGTGGAATCTTCGGCACTCAGATTACCACAATAAAGTTATAAATAGTTGGGAAATCTCAGAAGGATGTTGTAAAGTTGTATTCATACGGTACTTTAAATTTCTCAGGAAATTGTTGGAGAAATTCTCCATGACGCCTGCGTTCTAGATTGATTGGATGCACTTGAAAACTTTTTTTTTATTTTTAGAATTTTTAAAAACATTTGACTGGGTAAATGATTGCTTTCTAATAATAAAAAGCGTTTTACTTTAGCGCGAGTGTTGTATAATATATCACGTCAACATATGCATGAAAGTAGGCGAAATAACTACGTCACTACATCACTGTCAATTCATGAAGGAAAGTAGGCGAAATCGATCCGCCGTAAACACTCAATCACGGGCGATTTGGCTTATAGCTGTGTCGCTCGTAATTGCGCTACGCGAATACCCATAGTAGCCATTAACGCAGCCTTATGTCGACCCTAAAATGGACGTAGCGCACGATATTCCTCTTAAATTAGCAAACCCTACTTATCACAAATTATTTTTCAACTGTCAAATTGACAATCATAAGAAACGGTAAAGAGTTCTTCATCACAACGGCCGCGTTCCGGGTTTAAGTTTTACTAACTTAACTTTGCCGATGCACTGTTCTAATTGGTCAATCGACCATTTTAGTCACTTGTCATTTGAGGAAAAATGACTGACGAAACGAGTTGAAAATTTGACATTTGAGATGAAATGACTGACGAGACGAGCTGAAAATTTACGCATGGGACTTCAGATATGATTGAAACAGCTGATTTTTCATCGACCTGTCATGAAGATGTTCTTGATTTCAGTAAAATTTACCGACGAATTCATGTTAAAGGTTCATATCTTAATTCTAATCGAAACATGAAAATATTTAGTATTTGGTTATTGGTTGGCATTTGTCGACTTAAGCACTTGCTCTTATTTGCGTTTTGGTTGACATGTTTTTTGACAGTTTGTATTTTTAACTTCATTGGAGGTGGCTAAAAATGTATATACATAGGCCGTGTGTCAATTGCGTTAAAATGGGGGTTAAACTTTATCCACTGGCTAATTTTTGAAATTACTGCAGGTGTTTTCCATCTCTGTCACCCCTCAGTAGGAATATCAAATGTCAAAAATTATACACTGGCTTAAATTTTAACGTAATTGAAACACTGCCATAGTGTTTAGTTTTTGACGTTTGAGCGATATGGAAGGTGCATTCCAATAGGTGCTATACACGACGCAGACACGTCGTTGCAGACCAATATATTTTGTTGTGCTGCACATGCACAATGCACATGTCTGCGCAGACCGCCTGTGTCGTGAGTATCATTGTCGACTGCTTGCAGCGACGGTCTACGTGAATTGAAAATTCATTTTGAAGTTTTCTTGGGCTGTGGTGTATGGTGAATTTTGCACAGACGAGCAAGAAAATGCACGTCGTAAACCTGAATAAAAATAGAAAAAGACAATTCTGGGAGGGTTTTTAGAATTTTTTAAAGTTTGCCGGTTTTGTGGGAAGTAATCGCTTTTTAAAATGATAATTCATTGCTCCAATTTTTGTTTTTGATACAGCACACGCAGTATCCGTCGTTCTTGCGATCCGACGACCACGACGAAATGATATAACATACCAACAAATATCTGTGCAGATTGTCTGCACCGTGTGTGGCGAGGACATGTTTGCACAGACCTTAGTGTCTGCGTCTGCGACGTGTAGATGGGTTGTTTGTGTGGATTATACCTCATTACCAGTGGCAAAGTGTGAGGAAAACAAATATTGGACTCAAATATTCCGAAGATTGATTCGTGTTGAGAGCCGCTGCGCGTCTGTAAAGTTTAGCACTTTCTCTATTTTGCGTTTTGGTTGACATGCTTTTTGACATTTCGTATATGTCAGTCAGTATGGACAAATGTAAAAGTTGGGCTGCGCACTCTAAAACGTAAACGTAATAAACGTGATAAACTTACAACGTGGTAAATGAACTGTCAAAAGTTGTATGGGAATAATTTTACGACAATATCGAAAATTTCCCAAACGAATTAGGGCTGTAAATTGAGATGGTAAACGTTGTAAACTTTTGAAACGCTATTTTGACATTTAATCAGTCACTTCCACACATTTCGCGTGTTTGATGTGTGGAACTGAAACTGAAACAAATTACTGAACGCGGAATTTTGAACACAAATTTTGTATGCTTGCAAAACGCAATGTTTTCCAAGCGAAACCAACCTTTAGAGACATTATCCAAGAATCGAAACCGAAAAACTTTCCATGCTCGGTATGTGTGTTAGTAACGACCTTGGTTGGAACGACCGCATATTTGAAATCAATAAAAATGCTCTTATGAAATAGTCAGATGCATTCCACCCCTTCATCAATTCAACCGTAATTTTCTCTGTGTCATGAATGCTAATAAGTTCATTCTCAAGCCTATCTTGGGACGTACTATGAAATATATTTAGAGATTCATTCCTTAACCGAAAAACATGAATGTGGAATGCCTTACACAAACTCCTTATTTCCTCTTCATTACAAAAGAAATGCTAAACCAACGCACATCGGTATCTCCTCTTTTCTTCTTCTCTATTTCCTTAATGCCTGCGCTGTGCTCAAACACTATAAGGAATTAAAAAAAAAAAACATGCTCGAGTACTCAGGGCCCAGCTTTTGCTCAAAAACATTGGTACATGTGTGCGTGTCTAGGTACATCTTGCACGATGTCTCGACTTTTGTTTTATTTGACAGTTTAAGTTTTTTTTTGCCGAATCCGAAGGTCTGAGTTGAGATAAGCTTTTCTTGACAAATGATGATTCTCGGATTATTTGTATTATTTACGCGAGAGGGACGGTGAAACCCATTTTAGGAGTTGCTATGGAATCGAACACAGTTAGTGCGCGGCAGTTCATAGCACTAACAATCGCGCCACTTACCCCTGAGCGTTGGATTACCAAACCCGGCACAGATCCGACAGATAACATCACTTAGGTTATTTTCACTGGCCTACGTCTTGGACAGGAATGCCGTAACGAACTTGCCCACCTTCGCGAAGGCTTAGGGTCACACTTCTCTGGGTTCCAGGGAAGGAAACGAGCGTGCAGACGAGCTGACCAGGCAAGGCTCAGTTCTTCACGGCTCACTTGCGGTAAGGGTTTGTATCCCGCTAGGTGCGGTTAAGGGACGAATACACTCATACTTACATACTTAAGTAACGCTACGGTCCGGAATAAACCTGGGCCTCCACCAACATGCCTCTCCAATTAGCCCGGTCCTTTGCTAACTGCCACCAGTTGCACACTCCAAGTTGGTTGAGGTCGGTTTCTACTTGTGCGCGCACTTAAGGCGAGGCCTTCCTCTACTGCGTCCGAAGTCTGGCTGGGAATCGAAGACTCTGCGAACAGGGGTATCTTTGTCCATTCGTTCTACATGTCCTAGCCATCTAAAACGTCCAATGCTGAGTTTTTTGACCAGCGGCATGTCGCTGTACAGCTCGTATATGGTTGAATCTTCGTCTCCATAGCCCTGAAAACCGGAGTTTTCGAAAAATTTTCCTCTCAAATCGACCAAGGATTTCTTCATCCGCTTTTAAGACGGTCCATGCTTCAGCGCCGTAGACCAGGACTGGGATGAACAGTAGTTGGAGTGAGGGCTTTACTACTAAATTGCCTTCTTAGACCAAAGAAACAGCGGTTGGCAAGAGTAATTCTACATACGCTCATATTTCTTGAAAAAGGTCGACTCCAAATGGAGAAGGTTAACAAAATGCGTTATATCGAGGACGATATGGTCTACCTACGACAAAAACAGAACTAACGATCTACGTAGTAGAATCCGCCCAGATATCACAAGAATTACTGCGATAGTCACGGGGCACTGGTGAATTGGAGACCATGCGTCCAAACTATGGATCCCATACAACCCTCAATGCCGTAGTTGAGGGAACACAAATGGGAGAGAAACCCTCTCCCATTTCATCTGCAAATGTCCGGCACTAGCAAGAGCCAGATTTTGTGCGTTAAGCTAACCATTTTTCGACAACCTTAGCGACATCTCGGGTAAAAGGATACAAGTTTATCGGTTTCCTAAAATCTCACAGGCTGGATCTAGAGACCGCCTGTATCACATTCACAACAACAACAGATTACACGAGTCGTGGTAACAAAAAGGCACGTAAGTGCTACTTGCGTTCATGCCGAACCTACGTCTTCGACAAACGTCCAAGAGAAACTGTCATGATTTGCCGTTCGTAGTCGGCGGCATACAGGAAAGCCTCCATTTCGGTTGGCTTTGGCCAAGGTGCGGAAACTCAGCCCCTATTTTTAACTGTCCATTATGAAACCAGAAAAGCTCACATGATAAGTTTGCCCCACAATCGACTAAGGCCAAAAAAAAAAAACGCGTGTCAAATTTGTGATTCTATTCCACTGTGCCAATGACAAGCGTGTATGTCAAGTATAATGAAATTCCAGTCTCAGGCCTACTAACCCGCTTCATTAAAAGTCAACTGATGATCTTTATTGCCACCAAACCCCAACTCAAAACTCTGAAGACTATCAATGCTAACGACAGCGCTAATGTGATCAATGCTTTCCAATTAATTTAAAAAAAAAAAACTAACAAACCATAACCGGTAATCTTTCATCTGCTGTCATGAAAACCGTACAAGTCACGAGACCAAACAGAAAAAGCAAACACTATCAACCCGTCCGTTTCCGTAAAAATGGTTAAAAAAAAAAACGCTTTACTGTGTAATTGCCATGTTATACGATAAAAAATTGCAACACCATATGTCATTCATTGCCACATGCAACAATTACACTGTCTAGGTCAGTGGTGGCTTTACCATGTGTTCGGTGGTTAATGGTTGTAGCCATACGGTGTGAAGAGGATCCCCCCTCCCAGCTTCTGGTCAAACAGCGCACGCACCAAACAAAATGTATTCTCTCTCGCGATAATCACCATAAAAATATGGAATCTCATTTCTTTTGTTGGTTTTATGGACAATTTAGAGTCCTTCAACGGTGTCCATCCTCTCCCATAAAGTGGTGATGACGACCACAACCGTTTAAAACAAAAAAAACCCGACTTGATGTTTTTATTGCGTGTACCTCTACACATCCTTCTCTTGCATTCGATTCATTTTTTTGTTTTTTTTTTGTTTTACAGTTCGCTTTCACATCGCACACCTGTATGAAGTTCAAAATAAACACAAAGCTGCCAAAGAGGCATACGAAAAGCTTCTTACCGAAGACCAGCTGACATTGGAACTGAAGGCCGATATATATCGACAATTAGGTGAGTAATACCGATCTCGATGCCATGCTACTGCACTTATCATGTACGTTTTGTCTAATCTCTGTTTCCGTTCCAGGATGGATGTATCATTGCGTTGAATCCTTAGGCGATAAACGACAACGAGAAACCTATGCAATTTTCTGTTTACAAAAGTCAATTGAAGCCAATCCAAAATCTGGACAATCATTATATTTGCTTGGAAGATGTTATGCTGGAATTAACAAAGTCCATGATGCCTTTATAGCGTATAGAAATTCCGTGGAGAAGAGTGAAGGGAACGCCGACACTTGGTGTTCAATAGGGTAAGCTAGAGCTAATTACCAACATGCTTGTCTTACTAATGATCATCCATCACTTTATTTAGGGTTCTGTACCAGCAACAGAATCAACCAACGGACGCCTTACAAGCATACATTTGCGCTGTACAATTGGATAAGAATCACAAAGCTGCCTGGACGAATTTGGGAATTTTATACGAGAGCTGCGGTCAATTACGTGACGCCTATGCGTGCTACTTGAATGCAGCACGAAACTTAGATTCTGTAAGTTATCGAACAGATGTTGTTTCATTGTGGCCTGACTCTCTTACTGACATTGTTTCCATTTTTTTTTTGTTTTTCTTTTAGCAGGACTCGAATTTTTTTCACACAGTCACTACCGCATCGACTGCGGCGGCACAAGCAACCGCAGGAGGAGGAGGTGCAGCAGCAACAGCCGCTGCGACACCAACTAAAAGTCCTGCTGGTGGTGGTCCATCTACGTCGACTGGCAGTTACACATCATCGCCATCGACTAGTAAAGCGTCAACATCAAAAGCGGGTGCTCACAATAGTAGTAATAATAGTTGTAGTAATAGTCCTAGTAGTAAAACACAAAGTCTAGCCGAGAGTCTGAAGCAGAGGATCAAATTTTTGGGTACACAATTAGCTCAAGCTCCTATGCCGAGTATAACGTCGAAACGGCGGCAGTTGTGTTCGATAGAAGAGGCGTGGAATCTGCCAATATCACTTGAGATGAGTTCAAGGCAACAACATCATATACAGCAACAACATAATCAGCAATTATCATCATCATCGTCATCAACAACATCATCATCATCATCCGCCGCCACCGCCGCCGTCGCCGCACATCAACAACAGCAACAGCAACATCCTGCGCAACAGCAAACACAACAACAACAACCCCAACCACCGCCACCACCTCAACCTCAGCAGCCCGGTGTTGTGTTAAACAATCACATGCAGCAAAGGCAGTTTGTGAAGAGCTACTCAGCGGTAAGTAACGAGAATTTGATTTAATTAAGTTTACTTGAGTAGATAAGCTGGAGGTGTAAGTTACAATTCCTCCAGATTTCTAGGGACTATGAGTGCACGCGACTTACTTTGGAAAAGATTTAGAATGACCTTTAAAAAGATTTTTCAATTACCGACCAATATGTCCTCCTCGCACTTCGCAGTTGCTTTTAACGACGGCTCAGGGAAGTCTTGTTTTGCATGATTCATAGAGATGAATATATCCATTAACCCTTAGGTTAGTTTGTATTGGCACACTTAGATCATAAAGGTCCGTTATGTCGACTTTCCTATATTCATTCGCCTAATTGAACCATTCAGAGCTAACTATGTAGCTAAGGTGGTTTCTGACATTGATGTTAGCCAGCTCACCTAGATTGTCAAAGTGCTCTCCCAGATGAAGTTTGCTTTTTACCTAGAGAGGACAAGATGTGAGTTATACCTTCCTCCTCTTCTTCGTCTAAGCAGCTTCTGCAGAAGTCATTGCTGAGGAGGCCTAGTCTTCTTGATCGCATCCTGTTTGATCTGTAAATTACATGCAGCGATGGGCATACCTATCATGTCTACTGGCGGTAGAATATCGAGGGTTGTGCCTTATCTGGCAAGCTCATCTGCCTTGCAATTCCCTGGCATGTCTCTGTGGCCTGCCACCCAAAAGAGGTGAATGGTAAAATGCTCCGCCTCTCGTTAAGAGACAGTCGACATTCGTGGGCTGATTTCGAATTAAACGAGATTGCTTCCAGGGATTTGATTGCCACTTGGCAATATCACAAACTACTACGAAAACATCAATTGGCGTTGGTCTTTCGGCCCAACCGCCACCATCTCTGTTTAATTGATTTTCCCAAATGACTGTCTGAATATGTCGGTCATGTTAGTTGTTCAATCTTAATGAGTCTGTAGACACCACAGCTCACTCCATCTTAGAAACTCTACCGATGCCTTCTTTGGAATGTAATATGTGCCACGTATTCCCAACACTCCCATCGCTGTCAGACTGACATTACACGATCGTTAACACCATGTCTACGGTCGAGCTTTATAGACATCCAGCTGTCGTCACGAGGAACCTGTGGGAGACATTAGCTGGATGAAAGCGAATGTGTTTTAATATAATCGCATTGTGTACCATTTGACCACCTCCTGGTCCAACTGTTCCCGGGTTATTCAGAAGGCACAACCTAGATTAAAAAAAAATCCATATACACCTAGTTTCCAATAGCTCCCAAGGTGATTTCAGAAGAGCCGAATCTCTTGTCAAGCAATTCTAACAGTCTTGTTGCAAGGGGCCTTGGACAATTAAAATCTCTAAGCCATTTAAATATGTTGGCATTGCACAAGTTGAGTTACATGACAAATCGGATGTTCACTATTAATATCCCTGACAAATATTGAAACCCTTTTTCTCGGGTATAATTCTAATATGTTGCCCTTAAAAAGCCATTGGAGGTACTTAGCCTTGATGCATTTGTGGAGTTATAATTTCTTCACAACTAATGGGACAACGAATGGGACTACAGTTTCAAGCCCCGAACATCAAGCTTCAAAAGCTTCTCATGACAGTTAAATCCTCTATCGCAAGAATGAAAAAATTCTTTGGGTGTTTTGTAATTCAGGATTTAAACAAGGTAACCCTCGTTTAGTAGACCAACGGTCCGTTATAAGTTTCGCTTCATTTAAATCCCTATGTTTGGATTTTCGACATAGCGAGGTAGATGCTCCGTCAGTTGCTTATTGTTTCAGTGTCCGAAGTGTGTTGGCATCCGCTATCGTTGCGACTACACTACTCAGGTCTTCTGTTGCTGATTTGTTGGGATAACCTTTAACGATTTAGTGAAGTTCCTTCCCATCCATTTCATCATATTTCCATCCCATCGGATTTCATAGATGGCAGAAATGTGTGCTTTGCAGCAGCTTAGGGCTACCGCTAGTTATTCGGCTGCATCTCTTCTGCTTAATGTTCTCACATTCCAGGTGCTGATACTAACGTCGTTGTATGTTAAGCATGGTCGTCAACAATAAAATCAGTCCTTTCCGAGGCTCTTAGTTGCTACGTAACAACAATTTTGATCAGGTTCAGTATTCCTTGTCGCCTCAAATCTGAAAATCCGGATTTGAAGATTTTCTTGGGGGAACATTTTTACTCATTCGCTCGACGTGCCTGAGTCAATGTAGTCTACGTACCTTTTACCTTTTGTACTACATCCACATCATAGTACAGCTGATTAAATTCGCGGGTGTATCTTCTCGTCCGTTCGCCTTCCTTGCATACAGGATTCGACGAAGAATTTTTTGCTATAAAGTGTCTAATATTTGTTCGCGGGTCCAGTGGATATACCATCCACCATTTATCTGAAAAAGTATTCACAAACCATGCGTTAGCTCTTCTGTTTGCCCTACTATTCAGGATTTTTTCCGGGTAGATGAACAACTGCATCGCAAATCTTCTTCCTTTCATCATATTTCCATCCCATCGGATTTCATAGATGGCAGAAATGTGTGCTTTGCAGCAGCTTAGGGCTACCGCTAGTTATTCGGCTGCACCTCTTCTGCTTAATGTTCTCACATTCCAGGTGCTGATACTAACGTCGTTGTATGTTTAGCATGGTCGTCAACAATAAAATCAGTCCTTTCCGAGGCTCTTAGTTGCTACGTAACAACAATTTTGTTCATGAGTGGGTAGCCCAAATCACAACCCTCAACCCAGTTAAAATTTATTAGATACCCCTAGGATACGGGGCCGGGATTTGTTTCTACCGTTTGCCTCTCAGATCTTTTACCACCATCTCTCTTCAAGGGTCCGAATATGCCCGAATATGTCGCAGCAGCTCAGATAGGCTAATTACTTTGTCGATTCGAACTGGTCTATCCTAACGCCACCGTTGACAGTGGAATTCTTCTGCTGCTGTTTTTGAACGTTTTTTGATAGGACACCTTATCTGTAGGTAGTTTGGTCCACGAGTGGTATTTAATTTCCCATCTCCCGCGAATTTCGATGGCAGACTAGCAAATCCACATGGATCATTGGCATTTTGCTTCCAGTTATTCAGTCCAAGTGCTCTGGCATCTCTTATCGATTGATCATTGAGTTCAAGGTTCAGTATTCCTTTTCGTTCAAACCTGAAGATCCGGATTTGAAGATTTTCTTGGGGGGAACATTATTACTCATTTGTACTACATCCACATCATAGTACAGCTGATTAAATTCGCGGGTGTATCTTCTCGTCCGTTCGCCTTCCTTGCATACAGGATTCGACGAAGAATTTTTTGCTATAAAGTGTCTAATATTTGTTCGCCGGTCCAGTGGATATACCATCCACCATTTATCTGAAAAAGTATTCACAAACCATGCGTTAGCTCTTCTGTCTGCCCTACTATTCAGGATTTTTTCCGGGTAGATGAACAACTGCATCGCAAATCTTCTTCCCTTCCATTACCGACCAGTTGCACTTTCCGTCTATTCAAGTTCATGGAAACACTGATCGTCAGCTTATGAAATATCTTCAAACACGAAAACTTCTCAATGACCGACAGTGCTGTGCAGGTCCACTGGTGATTTTATGACCTGTGCCTCCGAAAAGTGGAAACAATCGGTCCACCATGGTGGTGATGCGCTCGATATATCAAAGGCATTCGATAAGGTTTGGTATTTCGTCGAAAATGTGGTGTGCTTTTGGAATCGATGAAACTATTCTTCTTCGGAGTAGAAATTGCATTCAGAAAAATTGCATTCAGTTGGTTTTGGACATCTTGAACTCACCAATTAATTGCTCTAGTTCCCCAAGGCTGTGTTTTGGCTCCGACTCTCTTTCATATTTTCCTGCCTGCTCAATTTGTGTGTTAGTATCGACTCACGTTAGAACCACATTTTTCGAATCGCTAAAAACGCAGCAAAATGTCTAAATTTTCTCGATCGATGTAAGAATTGTTCACCCCTAATTTGGCTACAAAAAATAAAGCGTTTATATGCCCCAAACTTGAGCCTGGTCCCCCTAGATAGGACTTAAATGCTTGGAAACAAATTGATAGCAGACATAGGAGCAGCGAACTCACTAGTATCGCTCGAACATTGTCGAAATATCTCCTGCCTTACATTGTTTTAGGGCTACTGCAAATGAAATAGCCTATTGCATGTGGCCAGTCCACAAATCAGCGTCATAACTCGCTTCCCTGTGTATACAAACCATTTTACCTTCAAGCCTATCTTCGGACGTACTCTGAATATAGCGGGTGATTTTTTAAGCTTAGTTTTTTCAAAAATCAAAAAACACTCAAATTTGCATCAATTATTCAAAATATTGTAATCGATAAATATGCCTTTGCCATTAAATTTTCAAGACTACTTCATGTAAATGTGGTCCGCGGCTCCGTTTCAAATGGTCCATTCGGAAGGTCCAATTTTGCGTCACGTTTTCGAGCCTTTCGGCCTGAATTCCACGAATTAAGCGTGTTATGTTATCCTGTTAGGCTTCAATCGTGTTCGGCTTGTCCACATAGACTAACGACTTTACATAACCCCACAAGAAATAATCAAGAGGCGTTAAATCGCATGATCTTGGCGGCCAATTCACAAGACCATTTCGAGTATCATGGCTCGATATCGTTCGCCACTGACGGTAACGTTTCTTTCACGATCGTCTTTGAAGAAAAATGGACCGATGATGCCACCAGCCCATAAACCACACCAAACTGTCGTTTTTCGGGATGCATCGGTAATTCTTGTATGGCATGTGGCTGTTTCATCACTCCAGATGCAACAGTTTTGCTTATTTACGTATCCGTCAAGCCAGAAATGAGCCTTATCGCTGAACACAATTTTTCGATAAAACAGCGAATTTTCATGGAGCTGTTCTAAGGCCCATTCACCAAAAATTAGACGTTGTGGTAGGTAATTCGGCTTCAATTCTTGCAGAAATTGAATTTTGTGGGCTTTCAAACCCAAATCGACACGTAAAATTGTCCATGCGGTTGAGTAAGACATGCCCAATTGCTGAAAACGGCGACGAATTGACATTTCACGATCTTCATTAAAATTGGACGCTACGATTGCAATATTCTCTTCGGTACGCACTGTACGCATGCGATTCGCTGCTTTAATGTCCAACAAAGTAAATTTGGTGCGAAATTTGGTGACAACAGCGCGAATTGTTGATTCACCAGGTCGATTATGACGACCATAATATGGTCGTAACAAACGGTGCAGATTTTTCACAGAGCACGAATTTTGTTAATAAATTTCAATAATTTGCAATCGTTGCTCGTTTGTAAATCTTTTCATTATCAAATGGCAGAGTATAATGAAAACTTTTCATTTTGACAGATGAGGACGATATAACTAACCTGTGCTGCCTACCTGAAAAGCCTAACTCTTATAAAAATCACCCGAACAACACGAGTGTGAAATGCCTTTCAGTCGTCATTTACATCCGTTTCCAACCGATGTGAGTTGGTACCACCTTTCTTCTTATCTCCAATTTCTGTTGAGCCCCGCACTGATAACAAAAGCTTCAAAGAGTTCTTAGTCATAACTCCTTGATTGAGCACAAATTATAACAATTACACGATTTCTCGCGTCATTTGATTCCTGCGGCTGTTTGTTTTTTAAGTTAGATTTTGTACGAACATTCCATCCGAATTCGGTTGCTTTGACACATCCGCCTCAACATTTCCAACTCAATGTACCTACCTCTGATGGTTTTCTTTCATTCGTTCGTTTCAAAATGAAATTCAACAACAAAAGTCTCACCAACAAATTTGTGTATACACCCTCAGTGAATGTTCCATCATCTCCACAGCTAGATGGCGTCAATCAACAATCACATACACCAACCGGATACCACAATTCTTCCATTGCATTAAATTTATCAACGAGCAGCTAAAGTAGAACTACTTCTACTAGTACCTACTACCATCTCTCTCTAGCAGAACGAAATGAACCACATGCACGAGCACGGGTAGGAAATGCCGGCATAAGAAGTGAAAATGGAACGAACCGCGTGGTAACTCTTTCCATTTGGTGAAAATCTTCATCGTGAGCGGTTGACTCTGTCAATTTTAATTTCTGTGTCGAAGTATAAATTACAAAAAGAAACTCAAAAAAAAAAAATGTTTCGGCTACTAAAGCTACCTTTACCAAGTGTTGTGTGGCATGAAGTGAACTAAAAAATAATTGGACGCCTAACAGGTAATTTTGAAACGAAATCATCATTGTTCTACATTTGTACGTTCCCATTGTGAAGTTATATAAAGAACAGACGATCCGCGAGCCACGAACCACGAACACTGACCTTGTAATGAGGTTATTTACCCCCCAGAGATGTGAGACACTTTAATCGGTTTTGGTTATGTGAATATGCGACTTGCTGTGTTGGATACTCCAGGCCTCACTTTAATAAATCATCGAAAGTATTATCATGTCCATTGAACCGATGCTTTTGATTGAACGAACTGTGTCTACATGGTGTCATTGGGAAGACAACGCCTTTTTTCGAAAAATATGTTTTTGGGCACGCATGTGTATTTTTTTTTCTTTTATATAAATGGACTCCCAACAGATGTGTAGGAATCCATTTGAGATCTTTGTTATATCGATGCTGGTGACATGCGTTTGCATTTTTATTAGAGCAGACTGATTGCTTCATGATTTCCAATGGCTTGAGTTTAACCAGCGTGGCTGTAAGTGGATCTGAATTATTTACTTGGTTTTGAACTTTGTTCGATGGTCATGCTGAAAATGGGGTTGTCGGTATAACCATTGTCAATCTACTATTTATGTCAATTTTCATTTTTTCTGTTGTATAAATAAACCACAAGCGTTTGAAATGGACCACAATTTACAATTCGTTGGAAACTCTTCTGTTGTTAATTAAAAAGGAACTTTCGGTAGTTCTGAGAAGAGACATTCGTCTCTGGAATGTATTCCAACAAATCCACTCATGAAGTACCAAACTGATTCAAAATCTGCATCGTTGCCGGAGCTTTATGAGTGATTGTTCAGTTCTGCTGGAACCAACAATATGCAAGATCGAATTCAGCAGTATGTGGCAAAAACAAATTAGTTATCATCTGTCCATAGGACTCACCAGTTAAGGGCCGCCCAGAATGCGTATCTTTAGATTTATCCGGTATCGCTGTCAAAAGAGAGATACATTTCTTGCATGAAGTGGCCCCCTATTCAACTTCAATCTACAGATTTCTGAAGCGCTTACGGGTTGACTTCTTTTAAACTTCTGACTCAGACTTAATCATCAGCTTCAGATTTTCATTCTCGGTGACCCTTTATTTAGTATTAAGGTGGTAACGAGTGACGTACAGGCTTTGACTTCACAAATTGTAATTGCGCTGACAAAATGTACTGATAGGATACATTCGTTGGAATACATCGTTTGTAGTAGAGGAAATATTTTGTTTGAACATAAAATAGTTTTAGAAAATAATTTTTGAAAGTGTCATATTGTTAGTTATTGTTCTACATAAAGTAGGCGTCTGACATTTGTAAATGTTTTGGGTGTTTTCGGAAATGTAAAAAAAAGTCGATTTGAAATTGCAAAAGACCGTCAACGCATGACAAGAATCAATCCGACAACGCATGACAAGAATCAATCCGACATCTTTTTGCAAATGACATTTGTGCAGCTGACTAGTGTCGGGTCAACATTTATTATTTACAAGTGCAGCCTGACTACCTGACTACCATGAACAAATTCAACTTATGTAAAACAAATGTACAATACAAAACAGGACGAAGCAACTTAACTCTCTTCCTGTTCCAACGTTGAATTATCTAATCTTTAGTTTGATTTGGTCATCTACAATAATTTATTTGCATTAAATTTCTAATTTCTAATAAAAAAAAAACCCCTTTACCCCTCAAGTCACCTAGATCTAGACTGAGGCCAGGATGGAGAAAACTCTTCTGAATATAGCGAGGATAATGAATTCGTATCCGTTCCCAGATATCACACACTTTCCTTGAATTATTTTATTTGCAGAACTGCATTGCCGAATACATGATAATGTAGTTTTGCTATCATGACGTTTCCGAACATAAGACTGGCAACTTGGTGCAAAAGAAATTTGATGCAGATGACATTTCCGAAAACACCCTTTTAATGTGGAAATAAAAATTGTTCCCTTAGGCTCGGTTTTCAGTGCTGAGTTAACCCAGAGTTAACTAACTCCGGAATAAATTTTAATCCAGAGTTAACTCATTACGCAGTTTTTGGCAGAATTCCAAAACGTCAAAAAAATGCGCATTGCTAATGCACACTGCTTTAATGATGCCAAGTATGAATGCTTTCGCACTGCTGCACATATTTTATGCATCACAAACATTCACGATGCTTTTTTTGAGTGTGTTTGCGCAGTTGATGCTTTCACAAGCGTTTTAGAAAAATATGCTTTGCATCATAGTAATTTGTTTGCGTTTTGGGCATAAATATACTTAGCTGCCTTTCACTTTTTGCACTTTTTTTATTATTAATCGATTCGTATCTGCGCACTGATCATTTATATGCTTTTAAAAATTGTCGCTCACATTTAGTTTAAAAGTTATTAATAAAATAAAATTGCACTTTTTGGGTTATAATCCCATACAAATTGTTTGTAGTTTGGCACTTCATTTTTTTTTTCTGCTGCGGTGTACGCAGCATTGCCATGTTGAAAAAAACATACCAAATAAAAATATTTTAACAAAAAAATATGTTGACTAAGGCGCCTGCCTGACGACTTTAAATACCCTGAGCGGAGCAACGAAGTTGCGTGAGCGTGGACTGTCCACAGAAAGAGAGTTGAAATCCTTTGTTCCCGCGAAGCGGGCCACGCAGAGTACCGCTTAATAGAAAAACTGTTGACTTAGGCGCCTGCCTGACGACTTTAAATACCCTGAGCGGAGCAACGAAGTTGCGTGAGCGTGGATTGTCCACAGAAAGAGAGTTGAAATCCTTTGTTCCCGCGAAGCGGGCCACGCAGAGTACCGCTTAATAGAAAAACTGTTGACTTAGGCGCCTGCCTGACGACTTTAAATACCCTGAGCGGAGCAACGAAGTTGCGTGAGCGTGGAAAGAGAGTTGAAATCCTTTGTTCCCACGAAGCGGGCCACGCAGAGTACCGCTTAATAGAAAAACTATTGACTTAGGCGCCTGCCTGACGACTTTAAATACCCTGAGCGGAGCAACGAAGTTGCGTGAGCGTGGATTGTCCACAGAAAGAGAGTTGAAATCCTTTGTTCCCGCGAAGCGGGCCACGCAGAGTAGCGCTTAATAGAAAAACTGTTGACTTAGGCGCCTGCCTGACGACTTTAAATACCCTGAGCGGAGCAACGAAGTTGCGTGAGCGTAGACTGTCCACAGAAAGAGAGTTGAAATCCTTTGTTCCCGCGAAGCGGGCCACGCAGAGTACCGGTTAACAGAAAAACTGTTGAGTTAGGATTTAATTTATTTATTATATTATACTAATTTATGATGAATCGTCAGAATCATTAGAACATGGTTCTGGAATTGCTTCTTGCCCGTTGTATAGTTTGCCGGCACATTTAAAAAATTCTTCGAGGGGGTCTAAATTTTCGTTACGGCATTTTTTTAAGATATTTTGTTTAGTCATTTTTTATTATTAATTAATGATTGTTAATATTTTTTTTTACAATTTTTTACATTTCTTTACATTTTGGGAAATATGTAATATTTTTTTTTTCTATCTTGCAATGCTCCATTGGAATGTTTTTCTTCATATTTATCATTCAGCTATGTGTGAACTGTCAAAAGTTGGTTGATTTCTATAGGGATTTTTGGAAATTTCATTGTTTAATAACTTTTTAACTAATTGAGAGCGACAAAAAAAAAATTTCTAAATTTTTAGCTTAATTTAGTGAGTGGAACAAAAAAAAAAAGTGAAAAAAGTGATTGGAAGCTAAAGTAACAATGTTCCGCGTTTTGGAACTCATGATTAAGCAGTAATGCAGAAGTACTGCGTTTTGGAATTCAGCCTTATTTTTTTCATTGCGGGATTAAATTTGGTTCCACGTCTGGTGATTTGATTTGGTAGCACTCATAAGTTATCAAAATGAATCTGCTACAGCTGAGTTATCAGCTGTTTGGTTTATTTTCCCCCAAAGCAATGAAAATACTGTTGTCGCGACCTTACAAGTCTTTTTCTTAAAAAAGTCAAAGTCAATATTTAAAACAGTCTCCGTCGCTGAAATCTGAATTTAAATTTATTGTACACGTAAAGGGTGTGTTTTTTTTTTTTTTTTTAGGTATATAACTTTGAATTGAAATCAAACACAAGAAAATCGTTTTAATGTCCATCAATTTGGCTTTATTGGAAGGATAATTTTATTTAGGATTTATCTTTGTTTATATATGATTTCGTTCATATGGCCGCTGCGGGTGGTTCGAATAAAGCCAAGTCTAGAGGTCCAATTTTCAACCACTTTTTCGAGTATTTGGGGCCGTATGTCGGCAATAACGCCACGAATGTTGGCTTCCAAGTCCCCTTACGCGAGCGACTTCGCATATCTTCAAAGAAAATAATCCAATGGTTTCAAATCACACGATCTTGGTGGCCAATGTTTTTCACCACATACCTACCTATCATAAGTTCTCGTGAACTCATCGATGCTTCATGACAGACGATTGTTGCATCTGCAGAATACATCAGCGGATGATTTCTGGAGGTGATTCGATGAGTTGTTTTGTGGATTACCTTAGCTTTAGAACTACACAGGGAAATGGTTCAATAAAAAAATCGATAAAAGCTCGTGTTGTATGGCGTTTTTGAGAACCATTTGTCAAGTACGGTCATAAAAAAATACCCAAGCTAGGGATTTAATAAAACAGATAAATTAATACTTAGGACTAGTCCGCGGATATACTTTGGGGTGCACCAATAAATTGCGCCCTGAGTGCCCCTCTGACGGAAAATCAAATAAAAATGTCTACAAACGAATGGTTATCCACTCAATGGATATTCAATTCAGCACTCGGACATACATACCACAAAAGTAAGGACTGTATCGACGTTGATTTTTCAAGGAATCAGATTAGGGGTACTATTGATGATCGATAACGCGGCATCAAGTGTAAATAGGTATTAGGCATCAGTGGATTATGTGACGCCAAAAACCTATCTTGATAGCTTTGATGTACGGCGTGGTTTCATAGTCACAACCACGCCGCCGTCCTCTTAACGTTCAGACGATTCGTTTAGGTCACAGAAATCGAGCCAAAATACTTTCATTAGTTTACATGATGGAGTGATGTCCTCATTCCTTGACTGAGGGGCACGCTCTTACTAACTTAAAAAATAACTAAAATTTATCTAAAAATCAGCAATGAGTCAGTTGTACCTGATTACTATTCTCTTCACCTTATTTTGTCCAGGAACTCAATCTTTTCAAATGTTCGTACTTCTCTGTTCTGATGTTGTTAGTTCGCTTGAGCTGCACTGTCTGAATAAATTCTAGTTTTTCGCCATTCAACATATTTGCCTACCAAATTTATATCCCTGGTTGGTTGTACATATTTTTTACGTAATCGGAAAACTTTGATACCCACGTACTCATATCAGTCATTAACTTTGAATCTTAAGCTTTGTTTACAATAATGATCCGCGGATATACTTAGGGGCGCACCAATAAATTGCACCTTTAGTGCCCCTCTGACGGAATATCAAATAAAAATGTCTACAAACGAATGGTTATCCCCTTAATGGATGCTCAATTCAGCACTCGGACATATATTCCAAATCGATTTGAATTCCATTTTTCCACTGTACACAAACAAAATACTCACCTAACACATTTACTTATCATTCTAGGCAACGCAAGGTCCTCCGCCACCCTATCCCCATCAGGGTACACCGAACGCCCTTGGACCGGCCGCACCTAAGCGATTCAAAGATGAACTCCCCCCGCAAACACCAGTGCCTGTGGCGGCAGCGGCTGCGGGCACGAATATTGTGGCGCAGCAAACGCAGCAGCAGCAACAGCTTGCTGGACCCCAGCAACAACGTCCCACACAACTGCCAGCGTTTTATCTTTCACAGCAACAGTTGCAAATGTTGCAGTTCCTGCAGCAAAACCAAAATAACCTAAACCCCCAACAGCAACAGCTGTTTCAACAACTAAGCAATCAGTATCGTTTGATGCAGCAGTATCAGCTGCGGCTACAGCAACAACAACAGCAAAGACTGCAACAACAACAACAGCAGCAGCAACAACAACAGCAGCAGCAGCATCAACAACAACAACCGCCACCCCCACCGACACAACAGCAAACTGTCGTAGTGCAAAATTCTACCCCACTTGGTGCACCACCCGCATACCCTAGTCAACCGCCAACACCACGAGCCGCCGATCATGTGATTACGGGGAACGGTGGTATCGTCGGGGGCTCCGGCGGTTATGTGGATAATACGTCGAATTTTGTCCAAGCCGCAACGGGGAATACACAACCGGCTGCCGGAATGCCATTCAAGTCGGCGAATGTCTACATGAATGGTATTGTGCAGCCACAACAGCAGACGAGTCCAATGCTACAGCAGCAGCAACAACAGCAACAGCAGCAGCAGCAGGCGGGGTTTGACCCATTGAATGAGTTTACACAGCTTTCGCCGTGCAGTGATGGGAATGACTTAGGTAAGTGGAAAATCTTAGTTAGAGTTAGCAGTTGTTGCGACCAATGCTAGTAAGTGGCGGCAATAGTTAGCGCTAGTAAATCGAATGTATGGATTATCAATAACGTGATTGCAGATCACGCTTTTTGCATTCGCTCTATTCCGCGCTATTCCACGCTTTCGTTGATCAAAACTGATTTGATTTTCACGTTTAATAGCTTGAACCTAGCGTGAACAATTCTCGACGGTTGTTTTTACTAGCACGGACTAGCGCATTCGGTTACTAGCGTTGGCCGTAACCGCGCACTCAGGTTTCTGTTCTTATTTTTGTTGACTGATGGTCGAAATTTTTTCTTCCAAACAAGATATTTCGTCGCCCTTCAGTGATAAGCTACTAGGTAATTTTATTTGAATTTATTTAGTTAATCACGCTTTTTAGAGCGAGCGTTCGCTTACGCACATTAGATTTGGCATTCTTCTTATGATTGGCTACTCTGCACACGCTTAAAGCATCTTGTTGCATCTTCTTCAAGGACTCGTTGGCAATATTTTGTTGTGAATTCTCAAGAGTTGTGCTTGCTTGAAATTGTTCAGATTTGAGATGAAGAAGTTGTGTCACTGATATAAGAGGTCGATGTGGTAGCTCTAATGCTGCCTAATCAATTAGGAAAGATGGCTCATTGTAAGCTAATGCGCTATATAGACAAATTTGGACGCTGGATGGTCTAAAAAATGTTTAACCAATGATCACTGTTCATCTATAGATTGATGACCGTACAATGATCTTCAAATGCTCGCTAATGGCAACTCTTCATCTAATGATCGTTGAATTTCAAATCACATCTAGAACTAACCCAGATCAGTGCTCCTATGTACCGATGATGGTCCTACACCAGCGGATTGTTCAATGATCTTCAAAAGATCGAGCTATGAACGCTGTACATCTATGATCGGTGGATCACCATTCAATGGTCTTGAAGGATCACTCTTCGTCAAATGATCGATGTTTGCGCATCAAATGTTGATATACAGATGATCTTACAAATACAGTTGATCTTACATACACCTGTTGGTCGATGATCTATACCAGATGATATATGGTCTTCATAACAAGCGGTCCGCGGATATACTTTGGGGTGTACCAATAAATTGCGCCCTGAGTGCCCCTCTGACGGAAAATCAAATAAAATGTCTACAAACGAATGGTTATCCACTCAATGGATATCCAATTCAGCACTCGGACATACATACTACCAACAAAAAGGACTGTATCGACGTTGATATTTCAAGGAATCAGATTAGAGCTACTACTGATGATGGTTACCGCAGCATCAAATGAACACAGTTATCAAGCATCAATGGCTTATATGGCGCCATAAACCTAGGTTTATAGCTTCAATGAATGGTCTGGAAGGATCACTATTCATCAAATGGTCTATGGTTGCGCAACGGTCCTTAAATTTGGGTCAACTAATGATCTTACAATACAGGTGATCTAACATACACCTCTTGATCGGTGATCTGTACCATTTGATACATGGTGTCCATATCAATCGCTCAATGGTCACTGTTTACCTTATAGTCGCTGATCTTTGATGATAATGGTTCAACTGGCTTCAAATTATATCCCCACTGTGGATCTAATCGTCAAATAGGTGACTCATGATTTCTCAGTAAACGATCTCAATGACGATCGTCCTATATGATCGTTCAACGTTCAATGGTCTTAAAATTATTGACCAATGGTCACTGATCTATGGTCAGTGATCTTCGAATATTTGAAAAGGTGCTACTATACCCACATCGGCGTTCATCTATTGACTGATATTCGTTGAATTGTTTTCAACTTACCGTCTTCAAATTATGATTTTGAATGATGATCGTCATATACAACGTGATCGTCCTATATCATGTGGTCGTCCTTTACCATTTGATCGTTCAATAATCGGTGATCGTCAAATGCTCTTTTAATTATCGACTTATGATTTTGAGTGATGATCCTTATATACAGCGCGATCGTCCAATATCATGTGGTCGTCCTTTACCGTGTTATAGTTCAATATTCGTTGATCACTCAATGATCGTTGAATATTCAAAGATCTTCTTTAGAGAGCTTATCAGTTGTTTACCGTTTTTGTCGATGAAACAATCGCCTTTTCACGGTCATTACACAAGGGACATCTTTGCTTGTTAGAAGTTCTCCCTTTTCTAACTAGAAGCCTCGAGATTATTGTTTGCTTTGATTTTAAAATGTTGGCGATTTAAATATTTGCTTATGATCTTCAGCATACAATGTGCCATTGAACGGCTATCTGGTGCGCCACTTGTATTTTTGTAAACGAATGTCTTAATCAATCATTCAATGGTTGGGCTTCGAATCATCAGTTTTTCTATCAGTACGCAATCGGGGGTTGGTTATCCCAATATGGTGATCCCAGTTCAAGTACAAGTCGGCCACTTCCCCATAGCGAATCAATGCTCAATCAAGACACACAACCACAACCAATAAGTGCGCGCCACATGACCTTCCATCAGTTTTTTTTTTTTTTTTTTAAGACAGCCCTTGTAGATTTAATCACTTCAAAAATTTGCAAAATCCCTCCTACATCAAGTTGTCCTATACAGAGCTTTACCGCACACAAATCTTCTGTTCATGCATCAACTTGTAGATAAACTGAACACAAAGGTTCAATTTCCACTTGGAAGTTAGGATGCCATATGATTTTTGTATGACTACCTCCCTCACACCAGGTTCAAGAATGAAACCTACAAAAAAAAATCGCTGCTTATCACACTAACACAACTCTTTCCCCCACCCCCCCATTAGCAATGCTCCCATCTTACACGCTATAAACTTGCGCTTATCTCAATGGTGATTATCTAATTCTTATCCGTTTTGCTTTTGTTTCATTTGTCAGGTGTAACTGATCAGGAATTGCAGGCGATCCTTTCGCAAAAGGATCTCGCCTCCACCTTTGCCGAAGATATTCTAAAATCATTTACATCCGAGGGTCTAGACATTAAGGAGGAATTCGACGAAAACTCACATGATCTCTTCAATGGATTCGATTCGACGCCACCGCCATCGTCCGAACCGACACCGCAACAAACCCCCACGAATCATAATAACAATACCGTTGTCACAAATGTCAACTGCAATAACAACAACAGCAACAGTTGCAGCAGTAGCAGTAATTTTCGTAACAAATCGCCGCCGCTAAAGTGTGAAGCAACCTCAACGTCAAGCAGCAACAGCATAACCGGTGGCAGTGGTGATCTAGACGGTGGTCTCTCTTCGAATGTGGGTGCCTTTGTTAAAGACGATGCGGACATCGATGTTCGAGTGAAGCTGGAGAATAATTTTCTAGACGATGACGATCTGCCAAAATTTCAAATCCGCATGACTGCGAAACAGGTGATGCAGGGAGTGAAGCAATTACCACTTGATACAGCGCCACCACACTGTTCGGTTTTGCATGTCGATGCACCGCCACCGACACCGCCCGATTGTCCGCCACAGCGTTTGACCAAAGAGCAACTTCTGCCACCGACACCATCTGTGCATCTGGAGAATAAGAAGCACGCTTTCAGCCCCCAGCTGCAGGAGTTTTGTCTGAAACATCCGATTGCGGTTGTTCGGGGCTTGGCGGGTGCGCTTAAGTTGGACTTGGGATTGTTTTCCACCAAAACACTGGTTGAGGCCAATCCAGATCATAGTGTCGAGGTACGAACGCAGGTGCATCAATCGCCGGACGAGAACTGGGACTCATCGCTGGCGAAGCGCGTGTGGGCATGCATTTCACATCGTTCTCATACGACGATAGCAAAGTATGCACAGTATCAGGCGTCCAGCTTTCAGGACAGTTTGAAGGTGAGTTTATCGGAAGCGAAATGGGATCAGGTTTGCCTTGGGGTTCATATGATGTAATCAACAAAAAATACTAACTTTCGTTCTACTGAAGTTAAACATTGCGGAGAAATTGTTCTATCTGAAGACAAGAACTCTTCCTTGCCTCTTGCGGTGTATGTGGTTCCGACATTAATGGTGGATTTGTGTTTTTCTTTTACAGGAGGAACGTGAGAAGGGTTCAGCTGGTGCGCACACAATGTCGGATTCCGACTCCAAAGATTCGATGAGTTCGACAGTGAACGGCAAACGAAGAAAATTGAAGAATGGAAGCAAAATGTTGAAGTAAGTAACCGACAGACGTGAACACGTATATGACCGTTGCATTCAGTCATACTGTTTGTCTTGAAGAGTCCAGCTTTGAGATGTACATTCACTGAGTGCTAGATTAAATCCTGAGAGATTTTCGCTAACACCGCTAGAATACCCACTTGGTGGAGTTTGATAGTAGACCTCTCAACATTTTTTTTTCTTCTCAAGTTTGGACGCATTTTTGATTTCTCTTATGTCTACAATAATGCCCTCTTTTTCCAGATTCGGTACCAATGTAGATCTCTCCGACGAACGCAAATGGCGACCGCAACTCGCCGAGCTACAAAAACTACCCGCCTTTGCCCGTGTGATATCGGCCGCCAATATGCTGTCTCATGTTGGTCACGTCATCCTGGGCATGAACACTGTTCAGCTGTACATGAAGGTGCCTGGTAGTCGGACGCCTGGACATCAAGAGAACAACAACTTTTGCTCGATCAACATCAACATTGGTCCGGGCGATTGTGAGTGGTTCGCTGTGCCCGACTCCTATTGGGGTGGCATCCACAATCTGTGCGAAAAGAACAACATTAGCTATTTGCACGGGTCGTGGTGGCCGGTTCTAGAGGATCTATACAAGGAGAATATTCCCGTGTATCGATTCATTCAAAGACCCGGCGATTTGGTCTGGGTAAATGCTGGGTAAGTTATCAAAGATGGCGTTTTGACATCCTTCATGTGCTAATTGGGGAATCGTTTGTTTATTTACAGTTGTGTTCATTGGGTGCAAGCGGTTGGCTGGTGCAATAATATCGCCTGGAATGTTGGTCCGTTAACGGCGCGACAATATTCATTGGCAATCGAGCGATACGAATGGAATAAGCTGCAAAGTTTCAAAAGCATCGTACCGATGGTGCATTTAAGTTGGAATTTGGCGCGCAACATCAAGGTGTCCGATCCAAAGCTGTTCGAGTTGTTGAAGTAAGTATGGGTGTGGCTAGTTGTTGAAATTTAACAAGAGGATAATATTGCTTAAGGGGTGTTATATTTGAAGACGTCCGTGGGCATGAAAAGGCAAATGTGTTGAACAGCTGTTGTTCCATGAAGAGGTGTTCAGAAAAAATGTGCTTTGGCGTTCGAAAACCAATTGGACACTCATCTGCTGAGGTGTAGTGTGATCACACAAAACAAGTCTGACACAGATACTGAGACATGTTTCTAGCAAAAGAAACAGAAAACTTCACGGCCCACGAATCATCGCCCATTTGTTCGAAATTCGTTGGGTTAAGACAGTGATTGATTCCGTTTTTCTTCGCAGGCGGTTCGTTTCCTCCTCCAAAAGGTCTTCATTTCGAATTGACCTAAATCTGTAATTAACTACGATCTGTCGATCGTAAGTCCAAAAAGCACATCTAATGGACGACGAAATTGCAACGGTTGACTGTAGTCCCATGCTTTTGTGTTACCTTATTGTGAGCAAACGTCGTTTCATCTTATACACACACTACACCTCACCTGCTTCTCGAAGCATTCCTGACAAGCAAAAAGTCATGTTCCCTATCAAGAGCTGCAAAATTTGTTTAGATAAGTCGCAGAAGGCATACATCCATCTTTTCTAGAGAGAGGAGAAGGTTAACAATTTGCGTCATATCGAGAATTATATGACACGTCTACGACGAAAGCAGAACAACCGATCAAGTAGAACCCGCCCAGTTATGGCAAGAACTACGGCGTTAGTCACGGAGCACTTGAAAATTGGAGAAATACATCTCTGTCCAAGGCACAGGTCTGATACATCAAGTGTCCAACGACTCTGCTGCTTAGATCTGGTTGCATTTGAGCAATAGCTTGTGTTAGGTTGATTGCGGCTTATTGACATGAACCCAAGACTTCAGAAAACTCCATAAAACAGTCTAAGGGGGTCGATTCGCATGATCATTGGTGGCCAATTTATGTTACTCCCGCGAGAGATAACCCTACTCTCAAATCGTTCATGCAGAATTGTAGCTTTGGCTGTGCTTCTGGAACCACAGTCGTTTAGTTCTGGTCAAAGGAAATGGGTTATCATTGATCTGTTGCGTTCACCGTTGACTACGCTAGTGGAGACATATCCGGTTGTCCATGAACGGTGTTAGGCGTTCATAAAACACGGCTTGAGAAGCTTTTCGCTAGAAGCGACGTTAAATTGTAGCTCTAACAAAAAGCTCAGTGGAGCGATGATTGGTGCGGAAACTGCCGGGCAGGAGGTCTGGGTTCGATTCCCAGCCGTAGCAACACCAAAATGATTCATCTCACTGGCCCCCCCCTACCGTATCAATTGTCAAGAAAAGCTTCGCCGTTCGGTGACAGCATAAAACAGGAAGTCCCACCATCGTGCTAGAAGTACACACGCACACATGAATAGTTGTGAGAAAGCTCGGCACTGGGTACTAACGAGGCTGTTGCGCCAAAAATTCTTATTTAACCAAAAGGTGTTGGAGGCCGATCAGTTTGTTTATGAACGGTCTTATGTGTTCATATAATACGCCAGGCAACATCTTGTAGATAATTTTGCGTGTGATGTTGTTCCAGATAGAAATCTTCTTGTCGATCAGGCAAACGACTCCTAGATTTCCTTATTCCGACACACTTCTTCCCAATTCATCACCGGCGGCTTCTTCGTTTCGCTTCTTGTGTACCGTAGTGTTTTGTCAGTTGTGTTTAATATAAATAGACATACACCGACCTATCGGGGTAGCCGTTCTCAGGATTTTCCAAAACGAAAGTCACTTCCAATCGGAACTCAGTTTCTCTTATGAACCAATACCTCGGTAGGGCTGAATAACGAGGAATTAGTCGCCCTCGCCGTTTCACAGTCAGTGAAGATTGTCAGCAACGAATGTGACTCCGCTGCTACAATTCTTTAGTAATCTTGTCGTGGTCGTTTTATGCCCCGTATCCCTTGCTTTGAAGTTTTATATTTTGGTGAATATCGTTCCACCTCTAATAATCTGGTCTGATGTTTTTGTTTTTCAATTTCCAAATGCTGGTTTTCTTCTTTTCCCATTTGATGGTGATGGAACTCAGTTTGAAGCACCCATCCTTTCTTGCTTCATCCTCCGCCGAGTCAGTCAGTCAATACAAGGAAGGAACATAATTTGCGCAGCCTTTTTGATTGATGATTGCTTGTTGACAATGTCTTCCCCGTTCTTTAAGATTTTATGTTGGCAGTAAACCCGGTACTACTTAGAAGTTGGAATCTTGGAATATTCTTAACAACTCCGACTACAACTGTAAACACGTTTAGCGCCGGAGTGTATGAAGATTTATTAAGTTACAATGAAATGTGCAACAGAGGAGGATATATCCTGTTTGAAGATCTCTGTCAAAATATTGGCCAATGTGAAGACATAGGTGTCGCGACAGTCCAGAATGAACTTGTTAACCAACATACCTCTTCGGTAAACCCGGTTGTTAGCTTACTCCAATTGAGTTAATTTTTTTTTTGTGCGCCAATGTCTTTCTCTACTTTGTCGATCTACTGAGTTAGATTCGACGACTGCGTCCAGGAGCACTAATTCCGTCTTACGTACTTAACGTGATACCGACTCGTTGATACAAG
Source organism: Rhingia rostrata (assembly GCA_949824845.1). Lineage (NCBI taxonomy): Eukaryota > Metazoa > Arthropoda > Insecta > Diptera > Syrphidae > Rhingia > Rhingia rostrata. The sequence goes on along the minus strand of OX463755.1, from coordinate 20,539,378 downwards.
CCGGGCAATCAGTCCGAGCGCTCTGTTATTCTCGATCACTTGATCTTCAAACCGGAGGTTCGTTCTTCCTTTTCGTTTGGAAGTTGATGGCTGGTGGTCGAATATTCACTTCTCTATGTCTGTGCTACTATTTGCATATTAAAGAGGTTGTGATCTGGATCAATGAATCATCACCATCCTAGGTTTTGTGGTTTGTTAACGTTCTGATAAGGCGTTAACCTCGCATAGGCCGTTGGTACTAACCGCATCCCTACACTGGTCCGCATCCCTACACTTTTTACAAACGCTGATCTCCAGTTTTGTCAAAATATTTTTCCATATCGGTATTCTCCATGATGAAACTTCTATAGATATGGCTTTGTTCATGTGCCAGAATGTCGATAAACGTCATCGAATGAAACAGAAGTAAAAATGCGAAGACGATATCCGTCTGCACTGCATACAAGAAATTGTTCTATGGCGGGTCGTAGTGGCACAGCCCGCCATATATTTGAATCTCGTTTCTCATGTGTGCACGTGGTGAGCAAAAGTTTGTGTTTTTTTTTTTGTTCTCAATGCGTCATCTGTATGGCTTCATAATCTTTGGTTTAATTTATTATCATGGGTGCACGTCGGTCGTCGGCGAATGCAAGAATCTGGACAAATTAATTGAATATTGTCCGCATGAGAAAATTAGAACAGCACGTCATCTTCAGCCTTAGCGAGGTATCCGTTGGAACGGAATATTCTCCGATTTTGATTGATTCGGAGGATTTTAGCTTCGAGGTATTCTTCCGAAAAGCTGTTCGGAATATTTCTACGACATTTTGTAAGGCATGCTGGCAAATTGCGTTGAAGTGCGTTTAGGTGCATTTATCGTGCAATTTTTGACAGCTAAGTGCAATTCTTTTTCCGATTTCCTCCGACACAAATTCTTCGCGGAATTTATTTACGAATTGCAGTGAAATTATTTTTTCTCTGATGACAAAAATCTCCAATCGAATTTGAACCTCCGACGAAGTATGCGTTGCGGAAAATGCTCAACTACGACGGATACCTCGCTAGGGCAGCATATCTTAAAAGCAACTTTCGGAATCGAATACTCCGGTAAGGTATATATGTCTCGTTCTGAGCAACTACGTCATCGAAACTCACAGCACATGCCCAACGCTCTCTGCAGTTCCGTTTTTAAAGACCCTTTTCATATTTGCAATCGTAGATTAAGCTGATAGACTTAGCATAGGGAAATATTTAAGTAAGTTTCACAAAAACATTTAAACGCCCTTAGATCACTAACCCCCGTATTAATAAATGCTGATTAGCTCATCAATTACTTAAATGACAGTGTTTCCCATACGAAATACCCACGCAAATGTCAAAAGTTAGTCAATGATAAGTTAATCAGCGTTTATTAATACGGGGGTTGGTCTCTAATCTCTATGTTAACTGTCACATAACTAACATCACCTTACCTTATTCCAGAATGTGCTTGATGCAAACGCTGAAAAATGTCTTTCATACGCTGGACTACGTGAAATCGAAGGGCGTTGAAGTACGTTTCCATGGACGCGGAAAGAACGAGGCCTCCCACTACTGCGGTCAATGTGAAGTAAGTACAAACCCAACCATCAAATTCATTACATCATCCACCATATTATGTTGTTAAGCTTACATGATGTTTTACATAAATTACTAACTTTCGTTCTACTGAAATGATAGTGAAGAGAAATGTGTCTATCTGATTGCTTAGCTCCAAAAATATTCCACCATTATCCCATCTCTCCACCACAAAAAAAAAAACGAAAAACATAAACCTATGCTCATGTATTACCAAAAAATCCCTCTATTCCAGGTGGAAGTCTTCAATATACTTTTCATTCGCGAACAAGAAAAACGTCACGTCGTCCATTGTATGAGCTGTGCCCGCAAACAATCGCCGTCCCTACAGGGCATAGTTTGCTTAGAAGAATATCGTCTAACGGAATTGTGCCAGATCTATGATCAGTTTACCCTATTTAAGCCACCAGCTCCACCGAGTCCACTGACAAAAGTATAACACTAATGGATCGTAGTTCAATTTTTCTTTCCCCCTCACCCCACCCACTATATATTTGATCCTCTTTTTAGTACTCTTAAACCGTTATAAATATATATATATTTTTATTTTATTTTATAAGTAGACTATGAATACGAAAAGAAGGAAAAATTTATTTTTTCAACAAAAAAAAAAAACAACAAAAAACCGGAAAACATAAACAACATAACACTCACACACCCTCTCACATTGAGCGAAAGAGAAATATATTTATATATGTGCATACATATATACTTATGTATGTGTATCGTTAAAATATATTATTACCTTTAAATTATTTATTATTTTCTAATTGTTTAAAATTTAAAAAAAAAAAACCCAAACGCAATTTAATTTAAAACAAAAAAAAAACATTTTCTAACTCTCACTCACTCACTACAACCCTGCATAATGTTTTTATTTTTATTATTATTTTTTTTTAATCTTACATAAAACTTTCTTATATTTTAATTTTCTTATATAGTTAATTACAATCTATAATATGTGAAACATAGTTTTTTTTTTCTGTTTTATTTAAAAAAATAGATTTATATATAAAAAAATGCATAAAACAAACATATATCGCGTAATTCTTACCAGAGAAAGTCGAAGTTTCTTTTAAGATTTAAAAAAAAACAACAAACACAAAAAATAAAAATTGTAAAAAAATAAACAACACACTTATATATAATCCACTTATACATGTATAATTTCCAAAGAAACACCATCGTAGTTGTCTATATTTGAAGATTTTTATTTTTTTTTAAACAAAGAAATTTACAAAAATTACGTTTAATTTTAAAGAAAAAGAAAAATTTGAATGCACATGCAAACAAATTACACGCGAACGCCTTGTCATCATCATCATCCATCATTCATATCTCCCATGTGTAAAAAGTGGTTCAAGGGAAGACGGAAAATAATTGTATTGTTCTTAAAAAAAAATTGATCTCAAGAAGATGGTAAAGAGATGGGACGAAAGGCTTTGGGAAAGACGACGCTGTGCAGGAAAAACGGTTTAAAATGATGCGTAGGTGTCTTGTAAAGAAATATTTTAATTTTTTTTTTTTTGGAATACTAAACACAAAAAAAATGGCAATGGAGGGGGAGAACCCATGGTTGTGTTATCTGTTATCAGGAAATTTTTATTTACATTTCTAAATGGGAACAATTCTTTGGGAAAACGAATTCCCTATAACCTTAAAGGTCTGCCAAAAACATGGCTAGTTAGTTGGTATGCAACGGCTTTTAGCTTTTAGAAAAGTCCCCCTCTAATGTCTTCCTTTTTAATATTACGGCCAGATTCAAAAATAAGTCATCAAGATCTTACCAGCGTTTCTCGCTTACCACAGCAGGCGGTGATCTTCTTGATTTCAAAAAAAAAAAACATTTATGCAACTGATCTAGGTCTTGTGATTTACTTCTGCGTCTGTCTGTTAAATTTAAAAAGGATGTCATAATGGGGACTTTTCTAAGAGCTAACCAGCGTTCGTGGTTTACCACAGGAGGCGGGATCTTCTTGATTTAAAAAAAAAAAAGCATTTATGCAACTGATCTAGGTCTTGTGACTTACTTCAGCGTCTGCCTGTTAAATTTAAAAAGGATGACATTAGGGGGGACTTTTCTAAGAGCTATCCAGCGTTCGTGGTTTACCACAGGAGGCGGGATCTTCTTGATTTAAAAAAAAAACATTTATGCAACTGATCTAGGTCTTGTGACTTACTTCTGCGTCTGTTTGTTAAATTTAAAAAGGATGACATTAGGGGGGACTTTTCTAAGAGCTATCCAGCGTTCGTGGTTTACCACAGCAGGCGGTGATCTTCTTGATTATTTTTTTTATAAACATTTATACAAGTGATCTAGGTCTTGCGACTTACTTTTGCGTCTGCCTGTTGAATTTAAAAAGGATGATATTAGGGGGGCTTTTCTAAAAGCTAACCAGCGTTTGGGGTTTACCACAGGAGGCGGGGATCTCTTACATTTTTATTTTAAAACACTTCTGCGCGGCCCTTGAAATTTTAAGGGCAGATGCTGAATTTGAATAAAATATTATATAGGAAATGATTTGTCATTTCAATTATGTATGGAACAAAATATCGGTCAAATGGCCGCAGCGACCTCGGCGGCACACCTCCATCCAATAGTCCAAATTTTCGATGACGCTGAGGCATAATTGAGGTTCTATGCCGTTAATGTGCTGAATTATCTCATCCTTTAGCTCTTGAATTGTTGCTGTCTTATCGACATCGACGTACACATTTTCTTTCAAATAACCCCAAAGAAAGAAGTCCCACGGTGTCAAATCACATGATCTTGGCGGCCAATTGACATCGCCACCACGTGAGATAATACGGCCATTGAATTTGTCGCGCAAAAGAGGCATTGTATCGTCAGCTGTGTAGCAAGTGGCCTGTTGAAACCACATATCGTCCACATCCATATCTTCCAATTCCGTAAAAATTTCGTTATCATATCACGATAGCGAACGCCATTCACAGTAACTGCCTGACCGGCCTCATTTTGGAAAAAATGCGGCCCGATGATGTAGCCAGCCGATAAACTGCACCAAACAGTCACTCTTTGTGGGTGCATTGGTTTTTCGACAATCACTCTTGGATTATCATTCACCCAAATGCGGCGATTCTGCTTATTGACGAATCCACTGGGGTGAAAATGTGCCTCATCACTGAAGATGATTTTCTTCGTAAATTGATCATCCACTGTTGCCATTTATTGCCACCGTTCTGACCATTGACGACGCTTGAAATGGTCAAGAGGCTTTAGTTTTTGAATCAATTGCACCTTGTTAGCGTGTAAATGCAAGTCTTTATGTGAGAGGTGCAATTGTTGGGCACGACGACGAGTTGAGGTGGACGGCTCTTTAGTCACACTATCGCAAACAGCAGCAATATTTTCTGCTGTACGAGCGAGCATGCATGCATTGGTGTTTACACATCTCCTACAGACCCAGTTTGCCAAACATTTTTGCACGTTTTTTCCGATTGTACGCACATTTGGACGATTAAATTGAACGAAAAAATCATGAAGTGCATTTTTATAATGAGCCTGAATAACTTGAATGCATTGCTCGATTGTATATCTTCCCATGGTTCAAATTGAGTCTGAAATTGATAAATGTCAAGTGAAATGCTGAAAAAAACTTGACGTTTAGGTGTGGTTCACATTCAACATCGGCCCTTACAGTAGTACACGCGGCAATTTATTTTGTAGGTGACGGTTTGGTAAGTCTTGTGACTTACTTCAGCGTCTGCCTATTTAAACCAAACTACGGGACATACTAAGATCACTTCGCTCTCGTTCATATTCGATTGCATAAAACGAGTATCGTTCGTTTATTTTCCGCTCGTTTCTTTTTTTTTGGTTTAGAGCCCCAGAGTTTGTGTTTTACCGCATTTTGTTTAAATTTTATATAGTGATCTTCCAAGGTTACCCCGGGCTTATACGACGCGACGGTTTGGTTGATCTTGTTGACTTATATTTGGGTCTGTATGTCGGCGGGCTCGATGCCGCGCAGAAGTTCTGGGTTCGATTCCCAGCCGTAGCAACACCTAAACTAATTTTCACCGGCCCTCCTGGAGCAAGTACCCTTGTCACTTGCTCCAGTAACTGGAGCTCAACTTACTAACCCACCGGAGCAAACTTGAAACTGCATTAGGTTTTCATGTCTGTGACCAGAAACGGATCATTTAAAAGTGCTGATAGTACACAAAATAGATGAAAAATTTGTCAATGATCTCAGAGAGATCCGTAAGGGCCGAGTTATAGCTATCATTGAACAACTTCATTGAAACACAACACATGATGGAATTAAAATGTCACCCCATAGCTTCTTATAGGAATTTTTGAAAAACTCCATTTTAATTCGGTAAAACGACAAACATTACTTCACTTCACATAAGAAGTGATTTTCTGCGAGAACTATAAAAAGAAATTTAGATGTTTTGGATAACCATGTACTAAAATTCATAACCTTTGTTTTGTCACCAACTCGGTAATGATGGAATTTATTAAAAAAAACCTGCAAGATGTAAAAGAAAATTTTCAATGAGGGTTTTCAATGATAGCTATTACTGGGACAAAAGTCTAACCAAAGAGTATAGAACTAGAAACAGAGTACGTATCACGTTTTTCCACCTGAGAATAACTTTTTTTTAAAGATGAATGATCAACCCATGTTCTACGGCGCTGATGGCAATTTTTTGAACAGATCCTATTACCCAAATAACAACATTAACAACCCCAGCCATATTGGCTTTAATGAAAAATCCAGCCATGTGCATAATAATTGTGATTGTGTAAGAAGAAATGGTCTCCAGGACAATTGTCCCTGAACATTGTGTCAGAACAAGTCGATGAACCCATCCCCTGCAAACTTCGGTTCACCATTTTATCCATCACCTATGGATGGCATGTCATCTATGGATGGCATGGCAATACCAGTTGGAAGTGGAGTTCAGTTTAGCGAGACACATGGAAATACCTTGCAACAGCAACCAAACCTTACACCTTACAACAGCAATCATTACGAAAGTTACCAGAATGCTGTGCGTAGTCAGGTACCTAATTACCCAAATGGTGGTAACTGGGAGGATGACAGGCAGCAGAGTAGTTACCCGTGTTATGGATAAGAAATCGAAGAGGACTAATTCAGAAAATGTAATTCTTGGTGATAAATAAAAAAAATGAGTATGATATCGCAAAAAGATCGTATGCAGGGGTAGCAATGTGAACATTGGGGTCAATATCAGTACCCCACATAGAAAATATTCGTTGTATGAGATGTGCACAGTTTCTATACTCTTTGGTTATCGCTTATGACTCTATATTGGTATTTTAAAAATCCAATCATATGAAGCTGACGAGTTTCAAAGTTATTTTATCTTTTATTCGAGTTTTACGAAGGTAATGGTAACATCAAAATTGCAATCTCCATGCCCTACATCCCCTGCCATTTCTGAGTACAAAATTTAGTTTCCAAAAAAAAAAGATCTTTCAATATTTCGAATAAATTTTCAAAATTTTGTTTCTAACAAAACTTAAAACATATATATAATCAATAGGTGCTTAAAAATATATTTTCAAATATAAAAATTTAATTAAAAAAAAACTTTACTAACATGCTAGCTTTCGAAAAAAAAAAATCGAAGCTAAATCCACTTGGTCTAAGTGTGACGAAAAATAGCAAAGGCTCCGAAGAGAAAAGTGTTCAGAAATCTAAATTTAAGTCAAATAAAAGTAAAATCTTAATCAAAATTAAAATTTCTAAAATTCAATTACTTTAAATTTTAAAAAACAAACTTATCGGCTAAAAATATTTGCAAACCAAAAAAAACTCACAAATTCTTTAAATATTTCTCTTGCATTTAACTTAAAATGTGAAACAAAAAAAAAACATTTAAAACAATAAAATGTCACAGCATTTTATGTGTTTGGTTAAATTTTTTTTTTTAAATTTGTAAAATTGTCTTTTAACTATTTTTCGATTTGTATAGATTTATTTTAATTCGATTTTTTTTTTATAATAATTAGAAAGAAAGAGTGTGGAAATTTTTGTTTGATCACAACCAACACGGGTCTTTTATAACTCCGAACTTTAAAAAAAAAAAAAACTTTTAACGACTTCTCCTGCCCTGGAAGAGGTTTATTATTTTTTTTTAAGTATAAGCATTGGAAATAGAAGAGTATAGTTGTGTTGTGCAAATCAACAAAAAGATTTAAAAAATGACCAGTAGTCACTGCCAATAAATAATGAGGAAAATAATTGATAAATACAATTAAAAAAAAATATAAAAATAGTTAATTAATACAAAAACAATTGTGAAGAAAAAGGAAAGGCTTGCTGCCACGCCTACCTTTTGGATTGTAAATATATATAGAAATAGAGAATGGATACGAGTGAAGTGAGAAGTAATTGTGTGAAAGGGAGCAAAAGAAAGTTTATAAATTGACTACATATAATTATTATTCATAAAAAAAAAATATATAAACCAATTAAACAATCCCCCCATCTGAATGAAAAAAAAAAAAGAAAAACTTTTTATTAAAACGTGGTGTGAATAGGATATAAGGATACAACAAAATAACAAAGAACACTATAGTGTACGTGGAAATATTAAATATTTTTCTAACCTAAAAAAAAAAACAAAAACAAAAAAAAATCTGTATATCTATAATCTTAAATAATTTAACGATGTGCCGCCATTCTCGATTCTTTGGAGAGTGTGTGTAGTAAAGGAACAACATTTGTATCTTCATTTCATTTTTCATTTTTTTTTTTGTTTATCGTTGCATCTACAAACGATTGGATTTTTGGGTTTCAATGTACAACACTCTACTCACGTTTTATAAACACACTCACCCACACAAACAACACACAACACATGTATAATTTGTAATTATGTTCTAATTATTAAAAGTTTAACATTAATTACAATAATTGCGCTGTATTTTGTAAAGTTTATCAAGTGGAGTAATATCTTAAAAAAAAATTAATTATATTATATTATACATAGATAAAAGTATTTTTAATTAAACAACACACAATATTATTGTATTAAGTAAATTAAATACAAACAAAAAATAAACGCTAATTATAAATTATGTAAAAAAAATGCAAACCGATTTCTGAATAAATCGGAAATATGCGAGTTAAGAGATTTGTACATAAGTTCATTCGTGTTTAAGTTAAAGAAAAATCGAAAGGACAAAACAATTTAAAAAAATACATTTTTTTGAAGAAATTTATACAAATTTTGTTTATTTTTTTGTGCAACTTCATCTTGGTTGGGGTAAGTGCCTTGTGACACTGGGAAACAATCACCCTTATTCCACATGGCGTTTTTATTAAACGACAGTAGCGTTTTTTGAAATCGGTATTACAGTTGGCAAGTCTGAAGGCGTTTTATGTCGTTTAACGCTACGTGGCGTTTAAGTAGTGTGGAACGTAAGTTCTTAAAACGTCATTGCAGTTATTCGCATTCTAACAGTCGTTTTAGTTGGATAAAACGACAGGTAAAACGCCAATAATTGTCGAATAGAAATTTGCAAACGACTAGGTGTCGAATTTTTGTTAAAATGTGAGTTTCGATTAATTTGTGTATTAATTTAAGGATTTTATTAATTGTTATTTGTTCAAGGGTGAAAATAACAACCCCAGAACAAATGAAACGTTTGGTTGAATTAATGGAACAAAATGTTTCGCTGGCAAGAAATTTCAAAAGAGGTATTCCCCAGACCGATGATATCAAAAAACGGGTGGGAGTCGGTAGCTGTGAAACTAAATTATTTAGGACCACCCGTAAGAACTCAAAAAGAGTGGCAGAAGGTTAGCATGTAAAATCAAAATTGAAGTGTAATACTAAATGTATATTCACAGGTCTTAGATTAGATTAGATTTTGACCTGATTCTTCTTCTGATGTTTTTCATTTCTCTTTTTGCAATTTCATCTTCTTTTTCGTCTTCACTTTCCCATGATATAAACATTGCAATGCTATTCATTGTTTTTGTAACATTATTTTGTATTTTGAATAGGTAAAATAAATGTTCATTTGAAATTTCAAATTGCAAAACATAAACGCCTATCTGTCATTTTTGTATCAGGTGTTGCTGTGGAACTCATGTGGAAAGCAAGAAAAATGAGAGAGGAGGCGTTCAGAGAATAGAATACCGACACTAAAATGGATCGACTCAAAAACGCCATTTGTCGTTTAATAAAAACGCCATCTGGAATAAGGGTGAATATTCGACCTTAGACCTTAGTAGGGTTTCTAACTGGACACAACTTACTAAAAAGCCTCAAACTGAAAATGCATCTTATAGATGATGAACTCTGGGGTGGTATCGGCTAAGGTTATAGTTGATAGTTGGCAATCAAAATCATCGCTTTACGTCCGACGTAAGGTGATTGTCAAATTGACAATCGCTTTTTTGCGATCAATTTCATGTGACAGCTATTTAGGTGTCGCTTTCATACATTTGTGTCATTTTCATAGGTAGAAGCTGAACGGAAATATTCTACACCAAATAAATTAAATACTTTAGTGCTAAAAGAAAATATTGAACAAATTAAAATAAAAAACTTTAAGTGAAAGTGAAAATTTGTGAAGTGCAATGTTTACTTCATTGGAACTTTTCTACAACTCAAACAGAGAGGAAAATGAAGAAAATAATTACAAAAATGTCCAACTAATAAGAAGAAACCTGAGAAATAAAGCAAATATCTTGGAACTTCCAAACCCGATGTAAGAATGTATATATTTATATATATTCATTGTTGAAGTAGCATTATTTTTTGTGTCTTTTAGATTTTTGAAAAACTTTCGCTTATCAAAAGAAGCGTTTGTGTTTGTTTTGGGACTGCTTGATTTACGAACTGGAATAAGGTCAACTCGTGTTCCACCCATCCTCTGTCTCTGGGCTGTCCGGGCAGTGCTTGAAAGAGCATTATAGGATCTTGCCAAATCCGGATTTTGTTGCATGTATGTGGAAAGGATCCGTATTTGCTCTTTATTTGCTTGAGACCTTAAAAAAAAACAAACAAATTTATTGTATTATGTTAACATTTTAGTATTCTAAGTTCACTTACATTTTTCACAGTGTAAACACTCCAAATAAAATTGTACCTACCAGCTGCTCGGAATGACAGCGTCGGCAAGGAAGTGACGTTCCAAATCCTAAGTGCTGCCAATGATCAATCATTTTTTTGTGATCGCTTTACGCAGAGCAAAGAAGAGTTGATAATCAAAAACGACAATCAACTATCACTTTAGCCGATTCCACCCCTGTATAGGCTGCGATGAAGAAATACACGAGGATATCCTCCACTTTCTGTGCCACTGGCTAGGCCTCAGTCAATTGAAAAAAATAGGTTTATCGGGAATTCTATTTCCCACGGAATCTCTCCTATTCAGCAATCAATTTACAATGCTGTATGGAAAACAAATTCCGTTGAAAAAAAGATTTCCCGGCAACCCTTAATATCTTTTGCTCAGATTACGTACAGCAACGCAACGGTAAGTTCACATTTGTGAGAACAAATCGGCCTAGGGGAACAAGCTTTATTTTTGGAGCAAAAAAATACAAGAAATCCGTCATTAATTGAACCACAGCTCGTTATTCTAATGCCATTACATACAGTTACAGCTAGGTTCCAGAAGTCGGAGTTGATGAAAGAAATTACTTTTGTAAATCTAGTGAATATGATTTTGGTGTTCCAAACTTCGAGAAGTTTTCGAAATCTTACTTAAGTGGCGCTACAGTCCAGAAGGATCCTGGGCCTCAACCGACATCCCGCCCCAATCAGCCCGACCCTTAGCTAACTGCCTCCAGTTGCGCACTCCAAGGTGGTTGAAGTCGGTTTCTACTTGTGGGCGCCACTTAACGCGAGGTATTCCTCTACTGCGTCTGACGTCTGGGTGGTAATCGAAGACTCTGCGAGCCGAAGTACTTCTGAACATTCGTACAAGCCATGTACTAGCCATTTTAAACGTCCAATGCGTCCAGAGGCATGTCGCTGTACAGCTCGAATAGTTCATGTTTGAATCTTCGTCTCCATAGCCCGTCAACGCAAACGGGACCGAAGAATTTTCCTCTCGAATCGAGCAAGGCTTTCTTCATTCGCTTTTGATACGGTCCATGCTTCAGAGACTGGGATGATCAGGGTCTTGTATAGGATATCCTTAGCAGTTCGAGTGAGGGTTATACTACTAAATTGCCTTAGTATGATGGAAGAACGGTTGCCAAGAGTTATTTTTCGTTTGATTTCTGACGAGATGTTGTCAGATTTAACAGCGGAGCCAAGGCTAGCAAAGTCCAGTATTACCTCAAAGTGATATCTGCCAGTAGTGACGTTCTGTTCGATTCGTCGATGTTGCGTGTCCTTTCGTGTTGACAGCATATACTTCGACTTGGTCTCATTTCCACCTAAACCCATTTTTGCCGCTTCCTTCTCTATACTAGCAAACGTGGCTATGACATCACGTTGTGTCCTACCAATGATCTCAATATCGTCGGCTTATGGTAGTAGTTGCACTGATTTTTGGAAAATTGTGCCCCTGGTGTTGGCTCGGGAGTTTTGGCAAAATCCTCTCAAGAATCAAGTTGAAGAAGTCACATGACAGCGCATTGCATTGTCTAAATCCTTTTTTGGTATCGAATGTGTCGGTGAGGTCGTTTCCGACCCAGATGGAGCAGCGAAAATTTTCCATCGTCATCCTAGACAAACGGACGAGTTTGGGCGGTATACCAAAACTAGACATGGCTCTGAATAGTTCGTCTCCATAAATGCTCTCTTATGCGGCTTTGAAATAGATGAATAGGTGGTGGGTAAAGATTTGGACTTCTTGGTTTTCTTTCCAGGAAAAGAATTGATCGGTTGTGAAATTTCCTGTCCTAAAACCACACTGATTTCGTTAGTGCCGGTCAGGTTATTGGTAAACGGTTCGCATATTACGGCAGATATGATCTTGTAGGCAATGTTGAGGAGGATAATACCTCTGTAGTTAGCACAGTTTAGAGGATCTCTTTTTTTTATGAATCGGGCAAACGATGCTGAGGTTCCATTCTTCAGGAATACTTTCATCCGACCAGATTTGGCTTATGAGTTGGTGAATTTTACTTACCAAGTCATCTCCGCCGGCTTTATAAATCTCGGCGGGAAGGCCGTCAGTTCCGGCAGCTTGAGTTTAGATATTGCTATCCTCACTTCACTCAGGTCGGGTGGTTGTCAGCTTTCGCTGTCGTTGCCAATATTGAATGGTTCGGTCTGCCTGACAGCGGAATGTTTTTCGTCATCGCCGTTTAACAGTCTGCAGAAGTGGTCTCAATTACAATATTTCCATGTTCAGCTCGACAGGATTCTGTTCAAGCATTGTATCCTTGGCTTTTTCGTTTTACACTTTGGTAAAACTTGCGAACATCGTTCCTGGAGTGGCACCTCACTATATCCTCGACCTTGCGCTTTTCTTGCTCTTTTTCTTCTTTCTGAAAAGCCGGTGTTCTTCCCTTCTTCTCTGCCTCTAGACCTCAAATGCAGCTCTCGTCTTCACATGCAGCTTAGCCTTATAGACCTCGTTCTTGGCTGCGAGCATATATCGGCATTCTTCATCAAATCATGTGTTTCTTGTTTGTGGGTGTGTGAAACCTAGCACATCTGCTTAAGATGTCGTCTCTTCCTACCTTTGCGTTCTAATCTCCCAGCATGATCTTAACATCGTACTTCGGTAGTCGCTCATAGGTTTTTGTCAAGTAGCTCATAGAAGCAATCCTTAGCGATATCATCTTTTTCCTCCGTTGGGGCGTGAGCGCATATATTGGCGAATTCGGCCTTGATGCGGATAGTTGCAATGCGTTCGCTAACGCCTTGGAAACATAAGACTTCTTGCTTAAGTCTGGCACTATAACAATTACGCACCTGAATAGTCGCTGTTTCTGCTCACTGTAACACGGTCCGTCGTCGATGTCACAGTTTTCATCCTCTTTTTGTCCGACCCATCCCATCGTATTTTCTTGATGGCAGTAATGTCTGCTTTGAAACAGTTTAGGGCTTTCGCTAGTTGTTCGCTTGCACCACTCCTGTTTAATGTCCTCATATTCGAGGTGCAGATACGAACGTCGTTGTCTTTTTGTCGTTTTACAGGGTCGTCGACATTAAAATCAGTCCTTTCCGAGGCTATTGGTTGTTTTTTTTTTTCATGGTTGGGTAGTTAAACCAACCTGGAGGGCCAGTTCCAATTTATTAGATCCCCCTATGACACGGGGTCATCAGTACCCACTACGGGATTGAGCGCTGCCGTTGGCCTTTCGGATCATTCGCCACCATCTCTGTCCAAGGGGTCTGACTAACTCTTGAAATTCCTAGACAACCTGTTATTACATATTCGGACATGTCGAAGCAGCTTGTCTAGGTTCGCCTGGGACAGCAGGCCGGGTATTCACTCCGTGCGGTACTGACCTGGCTGTTTACATTGTTGGTGTCTTTCGTCGTGTTATCAACACTGGCGCTTATCGTTCAGCAAGTTAAATCCGGTTAGATGAGATGTATAGTCAGATTTACAACCACTGGGCATTAGTACCAAGTTAAAGCCAATCGGAGTCTACCCTCGTTCTAGAACACCCAACCATCTTTCAATATTGCATAATCCAGTAAATAAGCATTAAGCACACGAAATATGATTTTTGCAACGGAATCCTTCAGTCCCTTCACCAGCCTTACAGTTCCCTGGAATGTCACTATACCAAGGCACCCTACATGGGTGAACATCTTTTATTACAAGAGATGAGCGGCAATGTGACGGGCTCAGTGGCGCGATGGTTAGTGCGATGAAATGGCGCGCAGAAGGTCTGGTTTCGATTACCACCCGTAGCAACACCTAAATGGTTTTCCACTGGCCCTCCTCTCGTGCTGATCTGACAAATCATCCGAGTAGTATCAATCAAAAACGTATCTCCAACTCCCCCTTTGGAGTCGGCATTAAACAGGAGGTCCCGCCGTCGTGAAAGAAGTACACAAGCACACATGAATGCTTGTAAGAAAGCTCGGCTTTGGGTACTTACATGAGTTCCGCCTGGAACACGCTGCAATGATCAAGAAAGGCGAAAAGGTGGGCTGAGGTTAAGCCTTTCTGAGAATAGAACAGCACCCACTCCGTCATGGAGTAAATTTGCCACCAACAGATAGGATAGGCATTCCAACTTGTCCAGTTGCGGACTTCCAGTGTCGTTTTCTACATTCTGATATTTTTCATTTCGTAGTCAACACTCTCATTTATAAGTTTTGCAATTCAAATCCGATTAAATGAGACCAGTATCCGATGGTTACCGCTGGGGTAAAATAATTGATGTGTATAGTCAAAGTTTGCGTGATGCTAATTAAGCTAATCTCGGTCACATATCATGTAAGAGTTGTTGTTTTTTTTTTAGAAAACTGCTTCCGACTAATAGATTTTAAGTAACACGTACCAAATAGCCATAAAGGCAAGCTTGCAATTTGGTGTCGAGTTTCCTGTTTCATTTTTTAATTTCGGTGTGCGATAGTAGGTAAATCCCATTGCTGAGCCCTTTTAGGGAAGCGTTTATGCTTTTTACAAACGCTGGAGCACACGAATAATAAAATTTATCAACAGATAAAATTGTCGCAATTTAATAGATCAGTGCATTCCAAGCCGGTATACTGGAAGCTGCTAAACCCGCTAGTGAATTTGACTACCATAAGAGGCATACAATTGAGAACATTAAACTGGACAGGTGCTGGCGAACAACCAGCGGAAGCCCTAAACTGCTACAAAGCAGATATGACTGTCATTCAGGAAATACGATGGGATGGACCGGGCAAAAAGAGGATGAAAACCTGTGACATCTACTAAGGGCCGTGCTATAGTGAGCAGAAACACTGACTATTCGGATTCAGATTTGTTATAAGTGCCAGACTTAGGCAAGAAGTATTATGCTGGGAGATTTTAACGTAAAGGTAGGAAGAGAAGACATCTTTAGCAGTATTTTCACGACTACAGATCTGGTAACAAACTTAGGCTAATTGACTTCGCTACGGAACTAAACGCCACTATAGCCAACACACGGTTTCCTCCCCTCGATATCCTTAAGGGTACATGCCGTTCCCCAGATAAACGAACGGTCAACCAAATTGATCACATTGCGATAGACAAAAGGCACGCATTCAGTATTTTGGATGTCCGAACATTCCGAGGAGCTAACATCGACTCGGACCACTAACTTGTTGCAGCCAAGGTAAGAATGCGGATATCCACCACGACACAACAATCCAGAAATACTGTGAAACACTTTAATGTCAAAAGACTGCAATCGCAAGAGGACGCCAGGACCTTCGCGTAACGCATATATCTTCTTGATTAACACCATTCCACCAACATCGAATTTCGAAGAACAATGACAACGATGCCAACAAGCCATTAGATCAGCCGCAACTGATGAGCTAGGTTTCTTGTGGCCACCAGGAACAAACCCCTGTTTGATGAGGAATGCCCACAGCCAAGAACGAGGCTGAGTTTTATAAAGCCTGTGGAGATGACTTGGTAAGTAACATCCACCAACTCATAAGCCAAATCTAGTCGGAAGAAAGTATGCCTGAAGAATGAAACCTCAGCATCGTTTGCCCGAACTACAAAAAAGGAGACCTGAACTACGCCAACTACAGAGGCATTAGTCTCCTCAACATCGCTTACAAGATCCTATCTGCCGTAATATGTGAACGATTGAAACCGTTTACCAACAATCGGCATTTATCAAATCAGTGTGGTTTAAGGCCAGGAAAGTCCACAACGGTCACACTTCGGCAGGTCCCGGAAAAAACCCAAGAAGTCCAAATCGATACCCACCACCTATTCATCGATTTCAAAGCCGCATAAGACAGCATTTATAAAGACGAACTATACAGAGCTAGTCTAGTTTTGGTATTCCGCCCAAATTCGGCCGTTTGTATAGGATGACGATGGAGAATTCTAGCTGCTCCATCAGGGTCGGAAACGACCTCACCGACACATTCGATACCAAAAAAAGATTTAGGCAAGGTAATGCGCTCACATGTGACTTCTCCAAATTGATTCTTGACAGGATTGCGCAAAAATACCGAGCCAACACCAGAGACACGATTTTCCAAAAATCGATTCAACTATGTAGGACTCAATGTGATGCCATAGCAACGTTTGCTAGTATAGAGAAGGAAGCGGCAGAAACGGGTTTAGCAGTAAAAGCGGGGCAACACGAAAGGACACACAACATCGACGAATTGGACAGAACGTCAGAACGTCTATCTATCTCGGCTCCGCTTCTAACTCTGACAACAACATCTTGTCTGAAATTAAACGAAGGATAACTTTTGCCAACCGCTGTTTCTTCGGGCTAAGAAAGCAATTCAGTAGTATAGCCCTCACTCGAACTACTAATTCTGCTCCACGGCACTGGAGCATGGATCATCTCAAAAGCGGATGAAGAAATTATTGGTCGATTCGAGAGGAAAATTCTTTGAAAAATCTCTGGTCGCGTCTGCGTTGACTGGCTATGGAGACGAAGATTCAACCAAGAACTATACGTGCCCCTGGTCAAAAAAAAACTCCATGTTGGACGAATGTTCAGAAATACTTCGGGTCGCAAAGACTTCGATTCCCACCCAGACTTCGGACGCAGTATAGGAAGACCTTAAGTGGCGCGCACAAGTAAAAACCGACCTCAATCAACTTGGAGTGCGCAACTGGAGGCAATTAGCTAAGGACCGGCCTAATTGGTGAGGCATGTTGGTTGAGGCAATGGTTCATTCTGGACTGTAGCGCAACTTAAGTAGGTATGTTAATATTTCTTCCCTTCTCTTTTACCTCCGCTGCTTTCTATCAACGTTGATCCCAGCCTTATTTTCGAAGAAAATTGGTCCTATGATGCCCACCAATCCACAATCCGTACTGTCACTCTCTGTAGATGCATCGGCTTCTCGACAATAACGTCCGGGTTTTCCGAGACCAAACTGTGGCAATTTTGTTTGTAAACGTAGCCCCTGAGATGAAAATGCGTCTCGTCAGAAAAAATTACTTTTCGCCTAAAATCGTTGTCCAATTCAAGCTGCTCTAAGGCCCAAACTGCGAAGCAATAACGAAGCGGATGGTCGTGCTCCTTCAATTGGTGAGCCAATTGGACTTTTTAAGCGGATTATCCGAGATATTTGTGTTCTCCTCAGTCTAGTGCGTGAAATGTTGAGCTGTTGAGATCGATGGAGAGTTTATGTTCATGAATTTAGGGTTACATTCTCGGTTATAGCAGCGGCATTTTTTTCTGTGCCGTTGTCTACTAGCATCCCAGTCTTAGGAACTGGGTGCTTCATTACGGCGAAAACTTCTTTTCAAATAACGCACTGTTACACAGCACTCACTTGGGAAATAAGTTTTCAATGTTTGCCAACGCTGTTCAAGCGTAAAGCGACTCATTTCGTTCCGCGGCGGTATGATCATAGATAAAGGAAGTAAGGAAGTACTAGTTCATCTCTGGTTATGATACTGACTTTCTGTCTGGATTTCGAGCAGGAAACAGCTGTTAGTGTCAAAATAGCCTTTGATTGAAAAATAAAACACTGGTTAGCCCACCCTGTACCCTTGAGATGACACAAAATTAAAGCTATGTTGCACTTTTCACTTTGGATGATTCCTCCTAAATGAAACTACAAAGTGAAAATGGTAGAGCTACGTTCTTATTAAGACAACAAAACTTCCAGGAATAGGCAAGTCCTCTTTTGATTATGATTGAATTTTTTTTATTAACAATTTCCAGTTTAAATTTTTAAAGCCAACAACTACGTTTCACTTTATCCCATCCCCCATGGTGACTTGCTGTTCACTGGGACATAATAACTGCCAGAGCTTCCATAACTGGCAGGCGATCCCATCTTGACGTTACTGTAGGAAGAACCGCAATCCTTTGCAACAGCCTTTTCATAGTCGCTACATTTCATGCTAGGGAATTCGTCATTCTTAATGATAGCTTCAGCGTAGTAGATGTATGACCTTGAGTGGGCACACGATCCGGCAAGATCAATTCCACATCCAGGTTGTGATTTTCCACCATTGGGGTAGAAAGCCGCTTTACCGATTGGCTCCAAGAAACCCAAGGTACCGCCATTAGTCTGGATGGATTCAACAAAAGTGGCATCAGTGCTGCACAACCTTGTGGCGCAATTGGAGTAAGAGAAGAGTGGAAGGGCCGGGTCCAAACCAATGATGACTGCAATCTTACCCTTGGTCACAGATTTGCCAGCATAACCGCACACATGAGCGCCCAAACTGTGGCCCATCATAGTCAAAGTGCTGAATGGCATACCGCCCTTGGTGTACAGGAAATCAATGAAACTAGCAACGTTCTTACCAACTGATGATACTGCCCAATATGAGCTGGCATAGTTGATGGTCTCAGCTGAGGCACTCCAATCGACAGAAATGACGTTAAAGGACCCCGCCTTCATAAGTGCAGCGCGCAAATCGATATTGACATCTGAGTTGTAGTTGTTTTGCCAGCCATGAATGATGAACCTAGTTGGATTGGCCTTGTTGAAGTTCGAACTGGACAAAGCGCTATCGTCGTTCAAGTAGAGCTCTTTTGGAGTGGTTGGGTTCGACTTTGTGTACAAGTAGTACTTCACAGAGGCGGCTCTTGGTTGAACGGCTCTAGATGCGTCTTCGTGCTGCTTCTTGGTAACCCAATTAAAGCTACCATCCACGTTGGGTACAAACCATCCCGACTCCTCGGTGGCAGTCTTCAGTGGAACAGCAGACACTAAGAGGTGGATAATACAAATTTTAAAATACAAATCTACCGTTAGAGAAGGATATTTTCTGTTCACCTGCTGCAATAGAAGCGACAACGAAAACCAATAATAACTTCATCACAATACGATTTATGTGGTTCTCTGGTTAATACGGACTTTATATACCTCTTAGGTAGCAGAAGACATGATACTAATGTTGATTAAGATAATCTTAGGCACTATCTATGTGATACCGCCATGCTATCAAATTAGATGCGAATCAAATAATTTGAACTTGCAATTCATTCTCGCGTGGAAAACAAAATTTATCAATCGAGCAATGGAATGTAATCTCGATAGGTATTGTGAAGGTAGGTATAGAAGCTGAACGGCTCTATTTATCTGCAGAGCTTGTCAGCTTGTTTATGAAAGAAATCCTTTTGCTTTGTGCTCTATAAGTTTAGGATTGCAATCTTTCCACTTTAAGCGACTGCGAACTACCTTAATCTGGTTTTCGAAATTCATTCGCTTAGGGACGATTACTTAGGCGCCATAATGAAATAACGGATTTTTATAGAGTTTCGCCCCGTTTAGGTAGTGATACAAGGCTCGAACAGAATCATGTCGAGATAAACAAGAAAATATCGTTGTTGATATACAGTCGATGCTGAGGATATGGAAGAACCACATCTGCAGACTGTTAAACGGCGATGACGAACAAAATTCCGCTGTCTGGCAGAACGAACCATTCAATCTTGGCAACGACAGCGAAAACTGCCAAGAACCCGGCCTGAGTGAAGTGAGGATAGCAATATCTACACTCAAGCTTAATAAGGCTACCGGAAATGACGGCCTCCCCTCTGAGCTGTATAAAACCGGAGATGACTTGGTAAGTAACATCCACCAACTCACAAGCCAAATCTGGTCGGAAGAAAGTATGCCTGGAGAATGGAACCTCAGCATCGTTTGCACGATCTACAAAAATGGGGAACCTCTAAACTGCGCCTCTGTTGATGAGGCGTTAGTCACCTCAACATCGCCTACAAGATCCTATCTGCCGTAATATGTGAACGCCTGAAACCATTTACCAACAACCTGATCGGCCCTTTTCGGTGTGGTTTTATGCCAGGAAAGCCCACAACCGATCATATTTTCACACTTTGGCAGGTCTTGGAAAAACGCCAAGAAGTCCAAATCGATACCCACCACCTATTCATCGATTTCAAAGCCGCATACGACAGCATTTATAGAGACGAACTATACAGAGCCATCTCTAGTTTTGGTATACCGCCCAAACTCGTCCGTCGTCTATGTAGGATGACAATGGAAAATTGGAGGGTCGTTTCCGACCCTGATGAAGTAGCGATCAGGGCTGGAAAGGACCTCACTGACACATTTAATGCCAAAAAAGGATTTGGGCTAGGCGATTCGCTGCCATGTGATTTCTTCAATTTGATTCTTGATTCTTGACCAATGCCAGATGTTACTTTGAGGCAGTACGGGGCTTTGTCTATCTCGACTCTGCTATTAACTCGTGACAACAACATCTCGTCAGAAATTAAACGAAGAACTGCACTTGCCAACGGATGTTTCTTCGGGCTAAGAAGGCAATTCAGTAGTAAAGCAATCACTCGAACTACTAAGGAGATCCTATAGAAGACCCTGATCATCCCAGTTCTGAAGCATGGACCGTCTTATAAGCGGATGAGGAAATCCGTGGTCGATTTGAGAGGAAAATTCTTCGAAGAATCTTCAGTCCCGTTTGCGTTGACGGGCTATGGAGACGAAGATTGTACTATACGAGATGTACAGTGACATGCCGGTGGTAAGAAAACTCCGCATTGGACTTTTAAGATGGCTAGGACATGCAGAACGAATGGACCTCAATACTCCGGCTCGCAGAGTCTTCGATCCCAAGCCAGATGTCGGACGCAGTAGAGGAAGACCTCGCCTTAAGTGGCGCGCAGAAGTAGAAACCTACCCCAACCAACTTGGAGTGCGCAACTGGGGGCAGTTAGCTAAGGACTGGGTTTATTGTAGAGGCATGCTGGTTGAGGCCCAATTTCATTGCGTAATGTAGAGCCACTTAAGTAAGTAAGTATTGACGTTAACTTGAGATTTGAGATAACGCCACCGAAAGAAAGCCAACATTTCTGTCAATTGGATTGAGTAGTTTGGCCTCCTGTGTCAACAATAGACTACATTCGAGAAGGCAGATACTTATCGGGCTCCCGACCCGTGGAGAGTCTCTGCTTGAGACACTGCAGCCTTCCATCCTCTTTCTATCCCGGGCTGGCTTCTTCCAATTGTCTAAACCAAGCGCTCTGGCATCCGCGATGACTTGGTCTTTGAAACGGAGGGCTGGGATCGAATCCTCTTAGCTGGAGCATTGTTGTCCATTCGCTCGATGTGGCCGAGCCAATGTAGTCGACGTGTTTTGGCTTTTTGGACTACATCCACATCTTGGTATAGCTAATAGAGTTCGCGTTTGTATCTTCTCCTCCATTCCCCTCCTCACACACAAGACCTTAAATCCGCTGAAGTATTTTTCTCTCGAAGTAGCCCAGTATCAGCTCTCCCTTCTTGCTTATCGACCAGCATTCTTCGCCATAAAGCAGAACTGGCCATCGGCCATCGCCATATAGAGCGGCTGACGATGTATGCTATCATATGCGGGTTTGAAGTCGATGAATAGGTGGTGAGATTTGACTTGAAATTCGTTGGTCTTTTCTAGGATTTGCCTCAGTGTGAAAATTTGGTCTATAGTCGATCTGACGGTCCGGAAGCAGCACTGGTGCGTGCCGATTAGTGCGTTTCAGAAAGGCTTTAGACGTTGACACAGTAGGTTGGATAGGATCTTGTATGCGAAATTTAGCAGGGATTTGCCTCGATGGTTCTTACAAGACATATAATCGCCTTTTTTGTAGATGGGGCATATGGAGCTGAAAGTCCAGTATGTCCGGGTATGTTTTCTACAAAAACATCACCACAGTATTTAAAAATCTCCGCCGGTAAGCCATCAGAGCCTGCGGCCTAGTTGTTCTTAAGATTTTGTATAGCTGGGCCAACTTCTTCTATACTAGGTGGTGGAACTAGTTTTTCATTTACTGGACGTGGGTTCACTTCTTGCCCTATCACTCTCTCTACCTAATGCCCATTAAGCAGCTGCTACACATCTACTATTCCCTGCGCTTCGGTGACTAGGTGTCCTTCGCTGTCTCGAAGAGCCTGTATTCCGGTGTACCAATTACTATTTGATCTTTTGACAGAATTCCAAAAGAAACATTTAATTCTCCTTCTTAATTCCTTCTGCCGCAATTGAAGGGAACAATATTTTGACGTTGAAAAATTATGCAGGCATATTCATTATTGGACTGCCTATCAAGGCGGAACCTTGCGACATCCCAGACGGAGTCTATTATGTGAAAATCGTACTTGTGGACTTAAATGCTGAAATCAGGAATTAAGACATCTTCGGCCTTTTATTTGGAATGCACAGCCTCCATGAACCGACAACAGGTATAAGCTTCCGACTAACAGACTTTGCAGCATCATGTTATACTAAAGAGTATAAGGTTTTCAGGACTTCCAATCCACAAAGCAAATTAGGGATTGCAGAAAGTCAAACAGTCTGTGATTATTGGCTCGTCGCCACCGAATTCAGTCGAATGCATCGAACGGGGCAAAGAAAACAGACTTCAGGATGGCCGGAGATAGACAGAGTCTACTGATGAAACTCTGAGTGAGAGACTCCCCGCTGCGTCCTCACAAAACACCTGGTGGATCTAGTATCACAACATCAATAGGCTAGACGACTTCAACAGTGCCTACCAGGCACCCCCAAAAATATGGACGTGGTATGAAGGATGTTTTCAAGTTACACAATGAGTTGGCAGAAGAAACAAATATCGAGACAAAACCCGACCTCGCGGGAAAAATGTCCAAGTAGAAAAAAGGAACAGAAAACATCCTGCGTATGAAAAACGAGCATACCGCCTCCAAGCTCAAACAAATCGAAGAGTCTCGCGGAAAGACAAAAGAAGAACATTTCCCAATTCTCCAAAAAAAAAAACGAAATAACTGCCAGCTGGCTTCAAAGTAGCAACAATTTTGTTTGTGCCACCATGAATGTTTCACCTAACCTAACTTAAACGTTAAACTATGTAAGTCGGCCATACTATACTTCAATATATAAGTCTGCTGTATATAACTAATCTTGTAGCCACCACAACAGTTTCTCCTGTCGCCATCTTCTCTGGCGGTCCCAATCAGACACACTACTGCTGAGCCGCAGGCGCTCTCCTCCATTTTGAGCGACGACGTCTCGGTCGCTGAGGAGACAATTCGTCGGAAGACATGGTAGATTAGCGGAACCGCCGATCTATTCTCTATCAACCCTCGACTATCCAAATATAGGAAAGCTTTGGGCTGAATAAATACTGATCCAGCCAGATGCCAAGGTACTTTACTAAACTTTTACTCGCCAGTGGCTGTGCGTTTGGTACAACAATCACCAGCTTGCGCCAGTTCTTTCTCGTATCCCTAGGGGCTCTAGACAACGATGTTCTAAGCAGAATAGTCATGCAGTCATCACAATATCTCTGGATTTTGTCGAAGTCCCGCCGCAAAAGAGTTCAAAAGACCTCGACAGTAGGGGTTGTTCTGTACGTGATAAGATCGTCCACATACGAGGTCCAAAACGCTGTCCACTAGGCCTTCTCTGGAACATGAAGGACCAGTAAGTACAACGAAGTACATACCTGAGTCGCGTCGACTCATTCTCATTCGACTCATTCTTCGATCTTTTAAATTTTTTCCCGATCTTTTCACCTTTTTCCGACATGTTCACCTTAATTTTTTTAAGCCTTCATTAGTAAGCTTTATGCATGGTATGCTTCGGATTAACTTCCTGCGAAGTTCTACCGAGACATCTTAACGTATGGTACACGTGCACACATCTCCGGAAGCTTAAAAACAACCTTACAGAGGTTATACCATCGTAACTTAGGTTATGCTTGTGAATTTTCCTGCATAATGTCTTAAACAGGCTTCTACTCAAACAATCCACTGCAAAAATGCTCAACCTCCTCGCACAAGTACTATATAAGGCCTATAGAAGTAATTGCTTGTGGAAACTAAATGTTATTGCCTTATAGAGGAATAATTACTAGTTGGGTAATTACTTTGTCGATGATCAATATCGACGGCATATGTCGCATCCATTGTGAAGTTACGGAAGCTATTGAATGAAAGATGAAACTCTTTGGTCTTGTAGAAATCGAGAACAAATAAGGTATATGCTATCTAAAGTTCTGCCGACAGATAAACTTGGAGGTATTTACCGCCGGCTCTGAACGACAAATTTGAGAAACTTGTAATGACACTGATATGCTTTTGGATTTTTTTAAGGCTTTCGCAAGTTACTTTAAGGATTTTAACCAGGGACCACTAACTTAGTAGTCCACCCAGTAACCACTAGCACAAAGCAACCGCTAAGATTAGACACGAAAGGAACTAAAAAAATCGACAGTCAAGCCATTCAAAACCCTTCATGTTCTTAGCCATTTCTACAGGGCTGTAGCCCATCGATTATGTCTGAATATGACTCAAATCACAAATTCATTTAGGGAGATAACCTGACACACTTACTATGCAAACGTCCTCATATTCTTGTCGTATGGGCTATATTTGGGTTCTTGCAAGTTCTGAACCATATAGGTGGTTCAAGCAATAGCATGTTTGAAGATTTGGAGTGTCATCAGTGGGATTTTCTTTGGTATAACGAAGGCTCTATATAGCTCTCGGACAAGAGTGTTTGATATCTTTTCATGTGTTGATAGGATTGAGTTGTTCGATCTATTTCCGACTCTTAAGCTATTGAAGCCACTGCCGCTTGGTTTACTTCATCACACTATTTTCATTAAAACATCGAGAACTCAATTTCAATAACAGATCTGATCGGCTTCCTAAAAACCAGTAACTCGACTTAAGGCACGCCACTTCAATGAGATTAAAAGCCGACAATTGACGAATGGATAACAAAATGGCTTCTGTTTTGTCTCGTACGAAACGTCAAATTAGTGATCTGACATTAGAGAATGCGTTGTCGCGAAATTTCTCCGATTCCTAGTTCTGGAAGTGGAGAAACTCCTACAAAGGCAGGCATCACCTTATAAGGTATGCAAATGGTTGAAGTTAGCTATGGATCAAACTAACTGCAAGGGCATCTCGGTAGCGCCACCTTTGTAAATGCGCAAAAAAAATTTAGCAAATAGATCCCCTCTAACAACTTCGCTTGGATAAAGCACTATCGAAGCTATTTCCCTCTCAGCAAGATTACCTCTATGAAGTCTTATGGAAAAACATTTGGCGCAGTTTTAGGAGGCTATTCACTTCTATAAGACTTCTTTAAATACTTTTTTACCTTTTAAATTCCAATTCCTCATAATTAATTGCTCAACCTCTGCGCACAAGTACTATAGAAGGCTTACACAAATAATTGCTTGTGGAAATTTAATTTTATTGCCTTATAGAGGAATAATTGTTTGTTTGGGATGTGCATATAACTACAAAGGCGGTAGAAAAGCGGGTGAATTTCCTTATTTAATTTATTTCCTTAGTGGTGTTTTATCAGGTGTATGCCTGTTGTTTTTAAATCAATTCGACTTATCAAAACATTGCGAACGTAAGTGCTAACATCGATTATACATTTGTTTACCCCAGAGGTTTTCAAGATCTCGATAAGATGTGCTGACTTATTTCTAAATAGCACCATATCGCCTTTATTTCGAGCTTACCCGAGGATTATAAGATAATCTAAGGCATAATCGAAGACTCTCAAGAGCAGTACGCCATTTACTCAAAGCATGGGTATAAAAGCAAAAGTATGTTTGCCAAAACCTTATATTCTTTGCAATGAAGTTGTTCCTCGTATTGTTTGTGGCTTGTGTTGCAGCAGGTTTGTGACAAGTCTATTGGTATAAAGGACACGCGACTGTTATTGTACTTTATTTTGCGTTGTAGTCTCTGCTGCACCTCGGATTGGTGATACGGAGACAGAAGGATGGTACGTACCCAAAGCTGGTGGAGGTTCCTTTTGGGTTACCAGGAAGCAGAATGAAGAATGGTCTAAAACAATGGAGCCAAGATCTGTTTCCGTCAAGTACTACTTGTATACCAACTCAAACCCCACAACCCCCGTTCAAGTGTACTTGAATGACGAAAGCTCATTGACCAACGCCAAATTCAACAAGGACCACCCAACCAGGTAAGATTTCTAGAAGAGGTCTAAAGACATTTAATTACCGTTGTTTCCCTAGAATCCTCATCCACGGATGGCAAAGTAACTACAAGTCTGGTGACAATATTCAAGTTCGTAACGCACTCTTGAAATCCGGCACCTACAACGTGATCTCAGTCGATTGGAGTTCAAAAGCACAGACCATCAACTACGCCAGCGCCAGGTATTCCGTATCCTCAGTGGGCAAGACTGTTGCCGGTTTCGTTGATTTCCTCGTCGCCAAGGGAATGCCAATAAGTTCGTTGACTATAATTGGTCATAGTCTTGGCGCTCATGTGGCTGGTTTTACTGGTAAATATGTCACCAAAGGTAAGGTTCCAGTCATCGTTGGTCTGGATCCAGCCTATCCACTCTTTAGCTATTCAGATTGCTCTAAAAGGTTGTGCACTACTGATGCTACTTTTGTTGAGTCTATTCAAACGAATGGCGGTACCTTGGGATTCCTCCAGCCAATTGGAAAAGCATCCTTCTATCCAAATGGTGGTAAAACCCAACCCGGATGTATTTTGGATTTGACCGGCTCATGCTCTCATGCCAGGTCGTGGCTTTACTATGCCGAGTCAATAATCAACATTAACCAGTTCCCATGCATGAAGTGTACCAGTCTGGAAGATGCTGTTGCCAAGAAGTGTGGTAGCTCTTACAGCAGTGTAAGGATGGGATCACCTGAGAGTTATGGTAGTTCTGGCATTTTCTATGTACCCGTGACCAAGAAGTCACCATACGGAATGGGATAAGACTGTTGTTGGATGTGTCCAACTATGAAAAATAAAAAAAAAAACAATGACACGAATAATTTGTTTTCCATTTTTTTTCTGTTTTGAAAGTTGGTGTCCCTATCCAGGGGAGATATGAAATTTAAGACCTTTATGTAAATTTGGAATTGCCAACAATTAGAAATAAAAATTAGGAGCAGCATCGTGCTCGGAATTCTCAACGCAATTCTATCCTCTGTAAAGATTAGCAGTGACACAGATTTTCAAAGCGAACATTTGACGTATTCAACTTACGGATCTTACGTGTTATACAGAGTCCCACCTCCGCAGACTCAGCAGATGCGATTATAACGTCAAAAAATGGTTTTCTTACTTTGCAGCTTGTAGTATGGATGAATTTCGTACGAGATACATAACTCTTTTAGCAGAAAGGTTGAAGAGACGAATGTAACAAATTTAAGTGATCAGAACATCTTCGCTTTATTATGTTAGGAGTCGTGTTCCACGGACTTCTACCCACGGAACACAGCAATGGGTACCTTACCAACTTTGTACATAAGCAGATCGTAGTACCTCTTTTAAAAATAATAATAAGGGAAAAACCAAACCAACAAACACCTGCGTAAAGTAGAAAATGGTGCAAGTCCTTGTCCCCATCGTGTCTTAGTCCTCATCGCCCTTTTCCTCGGATGGCGGATACAGGATCTCTCTGCAGAAAAATAAAATGACACTCGTGGACCAAAACTAACTATGGGTCCTCCAACTGGCAGCAGAAGAACTCCCATGATGTAGTCAACGATGGTGTCTATAGTCCAGCTAGGATGGACAATGCTAAACACATATTTGGGCTGCTCCAACACATTCGGACAACAGGTCATCTAGGAATCTGAAGTGTTAGTCAGGCCGATTGAACAAAGTTGGTTGTGGAGGAGCTGAGAGGCCAACGGCAACACCCAATCCCATTGCGGATTTCCTAAACTTAATTACTTAAGTGTCACTTCAGTCCGAAATAAACCTGTTCCTCAACCAACATGACTCCAATTACCCTGGTCCTTAGTTAACTGCCTCCAGTTGCGCACTCCAAGTTGGTTGAGGTCGGTTTCTATACTTAAGGCGAGGTCTTCCTCTACTGCGTCCGATATCTGGCTGGGAATCGAAGACTCTGCGATCCGGAGTATTGGTGTCCATTCGTTCTACATGTCCTAGCCACCTTTAACGTCCAATGCGGAGTTTTTTTTAAGAAGGGGCATGTCGCTGTACAGCTTGTATAGTTCTTCGTCTCTATAGCCCGTCAACACAAACGGGACCGAAGATTTTTCGAAGAATTTTCCTCTGAAATCGACCAAGGATTTCTTCATTCGCTTTTGAGACGGTCCATGCTTCAGCGCCGTAGAGCAGAACTGGGATGATCAGGGTCTTATATAAGATCTCCTTTGTAGTTCGAGTGAGGGCTTTACTACTGAATTGCCTTCTTAGCCCGAAGAAACAGCGGTTGGCAAGAGTAATTCTTCGTTTGATTTCTGATGAGATGTTGTTGGCAGTGTGTAGCGGAGCCGAGGAAGACAAAGTCCGGTACTACCTCAAAGCTACATCTGGCATTGGTGACGTTCTGTCCTACATCTGGCATTGGTGACGTTCTGTCCGATTCGTCGATGTTGTGCGTCCTTTCCTGTTGACAGCATATACTTTGGCTTGCCCTCATTTACAGCTAAACCCATTTTTGCCGCTTCCTCTCTATATAGCAAACGTGGCTATGACATCACATTGAGTCCTACCAATGATGTTAATATCCTCGGCGTATGCTAGTAGTTGCACCGATTTTTGGAAAACTGTGCCTCTGGTGTTAGCTCGGGAGTTTTGCACAATCTTCTCAAGAATCGAATTGAAGAACTTACATGACAGCGCATCGCCTTGCCTAAATACTTTTTTGGTATCGAATAAGTCGGTGAGGTCGTTTCCGACGCTGATGGAGCAGCGAGAATTCAAGAGCTTGGGCGGCATACCAAAACTAGACATGGCTCTGTGTAGTTCATCCCTATAAATGCTGTCGTATTCGGCTTTGAATGAATATGTGGTGGCTATCGATTTGGACTCCTTGGGTTTTTTCCAGGATCTGCCAAAGTGTGAAAATTTGATCGGTTGTGTACTTTTTTGGCCTAAAACTACACTGATAAGGGCCGATCAGGTTGTTGGTAAACGGTTTCAGGCGTTCACATATTACGACAGATAGGATTTTGTAGGCGATCTTGAGGAGACAAATGGCTCTGTAGTTGACATAGTTCAGTGGGTCTCATTTTTTTGTGGATCGGGCAAACGATGCTGAGGTTCCATTCATCACGCATACTTTCTTCCGATCAGATTTAGCTTATGAGTTGGTGGATATTTCTTACCAATTCATCTCCGCCGGCTTTATAAATTTCGGCGGGAAGGCCGTCATTTCCGGCAGCTTGATATTGCTATCCTCACTTCACTCAGGTCGGGTGGTTGGCAGTTTTCGCTGTCGTTGCCAAAATTAAATGGTTCGTGCTGCCAGACAGCGGAATTTCGTTTGTTATCGCCGTTTAACAGTCCGCAGAAGTGGTTCTTCCATATCCTCAGCATCAACTGTGTCTCAACTACGATATTTCCTTGTTCATCTCGACAGGATTCTGTTCGAGTCTAGTATCCTTGGCTTTGATGTTTTACACTTTGGTAAAACTTTCGAACGTCGTTCCTGGAGTGGCACCTCTCTATATCCTCCATCGCGCGCTTTTCTTGTATTTTTCTTCTTTCTGGCGACAGAATTTATGCAGACGAATTATACAGAGCCATGTCTTGGTATAACGCTCAAACTTGTTGTTTTGTGCAGAATGACGATGGAGAGTTCTCGCTGCTCCTTCAGATTAGGGAACGACCGCACCGACACATTCGACACTAAAAAAGGATTTAGGCAAGGCGACGCATTGTCGCGTGACCTCCTTAATATGATTCTTGAGAGAATTGTGTGAAACTCCCGAACCAATACCAGAGGCACAATCTTCTAGAAATCGCTGCATATACTAGCTCGAGGTGATGGCACATCCACATTTGGTAGTATACTCTGTCAACTCGAAGGGACACACATCGACGAATTGGACAGAAGGTAGGAGGCGTGGGACTTTGTAAGCCTCGGCTCTGCTATTAACCCTGACAACAACATCTCGTCAGAAATTAAACGAAGAACTACTCTTGCCAACGGCTGTTTCTTCGGACTAAGAAGGCAATTCAGTAGTAAAGCCCTGAGTCAAACTACTAAGGAGATCCTATATAAGACCCTGAACATTCCAGTCCTGCTCTACGGCGCTGAAGACCGTATCAAAAGTGGATGAAGAAATCTTTTATCGTGAAGATAGAAAAATTCTTCAAGAAATCTTCAGTCCCGTTTGCGTTGATGGGCTATGAAGACGAAGATTCAAAGAAGAATATACGAGCTGTACAGTGACCTAGTCAATAAAAATTCCGCATTGGTGGTTTAAGATGGTCCTAGCCATCAAAAGGACAATAAAACCCCGGCTCCGAAGACTTTGAGCTTCGATTGCCAGCCAGAAGTCGGACGCAGAATATTAGGACCATCGCGCACGACCTCAACCAGCAGTGCGTAAATGATGGCAGTAAGCTAAGGACCGGGCTAATTGGTCGCGGCCCATATTCATTCCGGACTGTAGCGCCTCTGAAGTAAGTAAGTAATACGAAGGATACCTTCCACGTTAAACAAAACAGAGTCCCAAGAAAACGCGTCTTCATATCGCAAATATGCAGGCACTGGTTCATTCATACGGTGTATTACTTATTGATTTATATCACCACTTAATAAAATAAATTAAAACAACATTAAGTCGGGGAAACCCAAATGCATCAAAGGTACATCAAATCTCCCTATAAGTGGGCACTTCAACAGATAGCAAGCCTCAACTTTGTGTTCGTATTATGGTCTAGCGCCAAGACAGCGAACTGACGTGGAGTGAAATTCCAAAATTATTGTCAACATGGACTTGGGTATTTCGTGTTCCAATCGTATCAAATCAATTTTTATTTGTGGTAAATCACATAGAATTCGACGAACCAAGCAAGAGCCAAATTAAATTCTTATCGCGACCAATCTAATGATATAAAATAAAATGTTTGCGTTTATAAACTTCTCGACGTTATCTTGACATTTAATTGTCAACAGATACCTAATAAAAGTGCAAAAATAAGGTAGGTACCTAAATTGCTTTTGCTATCTGCTCTGATTTGTAGATACGCGAAATGCTCAATCAGATTGACCACACAGGGTATTGCTGGTGGAAAAGGCACACATATTCAGATGTGAAACGTGCTTTGATAAGAGGCCTTTCAGTGGTGTGACTTAGAATTGATACGCATCTCAGACTTAAGTTAGTTAATCGTGTTTATTCGTCATCAAAGTATACAAGAGCAGAGCTTAACCGGTTCCATATGGCGCCTTCTTATTCACCGGAACGTAGAATACCCCCACGTTGCCATTACTCGTACCCATCCTTACGTTGCTGATTGAGTCTCCACACTGCCTGTTAAGGGCAGAATTGTATTTCGGACAGGCAATGCTCTTGAAACTATTTCTCTCAATGGCCTCGGCGTAGTAGTGATACGCACGCGAATGCGAACAGGATCCGGTCAAATCGAAGCCACAGCCTGGCTGTGACATGCCTCCGTTGGGATAGAAAGCCGCCTTACCAATTGGCTCCAGAAAACCCAAAATACCGGCGCATGTCTGAATGGATTCCACATATTTGGCATCACTGCTGCACAATCGATTCGAACAATCCGAATAGCTGAAGAGTGGATAGGCCGGGTCCAAGCCGATTATGGTGTTCACTCTGCCAGTTGTAACATGCTTGCCCGCAAAGCCAGCGACATGAGCGCCTAAACTGTGGCCAATCAAGGCCATGTTACTGAAAATCACATTAGAGTTCGTGTTTAAGAAGTCCAAGAACCTGGCGACTTGTTTACCGGCCTCGGAGACGGAATGACGCGCGATGCTGTAGATAATATTTTTTGATTTGCCACTCCAATCAACAGAGATGACGTTGTATTTTCCAGACTCAAGAAGCGCCGCACGAACATGGTTGTTAAGTTTGGAGGTGTAATCCGAATGCCAACCGTGAATGATGACCCTAAAAGATTTGGAGAAGTTTTAGGAAAAGCAT
Source organism: Rhingia rostrata (assembly GCA_949824845.1). Taxonomy (NCBI): domain Eukaryota; kingdom Metazoa; phylum Arthropoda; class Insecta; order Diptera; family Syrphidae; genus Rhingia; species Rhingia rostrata. Next base: position 20,506,844 of record OX463755.1, on the reverse strand, counting down.
TTTTGTGATAAGATAAGTTCTAACGATGGAAACATTTTTGAAAATTAAAGACAGACAGGACGCTATGGACACCTAATTGCATCGTTTGAACTGATCCTAAAGGGGTGCACTAGACGGAAGGAACTATGGTTCCATAATATGATAAGAAGAAAAGGTCTAGTGTTAACTCTAGGGTAGTGACCTAATTCTGGAGCATCTGTTTTTAGAAGGTCTACCAACATCGACCTTCCTCCTCCACGGGACAACAATCGATGTCAAGAACCATGACCGTCAATTGGAAACTAACTCGGGCGTAAAGCCTTTGCTACAGCAGATGAAGAAATTAGGAATATAATCATTCACTAAGGCACAACTTCCATTTTTCTAGCCCCTTTATTGACAGTGTCTACCGTTTCTATTAGGTTGGATCGACTGAACTAGCTTCATGTTCTTCAGTCCCGTTTGCGTTGATGGGCTATAAAGACGAAGATTCAACGAAGAATATACGAGCTGTACAGTCCCCTAGTCAAAAAAAAATTCCGAATTGGAGGTTTAAGATGGTCCTAGCCATCGAATGGGTAATAATACTCGGCGCCTCAGAGTCTTTGACTCCTCGCCAGACGTCGGACAATACTGCATTAAGACCATCGCGCACGTGCGTAAATAAAGCCAGTCAGCTAAAAACCGGGCTAATAGGTTCCGGCCCAGATACATATTCAAAGTACAAGGCATTTACGTATTTCCAGGTTTAGTTACGACCGTTTAAAAGAAATGGTGACTGATGCTTCTAAATGGCAACACTATTCCGTAGGAGGGGTTTGTTCCACGCCGTTTCAGTGACAATATATTCATTGCTTCCTTAGATTGAGCGTTGTGTTGATTGGGTAACTTCATCAATCTTCCATACTGGGTATCCAAAAATGCCAGACGAGTAAATAGCTCAGTAAAGCAACTGAGCAAGAAATCCATTTTTCAAGATTTTATTCACACCCCGGTAGGACTCTAGACGCAACAGTCTATAATGGCAACCCTTTGATAGCAAAGGAATCAACTGGGCAATTGACTCCTTCTCTTCCTCCCTACAAATCCCCAGGGATCGATGGTATTATCCTGATCATGCTTCAAAAATCGAAACACTTCGTAACATCATTCCTTAACAAATTATTTGTTGGCAGTTTAACATGTGGTTACATTCCCAGGTGCTGACGGGAAGTAAAAATAGGCCTTATCCCAAAAGCCGGCAAACCGAGCTAAACCGAAGGCGAAAGACTTTATGCCCATAAGTCGTTCTTCTTTCGCATTAAAGACCTTTGAAAACATAATGGATATCTATATTCGTGACAAGCTCAACCCCCCAAGACTACGGGACTACCTATAAACTATCCGATAGCGCAACATATCTGGGTGTCATTCCTAATGGAAAACTCAACCTGGAACCTAAATACATGCGAACGCATAAAAAAGGCGACAGTAGCTTTCTTTACAAAAAAAAAAATTAGAGCGACAGCCTCGTTAGAACCCAGGGCCGTGCTTTCTTACAACCGTTCATGTGTGCGTGTGTACTTCTTGCACGATGGCGGGAGCTCCTGTTTTATGCCGACTGCGGACGGCGAATTTGAGACAAGCATTTCTTGACAATTGATACTGCTCGGATGATTTGTCAGATCATCACCTTGTTGCAGCTAAGGTAAGAATGCGGATATTCACCACTCCGCAACAATCCAAAAATGCTGTGAAAAAACTTAATGTCGAAAGTCTGCAATCGCAAGAGACCGCCAAGACCTGCGCGCAACGCGTATCCCCTAACCTCTCGATTAACATTATACCACCAGCATCGAATGTCGAAGAACAATGGTAACGATGCAAACAAGCCATTAGGTCAGCCGCAACTGATGTGCTAGGTTTCTCGCGCCCAGCAACAAGAATCCTCTGAGGAATGCCGACAGATGCTCACAGCCAAGAACGAGGCCTACAAGGGTAAGCTGCAGGTAAAGACGACAGCTGCCGTTGAACTCTATGTGCAGGGAAGATGGGAAGAACACCGGCTTTTCAGAAAAAAGAGAGACAAAAGCGTGTGATCGAGGATATAGAGAGGTGCCACTCCAGGAAATATGTTCGCAAGTTTTACCAAAGTGTAAAACGTCAAAGCCAAGGATACAAGGCTCTAACAGAATCACGTCGAGATGAACAAGAAAAAATCGTAGTTGAGACACAGTCGATGCTGGTGATATGGAAGAACCACTTCTGTAGACTGTTGGACGGCGATGACGAACAACATTCCGCTGTCAGGCTGAACGAACCTTTCAATATTGGCAACGATAGCGAAAACTGCCAACCACCCGACCTGAGTGAAGTGAGGATAGCAATATCTAAACTAAAGCTTAATAAGGCTGCCGGAAATGACGGCCTTCCCGCAGAGCTTTATAGACACGGCGGAGATGACTTGGTAAGAAACATCCACCAACTCCTAAGCTAAATCTGGTCGGAAGAAAGTATGCCTGAAGAATGGAACCTCAGCATCGTTTGCCCGATCCACAAAAAAAAAAAAAGACACCCACTGAACTACGCCAACTACAGAGCCATTAGTCTCCTCAACATCGCCTACAAGATCCTATCTGCAGTAATGAGTGAACTCCTGAAACCGTTTATCAACAACTTGATCGGCCCATATTAGTGTGATTTTAGGCCAGGAAAGTCCACAACCGATCAAATTTTCACACTTTGGCCGATCCTGGAAAAACCCAAGAAGTTCAAATCGATACCCACCACCTATTCATCGATTTCAAAGCCGCATACGAAAGCATTTATAGAGACGATCTATACAGAGCCATGTCTAGTTTTGGTATACCGCCCAAACTCTACCGTTTGTGCAGGATGACGATGGAGAATTTTCGCTGCTCCATTAGGGTCGGAAACGACCTCACCGACAAATTCGATACCAAAAAAGGATTTATGCAAGGCGATGCGCTGTCGTGTGACTTTTCTTCAATTTGATTCTTGAGAGGATTGTCCAAAACCAGAGGCAAAATTTTCCAAAAATCGGTGCAACTATTAGCATACGCCGACAATATTGACATCATTGGCAGGGCTAAACGTCTAAGCCTCGATTGCTAAAATAGAGAAGAAACAGGCAAAAATGGGTTTAGCAGTAAATGATGGCAAGACGAAGTCACAAAGTAAGTTATATGCTATCAACACGAAAGGACACATAAGACCGTCGAATTGGACAGAACGCCACCATTGACAGATGTAGCTTTGAGGTATTACGGGACTTTGTCTTCCTCGGCTCCGCTACACACTGCCAACAACATCTCGTCAGAAATGAAACGAAGAATTACTCCTGGCAAACGCTGTTTCTTTGGGCTAAGAAGGCAATTCAGTAGAAAAGCCCTCACACGAACTACTGAGGAGATCCTATAAAAGACCTATTCATCCCAGTCCTGCTCTACGACGCTGGAGCATGGATCGTCTCAAAAGCGGATAAAGAAATCCTTGGTCGATTTGAACCGAACATTTTTCGGAAAATCTTCCGTCCCGTTTGCGTTGACGGGCTATAAAGACGAAGATTCAACCAAGAACTATACGAGCTGTACAGCGACATGCCTCTGGTCGAAAAACTCCGCGGTGGACGTTTAAGATGGCTAGGACATGTAGAACGAATGGACACCAATACTCTGGCTCGCAGAGTTTTCGTTTTTCATCCAGACGTCGGACGCAGTAGAGGAAGACCTCGCCTTAAGTGGGCCCACAAGTAGAAAGGACCGGGATAATTGGAGAGGCACGTTGGTTGAGGCCCAGGTTCATTCCGGATAGTAGCGCCACTTAAGTAAGTAAGTATTGTAAGACCTGGATTTCCACCAAACAAGTCCTCCGTATTTGTGGACTTTTTTGGTGGCAATCCATAAACAAAGTCACTCGTCTGAAAAATATGACAAAGGTACAAAAATTATCATGTTTGGGCGCTAATAGTGCAACGAGAACCGCACCAACTACGGGACTGGAAACAATTCTTAGCCTGCTGCCGCTAGACCTTTACATGCAAGAATCAGCAGAAAAAGTGCTCTAAGAATAAGTCAGCTCACCTGCTGGAAAAATAACTAAGAAGGACATGCTCAAATTCTAAACAGAAACCTGTGCTCAACTGTATCTTTTGATTACTTGCTGCCCCACCTTGACTGTCAAAGACAATTCTCTTGCATCTTCCCAAGTAGAGAGGAGTGGAAAACGAACAAACTGGGCATCGAAACGATATCCATTCAAAAGTGGACGTAGGCGTTGGAGCTGGAGTGTTTTTAGAAACGCTAATGATAAACAGCACTCTTCGTCTTCCATGCTAAGATATTGGCAGTAGCAGAGGCAGCCAAGGCAACTCCAATGCTGGCGTTACCACCAGATGATATCACCACCTTCATCGAAAATCAAGAGTCGATCAATAAAAGCAATCGCTGCTGTCGAAAAAAATCTAAAATTGTGAAGCGTTGTCGTGAAGAGCTAAAGGTTCTTGGAGTCCAACAATATGTTGGGTCCCCGAACACAGAGACATACAATGAAATGAAATTCCTAATGAACTGGCAATGATTCAATTTATTAAAAAAAAGGCAAAAACTGGACCAGGACCCATAGTAAGTTAGGTTGAGAAAAACTCACTGAAAGTAAACATTCCGTTTTTTTATATCCAAGATAATGTTATCAAACCTTAATGAGCTGCCATTGGAATATGCAGATCTTAAGAAGTCGTGAAAACCCTATTCCCCAGGATCCGCTTCAGATGATTTAATTAGAAGCACACGATATTGGCATACCGCAACTCATATTATTTTAACTGCTTGCGACAGGATTCACAAGGATTGGCCATCAATTAACCATTCCAACACAAACACTTACCTTGTTGGTAGCAGTTTATTGAAAAACGAATTCGACAGCGTTCCCTGGTCATTCAAGTATAGTTGCTTCGGTGTATTGGGATTCGCATTGGTGTACAGGTAAAACTTGACTTCTAATTTTTGTCTACCCTCAGGTATGATCTGATTTTCATAGTCCTCCCTCGTGATCCATGTCAATTTGCCCTCCACAGTAGGAACATACCAGCCCCTTGGCTCTGGTAAAAAGTAGTTTTCTACAGACACTGTCGTGACTAAAATTGAAAACAATTTTACAATATTTAACCAATTTGCACTGTTACACTTTACCAACCTACTGCAACAAGGGCAGCTAATCGAAATAAGCTCTGCATTGTAGTCGGAATGAGGGAGTTGTCGAAAGGGCAGTCAATTTTATACCCCTCACCTTTGTTATTTGAAAACTCTTGTCGCTATCTTGATTGCAATATTGCATTCTTCTAGCAATCTGATTGTTTAAAGATAGCTTCTCGAAAATAATCAAAGCACTCAAGTAAAAGTGAAATGCACCTTATGAGATGGCAGATTGCTACAATATTTTCAAATTTATTTCTTGTTTGTCGAATAACCTACTTCATCTAGTTATATCTTTATATCTATAATTCTACTGTACGTGTGTATAAGGATTGCTTCTACGAGCTCCTTGACAAAACCTTTGAGCGACAACCGAAGTACGATGTTAAAATGCTGGAAGATTTAAACGCAAAGGTAGGAAGAGAAAACATCTTAAGCAGTATTGTCGGAAAACATAGACTACATGACAACACGCCTAGTAACGGACTTAGGCTAATCGACTTCGCTACGGAACGAAATGCCAATGCCACTATAGCCAGCCCATAAGGGAACATGGCGGCCTCCAGATCAACGAACGGTCAACCAAATTGTTCAAATTGCGATATAAAAGAGGCAAACATCTAGTATTTGGGATGTCCTAACATTCTGAGGATGTAACATCGACTCGGACCACTACCTTGTTGAAGCAAAGGTAAGCATGCGGATATCAACCACGCCACCACCATCCAGAAAGACTGCAATCACAAGAGACTGCCAAGACCTTCACGAAACGCTTATCCCTTAACCTCTTGATTAACACCATACCACCACCATCGAATGTCGAAGAACAATGGCAACGCTGCCAACAAGCCATTAGATCAGCCGCAACTGATGGACTAGATTTCTTGCGCCTAGCAGCAAGAAACCTCTGGTTTGATGAGGAATGCCGACATATGCTCGCAGCCAAGAACTAGGCCTAAAAGGCTAAGCTGCAGGTGCAGACGAGAGCTGAAATTGAGCTCTATAGGCAGGGAAAAATGAAGGAACAGCGGCTTTTCAGAAAGAGGAAAAAGGAGCGAGAAAAGCTCACGATCGAGGATGTAGAGAGATGCCGCACCACGAACGATGTTCGCAAGTTTTACCAAAGTGTTAAACGTCAAAACCAAGGATAAAAGGCGCGAACAGAATCCTGACGATATGAATAAGGAAATATCGTAGTCCAGACATATCCAATGCTGAGAACATGGAAGAACCACTTCTGCAGACTTTTGACCCGCGATGACGAACAACATTCCGCTGTCAGGCAGAACAGGCACAACAGCGAAAACTACCAACCACCAAACTCAAGCTTAACAAGGCTGCCGGAAATGACGGCCTTCCCGCTGAGCTTTATAAAGCCGGCGGAGATGACATCCACCAACTCATAAGCCAAGTCTTGTTGGATGAAAATATTCCTGAAGTATTGAAACTCAGCATCGTTCGCCCGATCCACAAAAAAGAGACCTCGAAACTGCGCCAACTACAGATACATAAGTCTGCTCAACATCGCCTACAAGATCCTATCTGCCGTTATATATGAACGCCTGATCGGCAATTATCAAATCAGCGTTGTCTTACACCAGGAAAGTCCACAACCGATCAAATTTTCAGACTTCGGCAGATCCTAGAAAAAACCCAAGAAGTCCAAATCGATACCCACCACCTATTCATCGATTTCAAAGCCGCAGGCGACAGCATTTGTAGAGACGAACTACACAGAGCCATACTAGGTTTGGTCCGTTTGTGTGTAATGACGATGGAGAACTCGCGCGCTGCTCCAACTGGGTCGGAAACGGCCTTACCGACACATTCGATACCAAAAAAGGATTGAGGCAAGCCGATTCGCTGTCATGGGACTCTTCTTCAATTTGATTCTTGGGAGGAGTGTGCAAAACTCAAACTGTAGGACTCAACGCGATCTCATAGCCACGTTTGCTAGTATAGAGATGGAAGCGCAAAAATGGGTTTAGCTGTAAATGAGGGCAAGACAAAGTATATGCTGTCAGCACGAATGGACCCACAACATCGACGAATTGGACGGAACGTCACCATTGAGTGATATTTGAGATAGTACGGGATTTTGTCTATCTCGGCTCCGCTAGCAACTCTGACAACATCATCTCGTCAGAAATTAAAGGGAAAATTACTCTTGCCAACCGCTGTTTCTTCGGTCTGTGAAGCCAATTGCGTAGTAAAGCCGTCACTCGAACTACTAAGGAGATCCTATGTAAGACCTTGATCGAACGGCGCTGAATCATGGACCATCTCAAAAGCGGATTAAGAAATCCTTAGAAGTGGAAGAGAAATTCTTCAAGAGGAAAATTCTTTGAAAAATCTTCGGTCCCGTTTGCGTTGACGGGCTATGGAGAAGGAAGTTCCAACCAGGAACTATACGAGCTGTACAGCGATATGCCCCTGGTCAAAAAAACTCCGCATTTGACGTTTAAGATGGCTAGGAAATGTAGAACGAATAGACACTCCGGCTCGTAGAGTCTTCGATTCCCAGCCAGACGTCGGACGCACTAGAGGAAGTACCCGCCGTTTAAGATGGCTAGGACATGTAGAACGATTAGGCACCAATATTCCGGCTCGCAGTCTTCGATTCTCAGCCAGACGTCGGACGCAGTAGATGTAGACCTCGCCTTAATTGGCGCATACAAGATGATTGCGCAACTGGAGGCATTTAGCTAAGGACGAGGCTAATTGGAGAGGCTTGTTGGTTGTGGCCAAGGTTCATTCCGAACTGTAGCGCCACTTATCTATTACGCTCTAGGAGCAACCTGAGATGATGATTGCAGGTGTTTATTGAATCTGGACTTGAATTGTTGTAGATGTATATTTGTGGAAATATGTCTTCCGGAAGTTCGATCCGTTGTTGGCTTCTTTTGTAACAAAATTTTGAATTGTGTTGTGGAATGTGTCTGTGAGCTGAAACTGTGTGTCTTTTTGGTCGTTGAAATGCCTCTCCGAATATCTAAGGTTAGAATATCTCTTATATAGAGGCAGATCTCCAACAAGTCTTAGCAGTACCAAAGGTTGCTTCTTTGTGGGTACAGTGTCCATTGCCAAATAAGCTACTAAGGTTGGGTTCCCTGATTTAAGTCGTGAATGTGACCTCACCTACCTTTTTTTAGTGCTCCAACCAGAGTCTGGCAAACATCCATAGCAACCTGTCATGAGAAGATTCTCAAATTTGTCCTTCGGATTCGGCATTGAACAAAGGGGGGGAGATGCTAGGCTCAAGGCCTTGTATGCCAAATATTACATACATAATTTCTGCTAGAGAAGAATCGTCTAAAAGAAGGATTGCACCTGTTTGGGTGGACTCCAGTCAGTTCATTGTACCTTCGTGGCCAAATTCCAAAATCATCAAAATCTGGTCGTACTTTATACAGAAAAGGAAACTGGGCTGGTGTAAAATATATCTTAGCTCTGAAAAGGTAACTTAGGATGGAAGATGCTGATTTGGTAATAGAGGTTACATGTTGTTGCCATCATACATCACACCAAATAATGAAGCCTAGCTGATGCATGGATTCTTCTGATTTGAGAACTGTATTCTCCAATTTGGTAAATTTTACTTCCCAAATCATCTACACCGGATCTATAAAACTCGGCGGGAGGGCCGTCATTTGCGGCAGCCTAAATTTATATTTTGCTACTCTCACTTCACTTAGGTCGGATGGTTGGTAGTTTTCGATATCATCGCCACTATTGAATGGCTCTAGCGGAAGACTGATAGTCCTCGTCGTTCAAAAGTCTGCGAAAGTGGTTCTTCCATATCATCAGCATTGATATAACAGGTTTTGAAGTTTTACCCTTTGATAAAACTTACGAATATCTTTTCTGGAGTGGCACTTCTATATTCTTTCGATCGGGCGCTTTACTTGCTCGTATTCCTTCTTTTTGAAAAACCGGCGTCCTCTTTGTATGACCATATACAAATGACCATATGAAAACAAGCCAAACGAGTATTAGATTGCAAGTGGGGGTTAATCTAAGGTTCAACCGTCCTTCATGTGGACTAGTTCTGGTCTCTAGTTCTGGTGAACTACAAGCAGAACTATTCCAATATGGAGGTGAAGCCTTGAAAATGTGCGTATCAGCAACAATGTTTGAATTGATGAGGAATGCGCAATGCTGTTATAGTTATTACCTCCATTTACTCCATATCTTCATAAGAGGCAATTCCATGCATTTCTGTGGCTATTGAGGCATATTCCTGCTAAATGTCATTTATGCAATCGTATCCAAAGAAGAGTGTTAACATTCAGAGTTTTCTGTTATTTATCGACAGATATCCACATCAATATCTGCCAGTCCCGTCCATAGACCAAATTTCCACATTAAGGCTTATACTGGTGAATATTAAAAAATTCTCAGTCGGGACTCATAATATCTTTATCAACTTCAAGATCTCGTTTGATAAAATCCAAAGATTGTTCCACAATATCGAATTATGACCATTTTGTAATCCTGTTCGAAATTTTCGAGGATTGGTATAACATATGTTGATCTATGGTTGATCGAAATTTATCCAGCGTAGTCACCAGAGTCTAGTTTTGGAAAAGAGCGGACCTATTTAAAATTCAGAAAACTCAGTTACACCTGAAAGATGATCAGGGTTTGATAAGGGTACTTGCTCAGATCATACAAAGGGTTTTTCTTAAGCGAATTCAAAACTTCAAACTTTCAGTGTGGACGCAAAATTAAACCGGTTGCGAAACTCTCAAGGTCAAAATATTGAGTACAGTTAACATTTTAATCATGGTGAAGTACAAGGTTCACAAATAACTAAAATTTTCTACCAAAATTCCAAGTTGGTTTTCGCAATTTTAAGACCGAACGCTGATTTTTCGCCGTGATTCTCGTCCCATTAGTATTGCAGTCGTAGAGGCGTCCGTCGAGTCGCAAACGAGCTAAATCAATCAATGTTACGGAATTCTCAAGAATTGAGCCCCTCACAAATCACATTATTGCGAATTTTGCGTAGATAAGGATCTTGGCCTACACCTTCACAAGATCAAGCTGACTCATGACAGCTACAGCTACTCGATCATATGAAGCGACGTACGTTCTCGAATTGGGCGCTGTAAGCTTATATTTAGCTGTTTTATTTTGCCTTTAGGCTTAGATTTGTCGGTTTTTTGGTTTTATATTTAATTTTAATTTACAAAGAAAAAATTGAAAACTTTGTTTAGTGACTTTTTTTTGTTTTATATAAAAGCTTATTCTAGATTATATATAACTTAAGACTACTTAACTACTTAAGCCTAACTTAATTATAATCGGGGTGGCGAGCCCTCGTTGCGCATGCCCCGAGGGGTCGCCATCCTGATTGCGTCTTTCGGTCCCACGGCAGCCTGCGTTCAACCATATTGTACGCCAATATGGTGCACAAGCCCCGCCCCAGACCTTGTTCCTAATTTAAAAATCTTATCTATGGAGTTGGACTAAAAGTCCGCAAAGTCCTGAGGAAGTGCAGAATCACCTTCCTCATATAGCCACCAGAATTCAGTGCGCTGTTTTGCAGCATCGATCCTATCGCGATCCGATACCGCCGTGCTAAAGCGGAGGAGCGTCACGATAGCGTTGGTATAAAACCGGGATACCGTTCCTGTCTTGTACTAACCCTAACGAATCGATGTAAATGAATGCCTCTGGTGGAATAAAGCCCGATATGAGCGTGCTCTCCATGTATAAATCATTGGGATAATAAGCCCCAAAGATCAGGCTGTTGTCGCTAGCCATCGCCCTTGCAGCGTGCCTTCGAGTCACCTTAATTAGGAAATTGTCAATTCTATTCAACTGAGCCCCATTGTATAGAACCTCGTTGCGATAATATTTTATGTACTCGGAGTCCGGCGTTCGGTACAATCCTAAGCAGGATCGGAGACAACGTCTCTCAAACAGCCGTATCCTTTCCATGTAGGATGGTGATACATTGAACCACACGGGACAACCGTAAGCGATGATCGGCCTTATGAGGGCCATGTAGCAAATGACTTTCACCCTTGAATCAAGTTGACTGCTATGAAACAATCTTCTTGTCAGAGCATAAGCCCCCCTAGCCCTGGCCAGACAAGCATCCACATTTTTATTAAAATATAGAAACTTGTCAAGCCAGATCCCAAGGTATTTGACTTCACTTCTCACCGCCAACGGCCGTCCATGCTGTCCCATGATACAAAATTTTTTCCAGTTTTTTCTGGTATCGTAAGAAGCCCTCTGCACTGGGGTCCTGAACAGAATTGTTTCGGTTTTTTGGAAATTGATCCTAAATTTCCAATCATCGCAATATCCCTTAATGTGATCGAAGTCACGTTGCAAAAGTGTGTTGATGACCTCGATTTTCGGACCTGATCTGTACGCCACTAGATCATCTGCGTACGCTATAGCGTGTCTGAGAGAACCTACAAGATCACTTGTATAAATGTTAAACAATATCGGGGAGTTCACCGCCCCCTGTTGTAAACCGTTTTTAATTTCAAAGACTTTACTCGAAGTTACGTTGCCACATTTGACAACGAATTTCTTTCCCATAAGCATTTCATAAATCATATATAGCATGGGTTTACGCATGCCCAGTCTGGTCAGCTTGTAGAAAAGCCCCTCTAACCATACGGTGTCGAAAACCTTCTCAAAGTCAACCAGACAGGCCCCTGTGCATTGTTTTTTGGATTAATTGCATTGGATGTCGGACACTAGTTTCGACGCGGCATGAATGGTATCATGCCTCGCTCGAAAACCAAACTGATTATCCGGAATAATTTTGTTTTCCTCAACCCACTTAAGCAGAGCTCTATTGACTATCTTCTCGAATACCTTGCTTACATTCGGCAGGAGGCTTATTGACCGAAGATTTGCAGGGTTTGTTTTGTCCTTGTCCTTTTTGGGGATAGGATGTACCACCGCCGTTTTCCAGTGCACCGGATAATGTGCATTATTCAGTGCATCGTTAAACAGGGTGGTGAAGATATCGACTGCCTCTATTGGCAGGTGTCTCAATACGACGTTTGGGACACCGTCCTCTCCTGCCGACTTTTTATTTTTTAATGATACCAAGATGTCCAGGAGTTCATCTTTTTGCATGAACAGCATCAGGCTATTGGCGACTATGCCATTGGAATGGTTTTCGTCATTGAATACGGAAAAACCGTGATTCTCAGATCGCCACCTAAAAAAAAAAACACTTTTTGGTACGGTTTTCATGAAGGTGGCGTCATTGGACCGTTTTTTTTTTCGTCGATAAAAATGACCGTCACTTTATGGGAAATGGTATTCGCTACAGAGACATGCTGGAACGTAATTTCTTTGAGAAATTGCATGAATTGGACATCAGTGATATGTGGTTCCAATAGGACGGGTGCAACAATAAAGTTATAAAGGTCTCAGTTCGGTGAACGTGTTATCTCGAGAAATGGATCCCTCGATTGACCGCCGAGATCATGTGATTGAACGCCTCTAGACTTTTTTTTATGGGTCTTCATTAGATCATTGGTCTATGCCAACAAGCCGACGAAGTATGAGGATATCAGAGCCAAAATTGAACATGAAATAGCGGCCAATCGGTCGAAATGTACGGGCGAGTCATCGGAAATTGGGATCAACATATCGACCGCTGCATACGTTCCCACAGTGGGCATATGAATGATGCCGAATTCCATTCAGAAATGTTTTGATAGTTTTTCAAGGCAATATATTTTTTGTTAGATATCTAAAGTAGTTTGGATTTTATTTAGCCTTCAATGAAAGACCCTCTTTCAATAAAATTTACAAATTTTTTTTTGGAATACCGTTTTGAGTTTATTTTTCATAAAAATTCAACTTCAGCTTAACCCATACCAAATGGTGACTTCTTATTTACTGGAACATAAAATACTCCAGAGTTACCATAGCCCCTACCCATCCTTACGTTGCTGAAAGAATTTCCACATTTATTTCCAACGGCGGCATTGTAATCCGGACATTTAATACTCTTAAAGCTGTTCCTTTGAATGGCCTCGGCATAGTACTGATACGAGCGTGAATGAGCACATGATCCTGTCAAGTCTACGCCACAGCCGGGCTGTGACTTTCCGCCATTCGGATAGAAAGCCGCCTTACCAATTGGCTCCAAGAAACCCAACATGCCGCCACAGGTCTGAATCGATTCCACGTAATTGGCATCACTGCTACACAATCGTTTCGAACAATCCGAATAGCTGAAGAGTGGATAAGCTGGGTCAAGACCAATGATGGTGTTAACTCTGCCCCTTGTTACTTGTTTGCCAGCAAAGCCAGCAACATGGGCACCCAAACTGTGACCAATCAGGACTAAGTTGCTAAATGACATGCTGCCCTTTGTGCTAAGAAAATCCAAGAATGCTGCCAACTGTTTGCCAGCTTCTGGGACGGAATTACGTGAGCTGCTGTAAATTAGCTTATCCGATTTGTCACTCCAATCGACACAGATGACATTGTATTTTCCAGAGTTAAGAAGAGCTGCACGGACATCGTTGTTAACTTCAGACTTGTAGTCATTTTGCCAACCATGAATGATGACTCTGAAAGGTTGAAAGAGGTGAATTTAGTTGAATGGTAAAGATGGGGAAAAACTGGAGGGAAAACAATTAAATATTTGGCAATAACGGTCCATATAAGGCCTTAAATCTAGCTACTCCCTTCATTTGTGTGTGCGAAGTTATTGTTTCTGCCACAATGATCTTCTGCTAAACGCCTTATCTGAATGGGAAATTTAAGAAGCTTCTCATAATCGTGTTACTTTTGGATGCTTACCAGACACCAGACTTTAGCAAGAGGTGGTGCTGTGAACAAAAAATTAGTTGTTGTTACTCTCGGGATTTGAACCAGGGACCCATTTATTTAAGTTTCGCTCGAAAAAGGAGGAGAAGAAGAAAGGAGGATCTTTACAGGATCTTCATGTCGGACTTTTCATACTTCTTTTTCAACTCTTGTAGACATAACTAGGCAGAGGATATGACCAGTTATGCAAAAAAATTTTAATGATAAATTTAGTTTTTCTTCGTGTTTAAATTTCAAAATCTGAAAAATTTTGATGAAAAATATAAGTTTTTCGTCGTGTAAAAATGTTAAAATCTGAAAAATTTAGATTTTTTGACGTGTACAAATTTTTGATGAAAAACTTTAATTTTTTGACGTGTAAAAATTTCAAAATCTAAAAAATTTTGATAAACAAATTAAGTTTTTTGTCGTGTATAAATTTTAATATCTGAAAAATTTCGATGATTTTTTGACGTGTAAAAATTTCAAAATGTGAAAATTTCAGATGAATAACTTAGATTTTTCGTAGTGTAAAAATATCGAAAGTTGAAAAATTTTAAGTAAAAATTTAGTTTTTCTTCGTGTACAGATTTCAAAATATGAAAATTTTTGATGAAAAACTTAGATATTTCGTCGTGTAAATTATAAAATCTGAAAAATTTTAATGAAAAATTTAGTTTTTCTTCATGCATAAATTTTTAAATCTGAAAAATTTAAGTATTTCGTCGTAATCTGAAAATTTTTGTAGAGGATATGGCGCGAAGGCTGCAAAATAATTGATTGTAGCGTGTTCCTATGGACCTCAACCTATATACAGAAAATCCAAGAAAGAAGAAAGTTCTTTATGAGCCTAATAGGTATAATCGCTGGGAACAGTAGCTCAGTTACCACACTAGCAATCTGCATCTCAATTTACCTCCGCAGAGGGTGTGGCGGCAAAAAGCTGCAAAAGAACAGATTGTGGCGTGTTTTTATGAACCTTAACTAAAAAACAGAAGATCCAACAAAAAAGGAATTTTATTATGACCCTTGCAGGCATGAACACTGGCCACTGTAGCTAGGTTACCACACTAGGAATCTGCATCTCAATTTACCTCCGCAGAGGTTGTGGCGACAAAAAGCAGCAATAGAACTGATTGTGGTGTGTAATTGTAAACCACAACACAAAAACAGAAGATCCAACAAAAAAGGAAGTTTGTCATGACCCTTGTAGGCATGATTGCTGGCTACAGAAGCTCAATTACCACACTAATAACTTGCATTTCAATTTAAGCTACTTCTGCAGAGGGCGTGGCCACGAATAGCTGGAAAGAACTAATTGTGGCGTATTCTTATGGACCTCAACTAACAAACTGAAGATCCAAGGAAGAAGGAAGTTCGTTATGACTCTTGTAGGCATAATTGCTGAAAACAGTAGCTTAGTTGTCACACTTGGCTCCGAAGGCTGCATAAGAACTGATTGAGTTGTTTTCTTACGACCTTTTTTCGCCTCTATATGACTGCTCCCCACAGAGTCTGTGGCGACTAACATCTGCATAAGAACAGACTCGCAGTGTTTAAATAGCCTTACATAGCGAAACAAATAAGGAAGCCTCTCAGCACATCGCAATGGATCTACATTGAGAATTGGCCTATCCATTTCTGCATTTCAGACCATCAAACCTAACCTGACGAAAACTATTTAGAAAATTCTAAAGCATTTCGTGTCGAAGTTTCAAGCCATCGAGGAGGATATAAAGGAAAGGTCTTGCGATTGAATGCGATTCGGAACGATTAAGTTCTGGATATTCTAGTCATATTCCAGAATCTTCGAGTTTCTGGGAAAGTGTGCACAGAGTTGAATTCAGGTTTATCATTGGTCAGTGGTGGCGGAAAATACACAACCTACAAAGAGCAGCAGATAAGGTTTAAGGAACCCGTAAGAACTTTCAGCCGAAAGGACCGTTTTTATTTATGACGACCATACAAAAAAAGTACAAATTTTCGGCACAAAAGACTCGTTAGTTCTCGTTAGTTAGTGTGCGCCTGTGTACTTCTTATACGATGGTGGGACCTTTTGTCTTATGCCGAATCACAACGGCTAAGTATAATCCTCTCTGATACTACTTCGATGATTTGTCAGACCACCACAAGAGGGAACCAGTGAAAAATCACGTAGGTGTTGCTACGATTGGGAATCAAACGCAGACCTTCTCCACGGCACCTCATCGAACTTATAATCGCTCCACTGAGCCCGTCTCATGACGACCATGTTAAACGTAAAAAAGGGCTTGGTACTAGGTAGTTCCTATATAAAGTAAACCATGGACCATGCCAAAAGCGGATAAGGAAGTCTTTGTTCGTTTTAAGCGAAATAATTCCGCTTCTGACAATCTCACGCCTCGTTTTCTTGATGGGCTATGGGGACAACAATTGAACCTTAAACTTTATGAGGTGTGCATGAACAATGATCTGGTAAAAAAGCGATGGATAGAGTTCCATTCGTACCAATACTCCGGGTCGTAGTCTTCGCCTTCGATTCCCAGCAGGACGTCAAACGCAGTAGTGGAAGACCTCGCATGGCAAGCACAAGTTGAAAGCAACCTCAACCAACTAAATGACTGCAACTAGAGGTACTTTGTTATGGACCGAGACAGTTGAAGAGGCATGATAGTTGCTTAACCACGGACTGTAGCTCCTCTTAAGAAAGTAAGAATCAGAAGCGGATGAAGAAATCCTTGGTCGTTCTTAGTGAAATTCTTCTTCGGAAAATCACAGGTCCCGATTTATTGACGGGGCATGGAGACAATGAATCACACAAATACAAAGTGCACAGGAACATAGACCTGGTCACAAACCTCCATCCATGTTCACTCAGACTATAGCGGCATATTATACATCGATATTCTAGGCTCTAGACAAGGTCCTTAATATGGTTTACTGGAATCTCCCATTTTTATTGACATGTTTATGGCCTGATGGTTGCAATATTCTATATAAGGAGGCAGGATTGAGATTCCATTGAAATGGTTTTAGCTAGTACTGCATTTTTATTCGTCTTGTGGGCAGACCTCAAGGAACGTTGCATGTTGCGTTACCACACTAGGAACCTGCATCTCACAAAATTTGGCGGCGAAAAGCTGCAAAAGAACTGATTGTGGCATGTTCTTATGAAACTAAATTTGAAAATAGAAGATTCAAGGAAAAAGGAAGTTTGTTATAACCTTTGTAGCCATAATCGCTGGCAGCAGCAGCTGGTGTATTACTTCTTTCTGACATACCTAGTTATCTCAAGTCCAGCTCCTATACAAAAAAACTTATTAAAGCTGATGTCAGTGCTTATTGTTTACATGGAAAACTTTGGAATCCATAAGTACTATGATACTCAAGTTTTAAGTGGGAACACAAATTGTATTGACACGAAAAAAACATCAATTACCGCGATTAAATTGTTTGAGGTGATTAAATTCACAACAGTTTTTCGCTTTGTCGTGCGAAAACCAGCATCACGTTATATTGGTGTCAGAAGTGGGAGGCAAATATTTCTGGATGAGAAATTTGAAGAACCCTAATGCCTTAATGTACGATCAAAGTTTTGTCACTTTTAAGATGGTGGTCAGCCTTTATCTTAGATTCCTAAATGACACAAAACCTGCGCTGTTTTTATAACATGGCCTGTCTTAGATCGTAGATTGAATGGAGGCCGATCTATGCTCCGAGTCGCTTTGATATCAGTCCGGATCTTTGACAGAATAGGTGAATATCTCGCTTCATGGAGTGTAAATACGAAACCGACAAAATTGGAGTACACGACTTGAAGCATAAGCAGTAAAGATATATTCAGGCTTACTAAAGGGCCATGTTGGCTAAACTCAAAGAACATAAAGCCATATAGATGACGCAATGAGAACAAAAACAGAAACTTTTGCTCACCAGCTTTATGGTACGGGCGATCAAAGTTTTCTCACTTTTAAGATGGTGGTCAGCCTTTACCTTAGATTCCTAAATGACACAAAACCTGCGCTGGTTCGACACTTTATACAGAGTTGTGTCATCCCTCGTCTAGGAAAATCATGGGATCAATAGGTATTCGTGCTGAAAGGAATCCTTTTTTAGAGCAGTTTTAGGACGATGGACAAATGAACCACATACGATCATATAATACAAAAAAATACAAATTTTCGGCGCAACAGGCTCGTTAGTACCCACGGCTTTCTCACAACCATTTATGTGTGCGTGAGTACTTCTTGCACGATGGCGGGACCTCCTGTTTTATGCTGACCCAGGGCGCCGAACTTTCACATAACCATTCATGTGTGTATGTGTACTTCTTACACGATGAAGGGATCTCCTGTTTTATGCCGACTCCGAACGGCGAATTTGAGATACGCTTTCCTTGACAACTGATACTACTTGAATGGTTTGTTGGATCATCACGAGAGGAGGGCCAGTGAAAAATTATTTAGGTGTTGCTACGGCTGGGAATCGAACCCAGACCTTCTGCGCGGCAGTTCATCGCGCTAACAATCGCGCCACTGAGCCCGATCATGGAAAGTCGGATATATATTTGCCAATTAGCATGAGTGAGTAAACCAACAACGAATCCGACTATATTCCACAGAAATGGTGACTAAGTTAAAGTCAAGATTGGAAAAGGCGATTCGATTCATCTTCCCTTCCAAAATGGCATTAAAGCCTTTGATAGGGTCAGCAACGATAAAACGTATTGACGATGCTTCCCAGACTCCAAAAGACGCAACGAAAAAAAAAACAGCGAAACCTCGAAGTCTTAACGCGACAGAAGTTTTTAGTAATCGAATGGAAAAACGGACCCCAAAAATACTAAACAACACAAAAACCTCAAGACGGGGTATCCAAAAAAGCAGTGCAGGCGCAGAAGAAAGATCGCAACAACAAATAGTCAGATATCATCCCACAAAAAATAGAAATCAGAGAAGCAAAGCCCCGCGTCCTTAAGGGCGGCAAAAGTCCTCAATAATCGCATGGAAATACGTGTCACAAAAAATCTAAGCAAGACAGATAGAAGAATCTCAAACCGGAAAACGAGAGAACTACAAAATTAGTGCGGGCGGGAAATAGATAGCAACATAAGATGGTCAGAGGTCGTCTCAAGAAATTGTAAGCCTGAGATGTAATATGAAATCTAAAGAAGACCTGACGTTATAGTGGTGACTGCAGAGGGGGACAAGTGGCGTAAACGTTGGACTGCCTTATCCCGAAATGTTCCTTCACGTTTTACTAGAATCTAAAGTAAGAAGCTTTAGAAACTCCGCCTGCAAAATGAGATGAAGTTTCAAGTCAACAAGTTGCGGAAGTTGTTGGCGAAACCCTGGGAAACAATGAACAAATCTGTGTGTTGATGTACCTTATTAAGATAGAATTTGAGGGCATACTTGAGCCCACAACAAAGTAACATATGCGAAACTGTACAACCCCAATATAAGTTCATCGCCATCCTCGTCTAAGATATATTAAGCCTATAAATAGCCAACGGATTTATCAATATTTTCCCCTTAAGCTTGCTGGTTCTTGTTAGGGGTACGACCACAAATACTTAATTTACCAAGAAAATTAACAAAAGTAAGCAAAGTTCATAACTAACCTTGTTGGTACAGATTTTTTGAAAAACGAGCTTGACAAAGTTCCCACATCATTCAGGTACAGCTGTTTCGGGGAGTTGGCATTAGCATTGGTGTACAGATAAAACTTGACCTCTAATCCGCGTCTATCCTCGGGAATTATCTGGTTTTCGTAGTCTTCCTTCGTAATCCATGTAAATTTTCCATCAGCGGTAGGGACATACCATCCCCTAGGCTCTGGTAGAAATGGGTTTTCAACTGGCACACTTGATACTAGGATTAAGAAATGTTTTATGAAATTTCGACGAACTAGAATATCCAAAGTACATACCTGCTGCAACAAGGGCAGCTAACAAAAGTAGACACTTCATTGTGCTAAGAATGCTGGAGCTATCCAACTGCAGTCTTTTTATATACCCTTGCAATTTAAGAAGGCTTTGGTTTTGTGTAGTACTGCATTCTTGTAACTACCTTATCTCTAGAGGGTTCTCGAAAGTGATTGCTACACGTGTTTTAAGAGCGCTGTATAAATTGCTGAAAACAAGTACTGATGTGGGGCCACTTTGTAAAATTAGGTACTAAACTACATCCCTCATTGGGTGGGCCTTGTCTAGCCAGATACTTTGAGATATACAATCGTAGAACTTGCGGTTATAAAGGAGCCACTCAAGCACGATAAGTTAACGCATGTGATAGCTATCTGCGGATTAAAGTTACGCGATCGCCGATAGGTTGTTTTTATAACATGGCCTGCCATAGATCGAAGATTGAATTGAGGCCGATCTATGCTCCGAGTCGCTTTGATATTAGTCCGGATTTTTGACAGAATAGGTGAAGAGCTCGCTTCATGCAGTGTAAATACGAAACCGACAAAATTGGAGTACACGACTCGAAGCATAAGCAGTAAAGATATATTCAGGCTTACTAAAGGGCCATGTTGGCTAAACTCAAAGAACATAAAGCCATGTAGATGACGCATTGAGAACAAAAACAGAAACTTTTGCTCACCAGCTTTATGGTACGGGCGGGCGGTGTGCACGTGCACACATGACAAACGAGATCCAAATATATAGCGGGCTGTGCCGGTACGACCCGCCATAGAACAATTTTGTTTGCATGCAGTGCGTCATCTGTATGACTTCATAATCTTTGCTAAGATCTAGGTTTACACAAACTGTAGCGCTACCTAGTGAGAAAAATAGGAAGTTGGAGGTACATATATCGTTTGGTATTGGTGTCTGAGGCGGCCTTAGTCGAGGAATATCTTTGAAAGAATTCAAGCCTACAAACCAACTTAGAGCACGATACTGGGGTGTTGCCCAGTAAAGGCTGGAATGCATCCATAACATGGTTTTATATGAATGGGGGAAATATGGAATAATGGTTGGAACAGTGGACTCTATCCTGCTACGATCCAACGAAAAGGTTCTATTGGTATAAATAGATGCAGTGAGATGAATTGGCTTCGTCTAGGAAGCGACAATAGTTTGCCAGCACACTTAAACCATTTTTAGGTCCATTTTGATACCACGGGGATATTGTCCGCACTCCTTGTTACCTGTGAGCAAACCATTCTAAGATGATATTGAAACTCTCCTTTGTTTCATCATCAGCTTTTCACTATGGTTTTTGTCAAATCGCTGAGATTTTGAAAGTAGAAAGCTGCAAGATGGAGCTTGATATAGGCCAGGAAAGTTATACAGGAGATGAAGTATTGTTACTTCTTCCTCTTGTTTCATGTAGCTGCTAAAGAAGTCATTTGAATGAAGGTCTATCGAACAAAATCAGTCCCTTGGATCATCTTAAGCCAAGCTTTGACAAAATCTGTTTATTGTTTGACTCGTCGAAGATTCCATCTGAGATTTGATTTACTGTAAGCATGCTTTTGCATGTAGCGATAGGAATACCTAGTGTAGTGTACAACTGGTAACGTTGTCCCATGCCTGGCGAGTTCAGCTCCCTAACATTTATTTGGACCCAGACAACCATTATATAGGTGAATGTTAAACTGCTTTGACATCTCTTGCAGAGCTGAGCGCCAATCTGTGGTTGTCATTGAATTTGTTGAGACTGATTCCAGGGATTTGATCGTCATTTGGCTTTATCAGGAAGACGGAAAGATAGGCTAAGATTTAGCCTGCCGGAGAAGACACCAGCACCCACTTCGTCATTCGTTTTGGAGCCATCGGTATACAAATGGCTCGACTCACTTGGCACATGTTCGTTGCCATTTGCTTGCCGAAAACATCAGTAAAATCGATCTCCATTGACTCAAAGAAGTGCTAATACATAAGTGTCAGGTCCGGCCTGTAAGGTGCTTGCATGAGAACCTCCCAACCAAGTCCTCAATACCTTTCCTCTTGGCCAAATCTGGCCACTTCTGTGTGCTTTCTTTCTTCGGATGGTCTAATTATTGACATTACAGGTCCGAATTAAGAGTTTGGTGTAGGGGAGTAAACCAAATTTATCACATTGCGATAGAAAAGAGGCACGCATCCAGTATTTTGGGTGTCCGAACATTCCGAGGAGCTAACATCAACTCGGACAACTGAAATGTGGATATCCATCACGACACAATAATTCAGAAATACTGAAAAAAAATTGAATGTCGAAAGACTGCCAAGACCTTCGGGAAACGCGTATCCCTAAACCTCTGGATTAACACCATACCACCAGCATCGAATGTCGAAGAACAATGGCAACGATGCCAACAAGCAATTAAATCAGCCGCAACTGATGTGCTAGGTTTCTTGCGCCTACCAGCAAGAAACCTCTGGTTTGATGAGGAATACCGGCATATGCTCGCAGCCAAGAAAGATGCCTACAAGGCTAAGCTGTAGGTGAAGACGAGAGCTGCCCTTGAGCTCTTTAGGCAGAAGAGAAAGAAAAAATACCGTGTTTTCAAAAAGAAGAAAAAATAGCAAGAAAAGCTCGCGATGGAGGATATAGAGAGGTGCCACTCCAGGAAGTTTAAAACATCAAAACTAAGGTCACAAGGCTCGTACAGAATCCTGTCGAGATGAACAGAGAAATATCGTTGTTGGGATACAGTCGATGCTGAGAATATGGAAGAACCACTTTTGCAAACAGTTAAACGGCGACGGCGACCGACACCATTCTCCCACTGTCAGGCAGAACGGACAATACAATATCGGCGGTGACAGCGAAATATACCATCCACCCGATCTTGGTGAAGTGAGGACAACAATACCTAAACTAAAGCTTAACAAGTTTTATGACCAACTGATGAAATTGTCATACTTGGGCAAATCCTGAAAAAACAATGCAAGAAGTCCAAATCGAAAGCCCCAACTTATGCTCATTCATTTTAAAGTCGTATTCGGCGACATTTGTAGAAACGAACTTTTCAGAACCATATCTAGTTTTGGTGTGACCCCAAACTAGTCCGTTAGCTTGAAGAGTTGGAAGACCTCACCGAAATACCGAATACCAAAAACGGATTTTTAAATGGTGGTGCATTGTCAGGTGAGTTCTTCAACGTCAGTCTTGGGACGATTGTGCAAAACTCCCAAGCCAACACCAAAGGTGTTCAATCTTCCGTAAGTATGTACAACCACTAGCGTATAAAGACGATATTTAGATCATTGGACCCGCTCAAAATGATGTAAGAGCCACGATTCCCCATGTTGAAAAGGAAGCTGAAAAAATGGATCTAACAGGATACAGAACATCGACGAATTGGTAAGGTGGTAAGTCTACGTCTACTTCACTACTAACTCTGCCTACATCCCGTCAGAAATCAAAAGAAGAATTACTCTTGCCACCACAGTTTCTTCGGGCTAAGGAAACAATTTCGTAACAAAGCCCAACCCTATATCCAAGACGGACCTATACAACACCATGATTCTGCCGATCCTTCTATACGGCTAAAGCGTTGAAGATGGACCATATCAAGAGTGGTCGTTTCCAGCGAAAAATTATTCGTAAGACCTTCGGTCCCGTTTGCATTGACGAGCTATCGATGAAGATGCAACCGAGTACTTTAAGAGCTGTACATTGGTCAGCGAAATTTTGCATGCGTACCAATGCTACGGCTTTCAGAGTCTTTAATTTCCAGGCAGAAGTTTTACGCACTAGAGAAATACCGCGACCCATATTGAGACTCACAAGTAGAAACCGCCCTTGACCAACTTGAAGCGCCCAACTGAAGTTTGTTGCCTATGGGCCAGGCTTATTGGAGACGCTTATTTGTTGATGCCAAAGTTAATTCCGGGTTGCGGTGCCACTCAATCAGAATTTGTCTGACATTGGACATCGGACATCACAGTACTTCGCACATGAATGCAACGAACTACAGACACGTAACAGCACTGGCGACTGCGGCCATCGGCTGGGACAGATCAAGACATTAATACAACAGAGAGAGACAGATAGATACAAAGAAGGAAAGACATATAACATGCACCTACGTGACACAGAGGAGGAGACATAGATTAATATTGTCTCATATTATCGCACAGGTGGCCTCAGATAAGCTGGCGATTTTCGTAGAAAACAAATGCTGCCGAAGCTGGGGCTTGAACCCGCAACGTTTGGCTTAGCAGTCAACTACGCATTCCTCTGAGCCATGGCCACCTGCAATTTGTCTGAATATCCCTTCGGATGCAGTAATGCGTAATTATTCGTCTAGGCAGTGTTTAAAGATGATCTTCGCTATCGAAGAAAGACCTCCAGTTCTGCTTAAGAAGTTGGCTCTGTAAGACTCAAAGAGAATTGAGGTCTCTTATAAAAGGTACATTTATATTTATATACCTCAATTGGAAAAATACCATTGAAATCATCTCTCGACGATGGTTTCAAGCCGAATCTTTGAAAGCCCAATTGTTGCCTTTCGTTGGGCGCCATTTGGTGATACAACATTTTATTCTAATATCTGTTGATGGCAAAAAAAAAATTTGTCTGTGTATCTTCATGACTTAAACTGATTCTTAAAAAGACAATATTCAAACCATTTTCTGTTTAATACCCAATGTATCTTTTTGATTCCAACGACTGCATGCAGTTCATATTTGTTGGTGAGCCACTATGAATTTGGAGTTCCAAACTGATTTTTCACATTAAAGTATTACAGATTATGCATTCATTATATCAGGTGTACTTTCCTTTTAAATAGAAACACCTTTAGCATAATTGCTTAGATTTTAGTTTGGGCCTTATATTGGGCGCCAGTTATGGAAATATTTTGGTAATCGAGAAATTTGACGGAATTTGAAATCCCATATGATGTGATAATCTGCGATTCTTACTAAAAAAAGTTTAAACTATTGAAGTTCGAAGTGAACTTTTAATGGGCGCAATGTATGAAAACGTTTTTAATTTTTGATTTCTTCGTGCATTTGCTGAATGTAGCATGCAGTCCACAAGTCTGATTCCATTTGACCCAATTGTCTGTGGGTTTTAAAAAATCCAAGATAAGCATTTTAAGCTTTTATAACAGAAACCTTAGATCATGTAAAAAAAATCTTTTCAAATCAAATTTTGAGAACCTTGCTTAGTTAGAAATTCGTTCGTATATATGTATGTTAAATATAGCAATCAGTCCGCAAAATCTGATTACTTATGGCTCAATGTTCTACGGATTGTATGTACATATATTCAAACGTTTTTTCTTGGCTCAAACGGGACCTTACACTGGATGCCATTTATGGAAATATTTTCAATTTAAAGTTGAAGAATCTTAACACAAGAAATCCATTCGTATACATCTGGTAAAAATAGAAAGAACCTCTAATGTGTTTTTCAATATGAACCAATGATCTTAACCCATACCTTCTAATATATAGGGATCACGTTGGGCGCCACTTAACAAGATATTTTGATGTGTTTTTCAATATGATCCAATGATCTGCACTCACACTTTCTTATATATAAGGATCACGTTGGGCGCCACTTGAAAAGATATTTAAATGTTCATTTCCCGAAGGTTTAGATGTCGGCTTTGCAACGACTTGCTGGCTCCATATATTAGTCCAACAATCAAACCGCTCATCAGACCTATCAGAAAAACGCCCTCACATGCGTTAAAATCAATAAAACAAATAATTAACATTCAACCGATAATTTTGACACCTCCGAAGTACTTTAATTAATTTTGATTGGTTTTTACTTGATGTACTGGTGTAGAGGACATAAAGCCTAAGTTCAGGCTCTATCAAGGACTTCATGATCCCAAATTAAACGACAAAAACACGCATACAATTTTCTTCAAGCAAATTTATTTCATCGATTCAATACCAAGATCCATTTATCCCATACCGTATGGTGCCTTCTTGTGGACTGGGGTGTAGAAACTGCCCTTGGCAATGTTAACATTGCTATTGGCCCCCAACTTAACAGTTGTTGAATAAGTACCACCGCATGCCTTTTCAACTGCCTTCTCGTAATCGGTACACTTCATGCTCAAGAAATCGTCCTTCCTAATGGCCTCAGCGTAGTAAATGTATGATCGTGAGTGGGCGCATGATCCAACCACATCCAAGATACATCCGGGCTGTGTTTTGCCACCATTTGGATAGAAAGCAGCCTTACCGATGGGTTTCAAGAAGCCCAACGTACCGCCATTGGTTTGGATTGATTCCACATAGTAAGCATCAGTATCGCACAAACGTTCACTGCACTTGTCGTAGCTGTAGAGTGGGAGGGCAGGGTCCAAACCGATGATGCTGTGGATTTGGCCACCAGTCACATATTTGCCAGTAAAACCAGATACATGAGCACCCAAACTGTGTCCGATAACCTTCAAATTGTCGAAAGACAATTCACCGTGCTTGTGCAAGTAATCGACCATGGCGGCGACTCTCTTACCAACACCGGGTACACGCAAAACGGAGGCGGCATAGTTGATGGTTTCGGCCTTGTTACTCCAATCGACACAGATAACGTTGTATTCACCAACAGCGAGGAGAGCGTTACGAATGTCAATGTTTACATCGGATCCGGCATTGTTTTGCCAACCGTGAATGATGAACCTGGAAGAGAAGATTTTGCGGGTTAGAAAATTTTGTTTACCAAGAGATATTTAGGACTTTGTGGGTTTAGATAGTTGTGGCTTGATTGGAAGTACAGATTTGCAAAGCTTTGGTTTGCCTTTTTTGACAGTACGTTACTGTAGTGGTCTTAGCAGTACCTCATAGCTTGGAAAGTGAGAACAAAATCCTAGGTTCAACACCCAACGAACAATTGAAAGCTTTGATTGTTGCTACGGAAACCAATAAATCGAAGATCCTGGTTGTGGAAGGGTCGTTTAATGGGTTGAACACCCAAGGAAATAAGATTTTCCGAATAATTAAAGAGTCAAGAAATTAAATCAGGAGCCTCTAGGTTCAACACCCAACGAATTATTGGGAGCTTCATTGCTAAAATCAAATCATAAAATTTGACTGAGATAGAAAAAGATATCATTTCGAGTTCCAAATGACTTGGCTGTAGACTTTCAAAGAACTTAGCCGTGGAGCGGGCGCTAACTGGGTTCAATACCCAATGAAAGAGAAAACACAGTTTTATAGCCTCTAAGTATTTGATGACATAGTCTGTTATAAGACGACGTATAATGTGATAAGAGGTTCCCTAATAGAAGAAAAGTTCAGAAAATAATAACAGGTTCGCTGGGTTCAACACCCAATGAAATATAGAGGGCTACGTATGATTGTTAAGGAAATCAGCAAATTACATGGTTCATTTGTGATAGGTATAGGATTTTATTTCGACACTTAATGGTTGTGGAAGGTGCATAGTTGTGGGTGCAACGCCTAGTGAAATGAAAGTGCAAATCATGGAAACAGCAACGTTAGCTGTGGAAAGTGCAATAATTGGATGAAACAAGGAAATGGCAATGGTCACTGGGTTCATCGCCCTGGGATAGCTTAAGCGATCTGTTGTAAGACTTTTGTTCGAAGTCGTTCCATCGGATAGTAAGTCCCCGCAATAGGGTGATATGGGTCGGACTTAACACCCAAAGAAATCGATTGTTTATATTTTTGAAATTCGACTCATTACAGTTTTGAAAAAAAATAATTTGGACGGGGAATACAGACGCTTTGGAAAATTATGCTTAGGACATGTAAAAAGTGGGTTTATGACCTAATGAAATCGAAAACGATCTTTTCGACTCCGAGTTGTTTTAAAAATGTCAAGTGTCATGTTTGACGTAAAAGTTATTTTATCGTGGCTTTCCTTCTATGTGTCTATCTGTCTCTGTTGTCGGTAGTTCTTTGCATTCATGTGCGAAGTACTGTGATATCAATTTCAATATCAATTTTATCGTTTTAGGGAGTATGCATTTGGCTTTTCTAGAAGTGGACCCAACACCAAATGAAGTTGACAAATTTCCGGAGTTGTCCATAAACTTAATAAGACCGTGATGTTTGGCTTAAAAGGTTGAATCATCATAAAAATCCAAATTACCACTTAAGAGAGTATGCTCATTGCTTTTGTGAAGAGGGTTCATCACCCAATGAAATCGTAAACGGTCAGCATAGATTTGAATTTGAGCTTATTGAAGTAGAAAGTGCCTACTGTTTCATAAGAAAAGGAGGACAGCTTTCAAATGCATATTATCTGTTAGGAAGATTAGGTTTCTTGCATTTCTAAAGCGGGTTCCACACCTAATGAAATCTTAAATTGTACAACTCGGAGTTATGTGTAAAATTAACAAGAGTGTGCTGTTTGACTTAAAAAGTAAAGCAAACATAAAAATGCAAGTTATCACATTTCTTTCCCGAACTGGGTTCAACACCCAAATTAGTAGAAAATCGTATCGTTTGGTTCGACTTCCAATAAGAATGACATGTACATTGCTCGATTGAAAAAAAATGTCGTGGTAAAAAGGAATGCAAGTTCCCCCTCTATAAGATTATGTTGACCGCTTTTTGGTGTGGGTTCAACACCTAATGAAATCATAAAGGGTCTTGTAAGGATTCATGTCCAGCTATTTGTAAACGTAAATGTAAGATATTTGATTGAATAGGTGAGACTCCATTAGGAGTCCTTGAAAGCCTGTATAAGCTTATGGTGATAGTTTGCTGAAGTGGGTTCAACACCCAATAAAATCGTACCAGCCTTGTAAGGGGTCTTGCTAGGTTTCATGTACAGCTATTTGTAAAAGGAAATGTGTGATATTTGATTGAATAGGTGAGACTCCATTAGGAGTCCTTGAAAGCCTGTAGAACCTCATGCCGGTAGTTTTCTGAAGTGGGTTCAACACCCAATAAAATCGTACCAGCCTTGTAAGGGGTCTTGCTAGGTTTCATGTACAGCTATTTGTCAAAGGAAATGTGTGATATTTGATTGAATAGGTGAGACTCCATTAGGAGTCCTTGAAAGCCTGTAGAACCTCATGCCGATAGTTTTCTGAAGTGGGTTCAAGGCCCAATAAAGTCGTGCCAGCTTTATAAGGGATCTTGCTAGGTTTATTGTCCGGCTATCTGTACATGTAAGATATATGTTTGAATAGGTGAGAGTCCATTAAGATTCATGCAAAGCCTGTAGAAGCTCATGCTCATAGTTTTCTGAAGTTTGCTCACAAAATTTACCAAAAAATCGGGACACACCATTCAAGTCTTCAACACCCAATCAACTTTAAAGAGTTACCCTGTATAAATTTCATCTCATACCTGGTTGGGTGATTTTTGTTGAAGTGGGAGCTGGTCAAAGTGGAAACTTCATCGACAGTGATCTGATGGGCAGTTGTTGGGTTCGACTTGGTGTACAAGTAGAATTCAACAACTGGTGCAGCCCTCGATTGTTGCACCAATTCACGCATCTCCAGTTGAGCTTCTTCCTCTGTTGTCCACTTCAAAGTGCCATCCAACTGAGGAACAAACCATCCATCTTCAGAGGGCTCAGCAGCAAAAGGCAGGGCCGAAGCTAAATAATAAACAAATTTTCCATCTCCATTAGTTTGTCGGTACAGAGTTCACTTAAACTTACCCAAGGCAACGCCAAAAATTAGGATCACAAGTGTCTTCATATTCCAAAACTGCTAAGAATTGTAATCTCCAAATGGCACTTTACCAAGCTTATATACCCACCTTTTTGGCAATGCTAACACCTTATACAGCTGTGACCATAATCGATTGTTTACATCTTATCACATCTTGTAGGCATCTTGATAGGATTTGGTTTATTTAATTAATTTCCTGAACAGCAATTTTTTTTAGATAAGACACCTAGCTTCTCAAAGACTGTTCTTGTAAATCATAGGGGGTAGTTGTGATAACTCAGTGACGAGCGCATGGTGTATCTCTGATTGATTTTTATAGACAGATATTTGATGACGCTAGTGTGGACAAGATTGGGTTTTCAAAGGCTTGAATAGTGATTCGCCAAAATATTTTCGAATGAGCTGATAAAGCGATAGGAAGGCTTTAGCGGTCATGCGATTTGAAGGTTTGATAGCGATAGTTGGCTTTGTAATGGGCGTGTAATTGGAGTGTAACGAGTTATATTTATAAGAAATGTTATCTTAGGGTTTCGGGCCCTTTTTCAAGATGTCATATCAGCTTGACAGGTAGCACGTGTCGTAAATCATTTGTCGGTATCAAACAAAAACAAATTATAAAGCACTTAACTAGTGATTAGGTCAGTAGAAATTGATTGATGAAATGTAAGGTCAGTGGACTTACTGCTGACCCTGAAGGGGCGGTATGCTTCTTCTTGACCCTGTAATGTTAGTAATATGGTTATGATAAGCTTGGTGTCAGATATGACGGAATGACAAATCATAGATGGACTATAGAAACGGGTCTATCGGAAAGCAGTATCATTCGAATCTAAAGCTGCTACGATGATGACATCGCAGTCATCCAGGGGGAGTAGAAATAAGAAATATTTAGTCTACTAAGCCTTTGTGGAAGGCCGAAGATACAATCAATAAAAACTGGACCTTACACGAACTTCAAATGCACACATAACAAGTTATGCTTCAGAAGGTGACAAAACCTTTTTCTACGCTGATCTTGACTCAGCTTACAGCAATGTTCTCCATCGTCATCCCGCACATTGAAATGACTTTGGATCGTACAGCAGAAGCCCTGGTTTGATAAGGAATGACGACACATGCTCGCAGCCAAGAACGTGGCCTATAAAGCCAAGCTGCAGGTGAAGACGAGAGCTGCCATTGAGTTCTGTAGGCAGAGAAGAAGAGAAGAACACCGGCTTTTCAGAACGAAGAAAAAAGAGCAAGAAAAGCGCGCGATCGAGGATATAGAGAGGTGTCACTCCAGGAACTATGTTCGCAAGTTTTACCAAAGTGTAAAACGTCAAAGCCAAGGATACAAGGCTCGAACAGAATCCTGTCGAGATGAATAAGGAAATATCGTAGTTGAGACACAGTCGCTGCTGAGGATATGGAAGAAACACTTCTGCAGACTGTTAAACGGCGATGACGAACAACATTCCGCTGTCAGGCAGAACGAACCATTCAATCTTGGCAACGACAGCGAAAACTGCCAGCCATCCGACCTGAATGAAGTGAGGATAGCAATATCTATACTCAAGCTTAATAACGCTGTCGGAAATGACGACCTTCCTACTGAGCTTTACAAAGCCGGCGGAGATGACTTCGTAAGTAACATCCACCAACTCATAAGCTAAATTTGGTCGGATGAAAGTATGCCTAAAGAATGGAACCCGATCCACAAAAAGGAGACCCTCTAAAATGCGCCAACTACACAGGCATAAGTCTCCTCAACTTCGCCTACAAGATCCTATCTGACGTAATATGTGAACGCCTGAAACCGTTTACCAACAACCTGATCGGCCCTTTGCAGTGTGGTTTTAGACCAGAAAAGTCCACAACCGATCAAATTTTCACACTTCAGCAGATCCTGGAAAAAAACCAAGAAGGCCAAATCGATACCCACCACCTATTCATTGATTTCAAAGCCGCAGGCGACAGCCTTTGTAGAGACGAACTACACAGAGCCATGTCTAGGTTTGGTCCGTTTGTGTGTGATGACGATGGAGAATTCGCGCGCTGCTCCAACTGTTTCGGAGACGACCTTACCGACACATTCGATACCAAAAAAGGATTTAGGCAAGGCGATTCGCTGTCATGTGACTCTTCTTCAATTTGATTCTTGAGAGGAGTGCGCAAAACTAAAACTGTAGGACTCAACGTGATGTCATAGCCACGTTTGCTAGTATAGAGAAGGAAGCGGCAAAAATTGGTTCAGCAGTAAATGAGGGCAAGACGAAGTATATGCTGTCAACACGAAAGGACCCACAACATCGACGAATTGGACAGATTGTCACCATTGACAGATATAACTTCGTGGTAGTACGGGACTTTGTCTATCAAGGCTCCGCTATTAACTCTGACAACAACATCTCGTCAAAAATCAAACGAAGGATTACTCTTGCCAACCGCTGTTTCTTCGGGCTCAGAAGGCAATTCAGTAGTAAAGCCTTCACTCGAAATACTAAGGAGATCCCATAAAAGACCCCTGATCATCCCAGTCCTGCTCTACGGCGCTGAAGCATGGACCGTCTCAAAAGCGGATGAAGAAATCCTTGGTCGATTTCAGCGGAAAATTCTTCGAAAAATCTTCGGTCCCGTTTCTGTTGACGGGCTATAGAAACGAAGACCTATACAAGCTGTACAGCGACATGCCCCTGCTCAAAAAACTCCGCATTGGACGTTAAAGGTGGCTAGGACATGTAGAACGAATGGACGCCAATACTCCGGCTCGCAGGGTATTCAATTCTCAGCCAGACGTCAGACGCAGTAGAGGAAGACCTCGCCTAAAGTGGCGCGCACAAGTAGAAACCGACCTCAACCAACTTGAAGTGCGCAACTGGAGGCAGTTAGCTAAGGGCCGGGCTAATTGCAGAGGCATGTTGGTTGAGGCTCAGCTTCATTCCGGACTGCAGCGCCACTTAAGTAAGTAAGTAAGTAAGTAAGTAATGAGATATTGATACTCTATGGTCCACAGATTTTTAAAATTCCAAACAGATCGACTTACTAGAGGAAGATTGCACTTGAAGTGCTACGCACATGTACAAACGGACCTCTACCAGTTTCGAGTCCGCAATAGAGTAAGCAATCTATGGACCGGACTATCGTAGGAAGCTTGAAGAAGAAGATCAAAGTCCTAAAAACTCACGTCAAGACCCATTAAACAAACATCTAAAGTTAATACATGCACATTTACCGTTATTTTGATTTTATTTTATCCATCATTTCCTTAAAAAGCATAAGGGGCCTTTGCTTTAGTTGGTACATAATACACGCCTTCAGCAAGTTCAGCATTAGACGGTGAGCCCATACGAACTGAATCGGAAAACTTACTTCCACAGGTCCCGGCAACCGCTTTCAAATATTCTGGACATTCGATACTTGGAAAGCCATTCATCTTTATAGCTTCCGCAAAGAACTTATAAGATCGAGCATGTGCACAAGAACCGCTTGGATCCGGACCACAACCAAGCTGTGTTTGCCCACCATTTGGATAGAAAGCAGCCTTTCCAATCGGCTCCACGTGACCCGTCCTCGCACCGTCTGTATGAATCGATTCCACATAATAAGCATCGCTAGGACACAATCGATTGTCAGTCGAACTATACGGGAACAATGGTAAAGCTGGATCCAAGCCGACAATTGTATAAATCTGTCCACTCTTAAGACTCCTGCCAGCCATGCCGGCTATATGAGCTCCCATACTATGACCGATAACGGTCAGATTTTCCGGCTTTAAGTAGTCATGCTTGGCCATGAAGTCGATAAATGTGGCGACTTTCTTACTAATTTCGGGAACACTAGCCGCTGCCAATGAATAGAGGCCGAGACTCTTTGATATCCAGCTGACAACAATGATGTTGTGTGGTCCGGTAGAGAAGTAGGCGTTTCGGATCAGAGTGTTTATCTCTCGATCCGGGCTACTCATCCAACCGTGAATTAGAATTCTAGAAAGTACATCATGATTGATTATGACCTACCAAGAGGACGATATAGGTTGGCACCTACCTGGTTGGATTATCGCGATTGAATCCTGAGGCTTCAATAGATTTTTTGTCGTTGGAAAAGATTTCTTTACCGAAAATGGAATTCTCTTTGGTGTAGAGATAGAAATGAACATCCTCCACGGGCTGAAAGACTTTGAGGACACTGTTGAGAATATCGTTGGCGACTGTGTCGGTTAACCATTTCAGTGAATCATCTGACGGAGGCACTGTGGGTGTTTTGGAATCTTCTTCTGTCCCAAAGAGGGGTGTGATGTTTTGAACTAAAAATTAGAATGGGTTATCAGTCTGACTTGGTTTTCAAAAGCTGTTTTCTTAAAGCTTACCTAGGATAGCGCTTAGTAGTACAAATGTGAATGACTGCATTGTGAGATCAGTGTCAGTGTGCTTATTGTGCAACAACTATCTGAATGATACGACAACACCAAATTTATATGAACTTCCCATGCCTAAACGTCGGTAACGATTTCGTCAACGTTGCGAATGTGTTTTTGGGGTCATCCAAGAAGTTCACTGTAAACAAAACTGCTCAAAGCTTGCAGTGAAGGTACGTTCTGTTTGTGCTTACTGCTGCGTAAATAGTGGGCGCATTATGTCAAGGTCAGGGCATTGACTCGCACCGAACTTGAACCCCATTTAGATGCGGATTTTTGGTCACTTGCAAGTTAATTAGGGCCATCCAACATTTTTATCAATAGTGGTGATAATTTTATTTGAATTTAAACAACATAATGTGAGGTTAGTTTCGAGAAAAATATCCACCCGATGTGGCCTTGGGTTTCCCAAAAAATGTTCAGCTATTATATGCATCAATTATAAACCACTAACACCTCCCAAGACTTTAGAGAGATGGGGATTTTCGCACAACCGAAAGTCACTTTTTTGGGGCACAATATCGTTGCAATGGCTTCAGTTCAATCACCAAAGAATTTAAATGACGATGGTTCATGTCATCGTAGCAAAATGAGATACGAAAAGCGGAACCCCAGAGTTATTAAATCATTCTTGGGTTCAATATCCTAAATGCAGAGTTGGCACTTCTAGTAAACGCTTCGATTTCTGCCATTAGGGTTGTCACTTGCTAGGGTTCTTTCTATGTGCATACAATATAGATTCTGTGGCGGCAGTTGTTGGACGGAAGAGCTTTCCCATAGATTCGTTTATATATGTCTTACTTCAGAATCCTGACATAGCTACACGCAGACAGCGTACCCATTTATGCTTAATATCTCAACTAACCAGCGACATTCGATATCCACCAGATGAGCCATACGTTCTCGCGGATGCTTATTTCTTTACTTAAGTGGCGCTACAGTTCTGAATGAACCTGGACCTCAATTAACATGCATCTCCCATTAGCCCGGTCCTTAGCTAACTGCCTCCAGTTACGCACTCTAAGTTGGTTGAGGTCGGTTTCTACTTGCGAGCGCCACTTAAAGCGACGTCTACATCTACTGCGTCCAACGTCTGCCTGGGAATCGAAGACTCTGCGAGCCGTAGTATTGGTGTCCATTCGTTCCACATGTCGAAGCCATCTTAAACGACCAATGCGCAGTTTTTTGACCAGGGGTATGTCGCTGTAGAGCTCGTATAGTTCCTGGTTGAATCTTCGTCTCCATAGTTCGTCAACGCAAACGGGACCGAAGATTTTTCGAAGAATGTTCCTCTCAAATCGCCCAAGGATTTCTTCACCCGCTCTTGTTACGATCCATGCTTCAGCGCCGTAGAGCAGTACTGGGGTGATAAGGGTCTTATATTGCTGTTGATCACAATTTTCATACGCGAATTTTGGTTAGCGATAAAGCTCCCTTTTTGTGGATCTCCTTGGTAAATAGTTCGAGTGAGGGCTTTACTACTGAATTGCCTTCTTAGCCCGAAGAAACAGCGGTTGGCAAGAGTAATTCTTCGTTTGATTTCTGACGAGATATTTTTGTCAGAGTTAATAGCGGAGCCGTGATAGACAAAGTCCCATACTACCACCGAAGTTATATCTGTAAATGGTGAGGTTCTGTCCAATTCGTCGATGTTGTGTGTCCTTTCGTGTTGAGAGCATATACTTCGTCTTGCCCTCAATTACTGCTAAACCCATTTTTGCCGCTTCCTTCTCTGTACTAGCAAACTTGGCTATGACATCACGTTGAGTCCTACCAATTGTGTCAATATCGTCGGTATATGATAGTAGTTGTACCGATTTTTGGAAAATTGTGCCTCTGGTGCTGGCTCGTGAGTTTTGCACAATCCTCTCAAGAATCAAATTGAAAAAATCACATGACAGCGCATCGCCTTGCCTAAATCCTTTTTTGATATCGAATGTGTCAGTGAGGTCGTTTCCGACCCTGATGGAGCAACGAGAACTCTCCATCGTCGTCCTACACAAACGGACGAGTTTGGGCGGTATACCAAAACTAGACATGGCTCTGTATAGTTCGTCTCTATAAATGCTGTCGTATGCGGCTTTGAAATCGATGAATAGGTGGGGAGTATCGATTTGGACTACTTGGGTTTTTTTTCCAGGATCTGCCGAAGTGTGAAAATTTGATCGGTTGTGGACTTTCTTGGCCTAAGACCACACTGATAAGGGTAGATCAGGTTGTTGGTTAACGGTTTCAGGCGTTCACAGTTCAAATATTACGGCAGATACAATCTTGTAGGAGATGTTGAAGAGACTTATGCCTCTGTAGTTGACGCAGTTCAGAGGGCTTCCTTTTTTGTGGATCGGGCAAACGATGCTCTGGTTCCGTTCTTCAGGCATACTTTCTTCCGACCAGATTTGGCTCATGAGTTGGTGGATGTCACTTACCAAGTCATCTCCGCCGGCTTTATGAAGCTCAGCGAAGAGGCCGCCATTTCCGGCAGCCTTATTAAGCATGAGTTTTGATATTGCCATCCTCACTTCACTCAGGTCAGGTGGTTTCAGTTTTCGCTATCGTTGCCAATATTGAATGGTTCGGTCTGCCTGACAGCGGAATGTTGGTCGTCATCGCCGTTTAACAGTCTGCAGAAGTGGTTCTGCCATATTTACAGCATCGACTGTGTCTCAACTACGATATTTCCTTGTTCATCTCGACAGGATTCTGTTTGAGCCTTGTATCCTTGGCTTTGACGATTAACACTTTGGTAAGACTTGCGAACATCGTTCCTGGAGTGGTACTTCTCTTAATCTTCGATCGCGCTTTTCTCTCTCTTAAATATTCTTTCTGAAAAGCTGGTGTTCTTCCCTTCTTGTCTGCCAATAGACTTCAATGGCAGCTCTCGTCTTCACCTGTAGCTTAGCCTAGTAGGCCTCGTTCTTGGCTGCGATCATCTGTTGGAATTCCTCGTCAAACCAGGGGTTTCTTGCTGGTGGGTGCGAGAAACCTAGCATATCAGTTGCGGCTGATCTAATGGCTTGTTGGCATCGTTGCCGTTGTTCTTCGACATTCGATGCTGGTGGTATGGTGTTAATAGAGATGTTAGGGATACGCGTTGCGCTAAGGTCTTGGCGGTCTCTTGCGATTGCAGTCTTTTGACATTAAATTGTTTCACAGTATTTCTGGATTATTGTGGCGTGGTGGATATCCGCATTCTAACCTTGGCTGCAACAAGGTAGTGGTCCGAGTCGATGTAAGCTCCTCGGAATATTCGGACATCCAAAATACTGGATGCGTGCCTCTTGTCTATCGCAATGTGATCAATTTGGTTGACCGTTCGTTGATCTGGAGACCGCCATGTCCTCTTATGGATATCGAGGTGAGGAAACCGTGTGCTGGCTATAGTGGCATTACGTTCCGTAGCGAAGTCAATTAGCGTAGGTCCGTTACGAGATGTGTTGTCGTGTAGGCTATGTTTTCCGACAATACTGCTGAAGATGTCTTCTCTTCCTACCTTTGCGTTACAATCTCCCAGGACGATTTTAACATCGTACTTCGGTAGTCGCTCATAGGTTTTTGTCAAGGAGCTCCTAGAAGCAATCCTTAGCTACATCATCTTTTTCCTCCGTTAGCGCATATAAGGCTTATGTTGGCGAATTTTCCCTTGACGCGGATTGTTAGAATGCGTTCGCTAATGTCTTGGAAACATAAAAGTTCTTGCCTAAGTCTGGCACTTAAAACAAATCCGCATCCGAGTAGTCTCTCACTATAACACGTTCTGTAGTAGATGTCACAGATTTCATCCTCTTTTTGCCCGGTCCATCCCATCGTTTTTCCAGACGTCGGTCGCAGTAGAGGAAGACCTCCTGGCGCGCACAAATAGAAACCGATCTTAACCAACTTGAAGTGCGCAACTGGAGGCAGTTAGCTGTGGACCGAGCTAGTTGGAGAGGCATGTTGGTTAAGTGAGTAAGTAAGTCAGTATACATTGTGACACTCTCTCCGATTTGTCGATTTTGTGTGTCCCTTCCTATGGAGGACAGCATTCCCGCTTCATACGTTAAGCCACAAACGCAGGGTTGAAATAACGTTTGGTCCGACAAATGATGCCAAAGTTGACCACCAATATTTGCTCCGGAGTTGTGTACCACTCCAAATCCATGCCGTCATTCGGTTACAAATGGGTGGGTAAACACATTTCTGATCTTTATGGAGAAAGTTGGGCAGCAAGTGGACAAGTTTGGGCAGTATACCATGTGTCTGCACAGTTCGTCGTTATAAATGCTGTCGACTAACTTATGTGGGCTTTGAATTGTACTTCTCGGATTCAGCTAGTACAATTTAAATGTTTGAAATTGGTTTGCAAACTCACCACTTGAATTTCATATCATGCTTCACCTCAAACTGATAGCCATCTACTGGCAGGTAGTTGTACTATGCCATCAAATCTCAAAACCAATATGTAGATATGTTTTATGGTTTGCACATAAGGAGGATATTGTGCGGGATTAGTCGTGACATGAACCAATTGTGTTTGAACATTTTGAATTGCTGAATTTCTAGTCAGTGGATACAGATGTGTGTGCCTGTTGTACAAAAGTACATCCGTCGAGACAACTTCAGTCTAAAATGTTTTAATAAGGAGTTTAAGTTTTGCTATGTATCCTATCATTATAATTTAAATTGAAACACTGGAAGCGTAATTGAATAAAGGTTTCGACGCTTAAGTTGTTCAGTGAAAAGTTTGTTATTTTACATTCAATAGAATGGGTGATCCGTAAGGATCTTCCAGAATTTTTATAGCCTATCCCATAGCACTTTTTTTTTTTTTTAGGTCAAACGGTTAGGAATTTTGAAAAAGTGTCTGAGTAACATATTGATACCATCAAAATCTACCCTAGCGCGGTGTCCGTCAGAGCGCTCAATTTTCCACAACGCATGCTTCGGAGGTTCAAACTCCGTTCCAGGTTTGTGTCAAACAACAGTTCGTAAATAAATTCCGCGAAGAATTTGTGTCGGAAGAAATCGGAAAAAGAATTGCACTTAGCTGTCAAAATTGCACGAAAAAATGCACCTCAACGCAATTCGCCGGGATGCATTGCAAAATGTCGGAAAAATATTCCGAACAGCTGTTCGGAAGCTCGGACTAACATAGACTCCACGACTCAAATGACACCCAAGGAAACCGTTGCTACTTCGGTTTGTCGAAACAACTGGGTTCGAAACTCCTACCTCGAAGGACGAAATTTGTGCTCTACAAAGCCCTTGTCCTGCCAATTCTGCTTTATGGCACCGACTGCTGGACGATTAGCAAGAAGGGAGAGCTGATACTGGGCTTCTTCAAGAGAAAAATACTTCGGCGGATTTTCGGTTCTATGTGCGAGGAGGGCGAATGAAGGAAAAGATACAACCGCCAACTCTATGAGCTGTACAAAGATGTGGACGTAGTCCAAAAAGCCAAAACCCGTCGAATACATTGGCTCGGCCACATCGAGCGAATGGACAATAATGCTGTAGCTAAGAGGATCTTCGAATCCCAGCCCCCAGGTTCAAGAAGGCATTGAAGACCGAACCTCCGTTTCAAAGACCAAGCCATCGCAGATGCCAGAGGGCTAGGTCTAGAAAACTGGAAGCATCGAGCTCGGGATCGTAGAGGATTGAAGGATCCAGTGTTTCAGGCAGATACTCTCCACGGGTCGGAAGCCCGAAGTCATTACATCTCTTATATCAGAACCATAGAAAAGTGTTGGTTATTAACCCAATGCAGGACGCATTATATTTTTACAAGCTTGAAAAAACATGTGTTAGTCAAGAACTTCATCCTTGCAAAATACCGAGGTCTGTCTAACACCTATTGCATTTCAAAGTCTCTCACTCCAAGGACCCCGAAGTCGGGTAACCACAACCACCACGAAACTCCCACAAGGGGTCCAACCTTTTAATCAGGTTAAGCCATGAAATCTGAGGACTACATGACTTAGGGGGACTCCTGATTCCCGTGGTACCAGACCATAGCCTCTCGTCAAGCTTTACACGATCACTTTTATGAGTGCGTTGTAACCCAGTGCAGATTCTGTAAGTTGTTAAGACCCAGTACTTCGCGAGGTTAGTAATCAGCAGCAGCACCAATCAGCTTCCCAACTGAACCCAAACTCAGTTTCTTATAAATGACTACCTTGCTCTAGCCAATTAAATCCACACCACGGCATACCCCGTCACAAAGTCTCAATCTTGCAGCAAAGTCATTTACCATATGGACGCGGACCTTAATGAAGGTGGTTATGGTTGGTTCACAAAGGGCCTTCACAAGTAACCTGCTGTAACATGATTTTCCGAATGACATTACCGAATGACAGCTTTCTGTGGCTTCCTTTATCCACCGCCTGAGGATGACCCCAGTAGGGGAAAGAAACCATTCTGGGATCACCCAGTGCATTACATCAAAAGCCCGAGTAAGCTACAAAATTCATTTACCATATGGACGCGGACCTTAATGAAGGTGGTTATGGTTGGTTCACAAAGGACCTTCACAAGTAACTCTGCTCTTTATGTGGCTTCCTTTATCCATCGCCTGAGGATGACCCCAGTAGGGGAAAGAAACCATTCTGGGATCACCCAGTGCATTACATCAAAAGCCCGAGTAAGCTACAAAATTCATTTACCATATGGACGCGGACCTTAATGAAGGTGGTTATGGTTGGTTCACAAAGGACCTTCACAAGTAACTCTGCTCTTTATGTGGCTTCCTTTATCCATCGCCTGAGGATGACCCCAGTAGGGGAAAGAAACCATTCTGGGATCACCCAGTGCATTACATCAAAAGCCCGAGTAAGCTACAAAATTCATTTACCATATGGACGCGGACCTTAATGAAGGTGGTTATGGTTGGTTCACAAAGGACCTTCACAAGTAACTCTGCTCTTTATGTGGCTTCCTTTATCCACCGCCTGAGGACGACCCCAGTAGGGGAAAGAAACCATTCTAGGATCACCCGGAGCATTACATCAAAAGCCCGAGTAAGCTACAAAATTCATTTACCATATGGACGCGGACCTTAATGAAGGTGGTTATGGTTGGTTCACAAAGGACCTTCACAAGTAACTCTGCTCTTTATGTGGCTTCCTTTATCCATCGCCTGAGGATGACCCCAGTAGGGGAAAGAAACCATTCTGGGATCACCCAGTGCATTACATCAAAAGCCCGAGTAAGCTACAAAATTCATTTACCATATGGACGCGGACCTTAATGAAGGTGGTTATGGTTGGTTCACAAAGGACCTTCACAAGTAACTCTGCTCTTTATGTGGCTTCCTTTATCCACCGCCTGAGGATGACCCCAGTAGGGGAAAGAAACCATTCTGGGATCACCCAGTGCATTACATCAAAAGCCCGAGTAAGCTACAAAATTCATTTACCATATGGACGCGGACCTTAATGAAGGTGGTTTTGGTTGGTTCACAAAGGACCTTCACAAGTAACTCTGCTCTTTATGTGGCTTACTTTATCCGACGCCTGAGGACGAGCCCAGTAGGGGAAAGAAACCATTCTGGGATCACCCAGTGCATTACATCAAAAGCCCGAGTAAGCTACAAAATTCATTTACCATATGGACGCGGACCTTAATGAAGGTGGTTTTGGTTGGTTCACAAAGGACCTTCACAAGTAACTCTGCTCTTTATGTGGCTTACTTTATCCGACGCCTGAGGACGAGCCCAGTAGGGGAAAGAAACCATTCTGAGATCACCCGGAGCATTACATCAAAAGCCCGAGTAAGCTACAAAATTCATTTACCATATGGACGCGGACCTTAATGAAGGTGGTTATGGTTGGTTCACAAAGGACCTTCACAAGTAACTCTGCTCTTTATGTGGCTTCCTTTATCCACCGCCTGAGGACGACCCCAGTAGGGGAAAGAAACCATTCTAGGATCACCCGGAGCATTACATCAAAAGCCCGAGTAAGCTACAAAATTCATTTACCATATGGACGCGGACCTTAATGAAGGTGGTTATGGTTGGTTCACAAAGGGCCTTCACAAGTAACCTGCTGTAACATGATTTTCCGAATGACATTACCGAATGACAGCTTTCTGTGGCTTCCTTTATCCACCGCCTGAGGATGACCCCAGTAGGGGAAAGAAACCATTCTGGGATCACCCAGTGCATTACATCAAAAGCCCGAGTAAGCTACAAAATTCATTTACCATATGGACGCGGACCTTAATGAAGGTGGTTATGGTTGGTTCACAAAGGGCCTTCACAAGTAACCTGCTGTAACATGATTTTCCGAATGACATTACCGAATGACAGCTTTCTGTGGCTTCCTTTATCCACCGCCTGAGGACGACCCCAGTAGGGGAAAGAAACCATTCTAGGATCACCCGGAGCATTACATCAAAAGCCCGAGTAAGCTACAAAATTCATTTAACATATGGACGCGGACCTTAATGAAGGTGGTTATGGTTGGTTCACAAAGGGCCTTCACAAGTAACCTGCTGTAACATGATTTTCCGAATGACAGCTTTCTGTGGCTTCCTTTATCCACCGCCTGAGGACGACCCCAGTAGGGGAAAGAAACCATTCTGGGATCACCCAGTGCATTACATCAAAAGCCCGAGTAAGCTACAAAATTCATTTACCATATGGACGCGGACCTTAATGAAGGTGGTTATGGTTGGTTCACAAAGGGCCTTCACAAGTAACCTGCTGTAACATGATTTTCCGAATGACATTACCGAATGACAGCTTTCTGTGGCTTCCTTTATCCACCGCCTGAGGACGACCCCAGTAGGGGAAAGAAACCATTCTGGGATCACCCAGT
Source organism: Rhingia rostrata (assembly GCA_949824845.1). NCBI lineage: Eukaryota > Metazoa > Arthropoda > Insecta > Diptera > Syrphidae > Rhingia > Rhingia rostrata. Next base: position 20,464,143 of record OX463755.1, on the reverse strand, counting down.
GCATTACATCAAAAGCCCGAGTAAGCTACAAAATTCATTTACCATATGGACGCGGACCTTAATGAAGGTGGTTTTGGTTGGTTCACAAAGGGCCTTCACAAGTAACCTGCTGTAACATGATTTTCCGAATGACATTACCGAATGACAGCTTTCTGTGGCTTCCTTTATCCACCGCCTGAGGACGACCCCAGTAGGGGAAAGAAACCATTCTGGGATCACCCAGTGCATTACATCAAAAGCCCGAGTAAGCTACAAAATTCATTTACCATATGGACGCGGACCTTAATGAAGGTGGTTATGGTTGGTTCACAAAGGGCCTTCACAAGTAACCTGCTGTAACATGATTTTCCGAATGACATTACCGAATGACAGCTTTCTGTGGCTTCCTTTATCCACCGCCTGAGGACGACCCCAGTAGGGGAAAGAAACCATTCTGGGATCACCCAGTGCATTACATCAAAAGCCCGAGTAAGCTACAAAATTCATTTACCATATGGACGCGGACCTTAATGAAGGTGGTTATGGTTGGTTCACAAAGGGCCTTCACAAGTAACCTGCTGTAACATGATTTTCCGAATGACATTACCGAATGACAGCTTTCTGTGGCTTCCTTTATCCACCGCCTGAGGACGACCCCAGTAGGGGAAAGAAACCATTCTGGGATCACCCAGAGCATTACATCAAAATCCCAAGTAAGCTACAAAATTCATTTACCATATGGACGCGGACCTTAATGAAGGTGGTTGTGGTTGGTTCACAAAGGGCCTTCACAAGTAACTCTGCTCTTTATGTGGCTTCCTTTATCCACCGCCTGAGGACGACCCCAGTAGGGGAAAGAAACCATTCTGGGATCACCCAGAGCATTACATCAAAAGCCCGAGTAAGCTAAAAAATCCCCTTCATCGATATTTATTCTTTCTAGACCTTTGCGAATTTGACGACACAAAAGATCACCAACAGCCTGCAAAACCTAACCTATGGCGAGCGCATTTGGGGAAGCACTGAACTTAAATGGACATATGACTGAATGGTTCTGATGAAATGCTGCTCCATTTAATTTAAGCCCTTCTTTCGAGCGTCTTAGCTGTTTATGGTGCAAGTAAGCCCATCACGTTTGAGAAAGTTGCGTAAGCTTAAACCTGGAACAGCTGACAAGATCTCAGTTATTTGTACCCAATTGTCGGATTATCAGCACGTATTGTTTATTCTGAAAGGAAGCACAAGATGTTCCGATGAAGTATGTAATCCACCAGACATTCTTCGGGCACATCGTACTCATCCCTAACTAACCGTCGAGAATATCGCACTTTTTGCTTCCTCTTGCAATCTTTCTTGCTGACTGATCCTGACAACGAAGATTCCTTAGCAGTCTTCTACATTCACAGCGTGCTGGATCAATTACTTAATTATCGAATCCACAGTACTCCATTGGAACTGGTTCAAACGTGATAATTGACACACCAGAGCCCACTCATTGAGCTAATTCCATAGATTCGCAGTAGTCGCCTTGCCAACGTCAACGTCTCGGTTGGTCGACTAAGCCCAGCTCCAAAGAGTCCTATCTGCGGCCGTCTCTCTCTCTCTGATCAATTAAAGCGAATAAAAATGAATTAAACCGAAACAAAGCAAATGACGATGACGATGACGACAAAGACAACACGCCAGACAGTCGTCGATAAAACCTCAGAGCAACTACCAACTTCTAGACAATGAGAGCGTGGTCCGCGCAAAATGAAGTTGTAAGTCATCCTGCAACAGTAATTATCTTCGTCATCTCTCCTCCTGCTGTGGTGGTGGCTATGTGACCGAAGCCGGTGATTCCGAATAAAGTCATTAAATTGCAAACGAAATTAACCGAACAATTTTAATTGAATTGGCCGGGCCGTCGATTGAGGAAGGGCTAGTACTCCTCGAGTAGGTGCAGCATTCAGGATGGTAAATCCTAGTATTAGCCGAGACCCACCAGCACAGTGGCAATATGCCAAGATGTGATCTGCGACTGATTCTATCCGGGTCTATGGTTGGACGCCCGACTTACCAACATCCCGCAGTGGCCAACATGACAATCGCACAGTTCGGAGGGATGCTCTGCACGGGTACTTTATCAACAACTGGTCTTTCATCTTCGTCTCGATGGTCGTCGTCGTTGTTGTCGTTGTCGTGTGGCCTCGTCTGTCTTCAGTGCTAGCATTAACCAAGCCAGCCAAACAGCACTGGTGCTGGTATGAATCTCGCCGCCTGGATAACTTGTGCGCGACTGATGAAGAAGTTGTCCTCGTCGTGGTAGTTGTCGTTTCGGGGGAAGTAACAACCGCCAGCCAGACTGACTGATCGTCGACCATTCGTCCAAATGGCAGAGAATCCCGAATCGAAATTAAAACATGCACATTTATTATTTCCACTGGTTGACATCACTCTGGGCTTCATTCAGATACATCGTGCAGATAAACTTGTCAATGGACGTTGTGCGGTGGTTGTGGCGCTCCTGCTACGACGAGAGTGAAGAGGTTTTGCACTCTGCGATGAGATTCCGAAACATGAGAGAGAATCGCTGTAGGCTAATGTGTGTCTGGCAGGTAGGTGGACCGCGACACGTTGGCAAGGAGGTCTTCGGTATGTTTTTGGGGGTCCTTGATTTAGAGTGTTGTGTGATAGGGTAGGTTAGAAGGGCTGTAACCAATCACACATTTTTACAAAGATGACATGAAGGCTCATTGGACATGGTAGGCCAATTCTCCGAACCATCAAGCCCCAACGGATTCTAAGAGAGCCTGTGAAAAGGCTGAGCCAATGTCATCTGAAGAACAAAGGCAACAATCTCTTCTGTATAAGATGGCGAAGGGAAAAGCATTTGCAATTGAACTGGCATGGACGACTCTGAGATCACGGTGGGCCCACAAACTATAAGCGTTTAGTCAGATGGCAGCCCGAAAGAAGAATTCCTTGCGGATAAAATGGCGAAGGGAATGGTTTCGCAATGGAACTGGATATTAAAAACTTATTGACTGCTAAACAATCCCTCGTGGAAGTTGATTGAGTTCACGGCAATGGATGTAAGCTTGAACCAACCAGCTACCAGCAAGAAACCCCTTGTATGATGAGGAATGCAGACAGATGCTCGCAGCCAAGAACGAGACCTATAAGACTAAGCAGCTGGTGAAGACGAGAGTTGCCATTGAGCTCCATAGGCAGCGAAGAAGGGAAGGACACCGGCTTTTTAGAAAGAAGAAAAAAGAGTAAGAATTGCGTGCGAGCGAGGATATAGAGAGGTGCCACTCCAGGAACGATGTTCGCAAGTCTTACAAAGTGTAAAACGTCAAGGCCAGGATACAAGGCTCGAACTGAATCCTGTTGAGATGAACAAGGAAATATCGTAGGTGAGACACAGTCGATGCTGAGGATATGGAGAACAACTTCTGCAGACTGTTAAACGGCGACGACGAACAACATTCCGCTGTCAGGCAGAACGAACCGTTCAATCTTGACAACGACAGCGAAAACTGCCAACCACCCAAGTGAGGATGGCAATATCTAAGCTCAAGATTATTAAGGCTTTTGGAAATGACAGCCTTACCGCTCAGCTTTACAAGTCCGGCGGAGATGACTTGGCCAATAACATCCACCAACTCATAAGCCAAATCTGGTCGGATGAAAGTATGCCTGATTTACAAAAAAGGAGACCCTCTGAACTGCGTGAACTACAGAGGCATACGTCTCCTCAACACCGCCTACGAGATCCTATTTGCCGTAATATGTGAACGCCTGAAACCGTTTACTATCAACCTGATCGGTCTTTTTCAGTGTGGTTTTAGGTCTGGAAAGTCCACAAACGATCAAATTTTCACACTGCGGCAGATCCTGGAAAAAGCCCAAGAAGTCCAAATCGATATCCACCACAACAGCATTTATAGAGATGAACTTTACAGAGCCATGTTTGGTTTTGGTATACCGCCCATATTCGTCTGTTTGTGTAGGAAGACGATGAAGAAATCTCGCTGTTCCATCAAAGTCGAAAACGACCCCACCGCCACATTCGATACTGCAAAAGGATTTAGGCAAGGCGATGCGCTTTCATGTGTCTTCGTTAATTTGATTCTTGATAGGGTTGTGCGGATCCCCCGAGCCAACACCAGAGGCACAATCTTCCAAAAATCGGAGCAACTAGCAGCATACGCCGACGATTGGTAGGACTCAACGTGATGCCATAGCCATGTTTGCTGGTGTAGAGAAGGAAGCGGCAAAAAAGGGTTTAGCAGTAAATGAGGGCGAGACGAAGTATATGCTGTCAACACGAAAGGACAAACAACATCGACGAATTGGACAGAACGTCACCATTGACAGATATAACTTTGAGATAGTACGGGACTTTGTCTATCTCGGCTCCGCTATTAACTCTGACAGCAACATCTCGTCAGAAATCAAACGAAGAATTACTCTTGCCAACCGCTGTTTCTTCGGGCTAAGAAGTCAATTCAGTAGTAAAGCCTTCACTCGAACTACTAAGGAGATCTTATATAAGACCCTGATCATCCCACTCCTGATCTACGGCGCTGAAGCATGTACCGTCTCAAAAGCGGATGAAGAAATCCTTTGGTCGATTTGAGAGGAAATTCTTCGAAAAATCTTCGGTCCCGTTTGCTTTGACGAGCTATGGAGACGGATGAAGAAATCCTTGGTCGCTTCGAGAGGAAAAGTCTTCGTAAAATCTTCGGTTCCGTTTGCTTTGACGGGCTATGGAGACGAAGGTTCAACCAAGAATCATACGAGCTACACCACGACAAGCCCCTGGTAAGAAAAAACTCTGCATTGGACGTTTAAGATGGCTAGGACATGTAGAACGAATGGACACCAATACTTCAGCTCGCAGAGTCTTCGATTCCCAGCCATACGTCGGACGCAGTAGAGTAAGACTTCGCTGTAAGTGGCGCGCACAAGGGGAAACTGACCTCAACCAACTTGGAGTGCGCAACTGGAGGCAGTTAGCTAAGTACCGAGCTAATTGAAGAGATATGCTGGTTGAGGCCCAGGCTCATTACGGACTGTAGCGCCAGCTTAGTGTAGTAGAGTGTAAGTTAGTTGTAGAGGATGAGACGTCAAAATCCTGACCACCCATCCGATGACTGGACAATTAGAGAAATGTATGAGCCAACCGGCATAGTATTCGGATCCCGCTAAAAAAAACAACAAAAGTAATCGAAGTTCCATGAAGTCGGATTAAGCCTTAATATGTTCAACTTATTGGGCAAATGGCCCCGATCCCACTAAACATGATGAAAGTATAACAATAGTACCTTCAACACGGCTAGTATATCAACATGCCGATGATGACCTAATTGAGAATCAAATCAACATATGGCTCTTCTCTGAGAAACATTGACCTAAAAACATCGCATAAGGCGCCCTCAGAATCTGGCTTACCATGGAGAATGTCAATTTGAAGCAATCAATCAGTTTGCTCAGTGGTGCGATGGTAGTACGATGAACTGCCGTGCAGAAGGTCTGGGTTCGATTCGCAGCCATAGCAACACCAAATGGGCCGAAGATTTTCCAAAGAATTTTTCAGAAACGACGCTTTTGGTCCATGCTCTGATGTCGTAGACCAGTACTCGAGTTGCATAAATTAATGTAAGATTGTGCCTCTGATATCGGCCCGGGAGTATTCCACAATTTTGTCCGGAATCATGTTAAGAAAGTCTCACGACAATGCTTCACCTTGTCTAAATCCACTTTGGACCTAATTCGTTACTCCTAGTACATGGGTCTGGATTTTATTTGAGGATTTTGAAAAACCGTTGAGATTCCTAAATGGCTTCTTGTCAGAATAAATGAGAGCAGCTCATGTTGTCCAGTCTAACTCAAACTGTTTTCATCATCGTTGACTCCACCGTTGCAATTCTTCAACTACCCTCTGGAAAAAAGGGAAGCAGTGCCTTTGTAAGAAGATACCCTCCTCTGCTATCATATTCTACTGCAAAGACTTTTCAGAAGGGTTTGTTATATGACTAGGCACGCCGGTCGCACCGCATTGGAGAATGATGAAAGTCGGAGTCGGTAGGCACCAGCAAGTATTTTTTTGGTAATCCTGTTGCTTACCATTCGTCCACCTATATGAAGAATATGGGTTCCATCCTATGGTTTTTGTCATTCTACAGGTGACTGTGTTCTCCTAGGTGGAGAATGCTATGAATTTTGTATGAGCGGAGATAGTTTTTTTTATTCAGGAACGGCAGACTCACCGGGGACTCGTATATTGACCAGCCCATTCCAGCTGGTTCTTCCTCCTCCATTACCCAATAGATTTGTACCACGTTCGCAGCGTTTAAAATCGCTGCTATTGCTTTTCTTTATAGACACACTGTTGACCCACCCTTTTAATCGACAAACATCCTCAAAGGTCCTTCTCCAATCCCTCTATACCATTACGACGTTGATCATGATGACGATGCGACCGATGACGATGATGGTTGCGGACATTCTAAATGAAGACGATGGTTGATCGGGCATCGGGCATCGGCATCGGGATCGGGATGAGGTCCAGGCTTGAGGTAACGTGTATTAATGAGCTCCAATGGTAAATCGTCAGATAAGAGCTAATTGAATTGTTAGATCATTTTACCTTATTATAATTTCGTGTACGAATGCAATGCAACTGAGGCAACCAGTGCGCCATCACATCCAATCGAAGCTTCTACAGCTTCTGCGCGAAGCCTCATCGCTGACAGGCTGGATGGTGGCGATTGTCATTCAGAGAAAGACGACTTTAGTTTCTTTCTTTCGCGTTCGTGTCGTCTTTCGTCTGTCCGAGGTTTTTTTGCGCATGCGCTCTCTTCGTCGATTGGAATCAACCGAATTGGTATAACGAAGAGAGGGACCGCGCTCCGGCCATGTCAACAGTAATGGGCTTAGAGAAAAATGAAAGCGGAAATGTAAATCTTGACCACGACTACTTTGGGAATGCAAGAAATGCTTGGGAGCTGGGGACGCAGCCTGACTGTAACAACAACGTGAAGTACCAGGACAACAATGATGTGTATAGCGACAATTTATTCGATTTTACTTGAGATGATCATGAGATCTAAAGGGGTTGCAAACAACTGGATGTTATGTGAGAATGATGACAGTTTTGCATTAGCAGCGAACTTCCCAATCAATTTTAAGGATTATAAGAGGACATTAGATCGAGGCTTTGCTGTTATTGTGAGTGCGATAAAAAAGCAGGACGGGGAAACCCAAAGGCTGATCAAATGGTTCACCGTTAAAAGGAAGAGTTTTGATACCTTCCTAATAGGTTTTAGAAGATCCAAGTGGTCACGATTTAAAGGCATTCTAGGGAAAACTTTTTGTAACGGGTGATCCAAGTAGAGATACTTTTTTGAATAGCATTTTTTGACAGATCACGTGTGAGTCGTGTCATGTTGTCATGTTATTTTTGTTAAGTATTGTTTGGCATTTCATAATGGAAAGACTTACGCGTGAACAACGTTTACAAATTGTTCAACTTTATTATGAAAATTCACGTTCTGTGAGGAATGTGTTTCGTGCACTTCGCTCAACTTATGGTCAACATAATCGGCCTTCTGAGCGTACTATTCGCAACACCATCACCCATTTTGAGACCCAGCATTCATTATTGGATAATATTCGACCGAATAGACCACGTCCAGCACGCTGTGAAGAAAATATAGCGGCCGTAGCTGAGAGTGTACATGAAGACCGTAGAGAGTCGATTCGGCACCGTTCGCAGCAACTCGGACTGACGTATGGAACGACTTGGCGCATTTTATTAACAAAATTTCTACGGAACTTCATCTTGTATCAGGATCATATTTCATAAACATCGGTCCCAATCAACATTCGAGCGGTTCCCTAAGGCGAATTTTGGTCAAAGACTTGTGCATGTTCCCGTACAAAGTCCAGTCCGTGCATCAGCTGCTGCCTGTCGACCGCCAAACGCGTGTAACCTACGCCCAAGCCATCCTCAATCTCGAGGATGAAGTGGACGATTTTTCGACCAAAATCATCATGAGCGATGAGGCTCATGTTCATCTCATTGGGTACGTGAACAAGCTAAAACTATTGCTTCTGGGGCACCGAAAATCCACGAGTAATGCACGAGGAGCCATTACACCCGCTCAAATGTACTGCATGGTGCGCTGTTCACGCTGGAGGAGTTATCGGGCCATTTTTTTTGTAGAATGCCGCTGGTCAAATGACAACAGTGGACGGTGCGCTCTATTGGGTCATGTTAACCGAGTTATTTCTGCCGCAATTGGGCGAATTAGGACTGGAGGACATGTGATTCCAACAGGATGGAGCGACGTCACTCACTGCGCGAGCCACAACCGATATTCTGAAGGTGGCGTTCCCGGGTCGCCCCATCTCTCGTTTATGCAATTTGCACTGGGGCTCATGATCGTCCGATTTAGCCGTTCAGACTTTTTTTGGTGGGGTTTTTGAGGTCCCGAAACAGCGGTTGGCAAGAGCAATTCTTCGTTTAATTTCTGACGAGATGTTGTTTTCAGAGTTAATAGCGGAGCCGAGGAGGTAGACAAAGTCCGAACCCAACCTGCTATCCCAGGCGAACTTAGACTAGCTGCTTCGACATATTCGGACAACAGGTTGGCTAGGAATTTCAAGGGTTAGTCAGGACCTTGAACAGAGATGGTGGCGGATGAACCGAAAGGCCAACGGCAGCGTTTAATCCCATAGTGGATACTGCCCTCCAGGTTGGGGGTTGTGCTTTGGTTAACTACCCAACCATAGAAAAAAGAATTTTGTTACGAAGCAACCAATAGCCTCGGAAAGGACTGATTTTATTTTTCACGACACAGCTAAACGAAAAAAGGACAACGACGTTCGTATCTGCACCTCGAATGTGAGAACACTTAACAGGAGAGGTGCAAGCGAACAACTAGCGGAAGCCCTAAACTGCTGCAAAGCAGACATTACTGCCATCCAGGAAATAGGGCCCGACAAATAGTTGGCCCGGCAAAAATATGATGAAAAACTGTGACATCTGCTACGGACCGTGTTATAGTGAGCAGAAACAGCGACTATTCGGATGCGGATTTGTTATATCTGCCAGACTTAGGCAAGAAGTCTTATGTTTCCAAGACATTAGCGAACGAATTGTAGCAATCCGCATCAAGGCCAAATTCGCCAGCATAAGCCTTATATGCGCTCACGCCCCAACGGAGGAAAATGATGATACAGCTAAGGATTGCTTCTACGAGCTCCTTGACAAGAACCTATGAGCGACTACCGAAGTACGATGTTAAAATCGTGCTGGGAGATTGTAACGCAAAGGTAGGAAGAGAAGACATCTTCAGCAGTATTGTCGGAAAACATAGCCTACACGACAACACGTCTGGTAACGGACTTAGGCTAATTGACTTCGCTACGGAACGCAATGCCACTATAGCCAGCACACGGTTTCCCCACCTAGATGTCCATAAGGGGACGTGGCGGTCTCCAGATCAACGAACGGTCAACCAAATTGATCACATTGCGATAGAAAACTACCTTGTTGCAGCGAAGGTAGGAATGCGGATATCCACCACTCTTAAACAATCCGGAGAAAAATATGCAAATGCAAGAGACCGCCAAGACCTTCATGCAACGCGTATCCCTTAACCTCTCGATTAACACCATACCACCAGCATCGAATGTCAAAGAACAATGGCAACGATGCCAACAAGCCATTATATCAGAAGCAACTGATGTGCTAGGTTTCTCGACTAGCAAGAAACCCCTGGTTTGATGAGGAATGCCGACAGATGACTTGGCAAGTAACATCCACCAACTCATAAGCCGAATCTATTCGGAAGACCTACAAAATCCTATCTGCCGTAATATGTGAACGCCTGAAACCGTTTACCAACAAAATGATCGGCGCATATCAGTGAAGTTTTAGGCCAGGAAAGTCCACAACCGATCAAATCTTCACACTTCGGCAGATCCTGGAAAAAAAACCAAGATGTACAAATCGATACTCCCCACCTATTCTACGATTTCAAAGCCACATACGACAGCATTTCTAGAGACGAACTATACAGAGCCATGTCTAGTTTTGGTATACCGCCCAAATATACCGTCCGTTTCTGTAGGATGACGATGGAGAATTCTTGCTGCTTCATCAGTGTCGGAAACGAGCTCACCGACACATTTGATACCAAAAAAGGATTTAGGCAAGGCGATGAGCTGTCGTGTGACTTCTTCAATCTGATTCTTGTGAGGATTGTGTAAAACTCACGAGTCAACACCAGAGGCACAATTTTCCAAAAATCTGTACAACTACTAGCATACGCCGACGATATTGACATCATTGGGAGAACCCAACATGATGCCATAGCCACGTTTGTTAGTACAGAGAAGGAAGCGGCAAAAATGGGTTTAGCAGTAAATGAGGGCAAGACGAAGTATATGCTGTCAACACGAAGGGACACACAACATCGACGAATTGGACAGAACGTCACCATTGACAGATATAACTTTGAGGTAGTGCGGGACTTTATCTATCTCGTTTCCGCTATTAACTCTGACAACAATATCTCGTCAGAAATCAAACGAAAAATTACTCTTGCCAACCGCTGTTTCTTCGGACTAAGAAGGCAATTCAGTTGTAAAGCCCTCACTCGAACTACTAAGGAGATCTTATATAAGACCCTGATCATCCCAGTCCTGCTCTACGGCGCTGAAGCATGGACCGTCTCAGAAGCGGATGAAGAAATCCTTTGTCGATTTGAGAGGAAAATTCTTCGAAAAATCGTTGTTCCCGTTTTCGTTGACGGGCTATGGAGACAAAGATTCCACCAATAACTATACGAGCTGTACAGAGACATGCACCTATGGTCAAAAAACTCCGCATTGGCGCTTAAGATGCCTACGACATGTAGAACGAATGGACACCAATACTCCGGTTCGCAGAGTCTTCGATTCCCAGCCAGACGTCGGACACAGTAGAGGAAGACCTCGCCTTAAGTGGCGCGCACAAGTAGAAACCGACTTCCACCAACTTGGAGTGCGCAACTGGAGGCAGTTAGCTAAGGACCCGGCTAATTAGAGAGGCATGTTGGTTGAGGCCCAGGTTCATTCCGGACTGTAGCGCCACTTAAGTAAGTAAGTAAATAAGTAAAGCATGCTTAAGTCTCAGTGGCGCGATGGTAAGTGCGATGAATTGCCGCGCAGAAGTCTGGGTTCGATTCCCACTTAAAATGATTTTTCACTGGCCCTCCTCTCGTGATGACAAATCATCCCAGTGGTATCAATTTTCAAGAATAGCTTAACTCAACTTCGCCGTTTGTAGTCGGTATAAAACAGAAGGTACCGCCATCTTGCGTGTGTACACACGCGCACATAAATGGTTGTGAAAAAGCTAGGCCTGGGTATTCTTAAGTCACGGTGTAAAAATTCCCAAAAAGGGATCAAAGCAAGGCGACACAATGTCTTCCGACTTACGAAACACTCTTGAGCGGATAGTGCGAAATTCCAGAGACAACACCAAGGACACTACTTCAATAAATCTCTGCAACTAATTACTAGGATATACCGGCGATATTGACATCCAAAGTCGGTTTCGCGGTAAACGAGGGCTCGAACTTCTAAGATGATCCTACCCTGACAATCCCAGCCCTACTTTAAGCTGCAGAAGCAAGGACCGTATCAAAAGCGGATAAAGAAGTGCCCAACTGGATGTAGTGACCAGGCAAATCGGAGAGTCAGGTTGATCGAGGTCCAGGTTCATTCCGGACTGTATCGTCACATAAGTAAGTAAACTGAACAACTATTCAAGTATCGTTCGGGATCTGTCTGTTAAAATATCAAAATTCGTGCAGTTTCCTTTAGCTCCAACAACCTTGGATAAGCCCACTAATAGTTTTTTTTTTTAAACTACCAATCCGCAAGTTGACGCAAACTACCAACAGCTTCTGTCATAACCAACCTTAAAAGCAGCAGCTTCTCATCCAAAACATCGATCAGCTTCTGTCATAACATGGCATTTCTGACCTATCTAAGCTACCGACCAACTGCTGCCTCAATTAGCAGCAGCGCAAATGCTGTTGACTTTCAAGCTCAAAAACTGTTACTTCGAAGATTTAGCAAGCCCAGACGCAGTAGGCACCCCTGCCAATTAGGAATACAAAATTCCAACTGTAAGTTCAACATCGAGCTGACATTTTTATAAGACAACCTCAGTGACACGTTTTGCCGGCGAGAAATTAATCTCAGCTGCCATCGGCGATTAGACCTCCTACCGCTTGAAAAGCAGAAGTTGAATATTTTATTGGCATCCACTGAAATCGATACGAGTCCTCGACGCACAACACTGCTCCGAAAAGTTGTGTTGTGAAATCCGCGCGTGTCAGTCGTAATTGCCAGCCGCATAGGAGGCAATAGATTACCCACCGACCCGATATACATATGTACCACAGCCGAGGGAGAGTTGGCAACCAAAAACCCTCCTCGCAATCCTTATCGTGCACCGATACAACACCTTAGAGTCTCATTAAAAACCTGCAAGTGCTGCTGTCCGATCAGTGCGCCGAGACCCAATACCCCTGGCGCAACACTTTCCCAAATTGCCTCCATTTCAAATCGGAACCATACCATCCACCAGCCCAGTGCTGCACCGCGCCGGATAAATTAGTTATGAGCCAGCATCTCAGCGCGCACCTACAGAGACCAAGAGGACCGAGAGGACCGCTCGGCGCTCCGCTCTGTTTTGATTAATTATTTTAAGTTAAATAGACGTCTAACTAATTATGCCGTGATAAATTTCATGTTTGTGTCTCCGTAATACAAACCCCAATGCCAACGCCAGACCACGCCGAAGGCACGCCATGCCACGCAGACGCACTATGCGGCGAGCCACCACCCCGCCACGGAGAGCGAGCGAGATGGTGCGTATGCCAGTGCGTACGGTACACCGCGGAAAGTGTACTGTCTCCACAAAACGATAAATTATTCATGCCGGTCAATAAATTTGTCAAATGATAACAACATGAAGTTTCTATGCATGGCGCAGGCGCGAACGCTCACCGACCTGCGCGCGAAAAAAGCCAAACGTTGTAGTTTTCGGCCGAACATTCGGAGTGTCTCGTGTGCTGCTCGTCCTAAACGCAGCAGCTATACCGGAACCTATGCGAATTGACTTTGGCTAGCTGCTGCCGGACTATGGGTACGAGACGACGACTGACTGTGTCCCGTCTGTCAGTGGAATGGCGCATGGAGGCGCGATTCCATTAAATATCAGGTGCTTCATGGAATTTATTGGCGCATAAGTTCACGCATAAATTTCGCCTGCTGTATGCACCCAAAGATGTGTGCGCACGCAGACACGATGAGTAGTCGACCGGGACGGACGGACGGACGGGCGGGCGGGCCGTCCGGTCTTATGACAGCCACACATCGTCTGACATAATATACGGAAATTGGATTTTTCTGCCGATCGTGTTTGGGATGCGAGTACCGCTCTTCGGAGCACCGAGCACGAGTAGTGTCCTCCATATCCGCAGATCGGGCATTTCTGAAGGACAGGCTGTGGAGAGTGTGTGGTTGCCTGATATGGCCATCACATGTGTAATTATGATTTAGATTGTTACGCTTGTCTGGTAGATGGCATCATGACTTTGAATTGCAGACGACGACTTGCTCCACTAATTGCACAGCAAGTGGAATTCAGATAAATTAGTGAAGATTATGCGCATGCGCGTTCGGCTACAAGTAGTGGCTGGGTATTGGGTTATTGGAACCGGCATAGGGAACATGAGTGGTTACTCGTGAAATGTGAGGAATATGGTAGCTAATGGTCGATCACTATCGCGGCAATGCAATGTTCATGCGGTGGCCTGGTAATGGTATTGAACTTGCAGGTAACTCTGGCAAAATAATTACCGATCATCCATCAAAAGGAGTTGCCACCTGTGGGCAGGTGGGATTCTGAAGCTTTAACTGATTCCTAGGGGTGAGTGACCGAGTTGTTTGAAATTGGATGAGTAGATTTGGGAGGGGAATCACTAGGTAGTGGAATATTGACGGTCTATTCCGAATCGTTGTGATAACAATTTCTGTTCATTAACGGCACCCAAGAGGTTCTATCAAATTATGTGTTTCGATTCGGCATATAACTCAATGTACCGCCATTTGTGGAAGGTTTCGGTATGTAAACGTCAAATAACTTTGACATCTTTCAAACGATTGAGTGATTTTTTTGAAGAGGTAACTCAGTACAACTTTACCCAAGAGTCTCCAACGCGCAGAATATGTGGAGCTGGACATTGAAAGTAGTTTTCAATCAGGGATTCATCGTGGCTTTGTAGATGCTATTGAGTTCGACAACAAAAATTATGTTGTGAAAGCGGCAGAGACGCCCTTAAGTCGTTGGGTAGTAATTTGTTGAGAGAGCCGATTATAGTAATTGCAAATGGAGAAGTGGGGTTCCGTAGAAAGAAGACCGAGGAAGAACACGAGTTGAGGCAACACGACAATAAGGAGGTTGTCTAAGCATGTATGCCGAGCATTTCACCCATCATGGAGACTTGTGAGTCGGAAAGAAGTTGACGAGCGGATGAGGATCAAATACAATAAGAATTTCCTGGATTGTGTTGCAATACTGTGGTCGAAAGTGAGATGAATGTGATCGATGGCATGGAATTCCCATCTTTGTTAGAGACAGCAAAGGACCAAGCCAATGATAAACCTGCCTTGGATGTAGGTCGAGTCACCAATCACCATGAAGATCATACTCAAGTGTGAGGCACCAGTGTACGAGCACCGTAGAAGATTATCATTCGCTGATCGAGAGGTTGTTGAGCAACGAGTTGCTACAAAAATTCCTGTGTGCGAACTGTCAAACACAGATCACTCACAAGAAGATTTGTAACTTCTCGTGGGTGGACTACGAGAGCCCCGTTCACTCAGCGTGCGGGGTGGGTTCAAACTTGGAGCGCTTTGGCTTCCAAGTGAATTATGAAGTGTTGGACGCCACGTAATTTTCGGAAAATTACGAAACCTGAAAAATAAAATAAACGACGAAAATTGAAACCAAAGCAAATATGAACCAAAAAAATTAAACGAAGATGTTTCATCCACGTTATGAAATGGGGGTGGTGCGCCCAATTTAATTTTTATTGATACCAACTGTATCGAAATGGCGGACCGCGAAGATGGCCCCCGAACGAATTTTTTCCCGAAATTTAATTAAAATTATTTTAAAAAGTTGTCGCGTGTCCCGTCTTTTCTCGGGAATTTTCCGGCCGCGGAACAACCAACTACTTTTGCACTTTTTTTGCACTGATCGGTCTAACACCATTACACACTCTACTTATCTTTCTTTTTTTTCTCCTTTTCCTTCTTTCCTCCGCTCTTCTGTGCTCTTCCTGATTTTCCTGCTTTTTCCTTCCTCCCTTCTCGATATCCCCTTTTTTCCTTCAAAAGGATTTTCCTCCAATGTTTTTTGAAGTCACTCAACTCTTTTTTTTTTTTTAAATAATAAAAAAAACGCACGTCTACTCGTTCCGCTTGATATCCAAGAAGTGGATTCTCTTTGTTTTAACGATCCCGTTGTCCAGAATCGATCCCGTTTATCCAATCACACACATACATTCACACTTAGTACTCTCCACTCGTAAGCCCACTGCGACTTCTCACACATTCTGCCCTTTGGCTGGAAAGTGCGTTCGCGCTTACTAGTTTCGAGATACCCGCGCTCATACGTGACTGGACTTACTGCGCATTTTAACGCATCGACGTCAGGTGTTTCCCCAACGCGTGCTATCGCTGCCAGACACCTCACACTTGCTCTTTCCGATTGGATATACCAATTGGATTTTCACAATCACCCAGGTATTCCCGGTGTTCATTTTTGTATTATATTGGAGGTGTTTTAACCTGGCCGTCCGCCTAAACACCTCTGTTGCTCCTCCGTTGCTCCAGCGTTGGGGGAAAGAGATCGCCTTCTCTTAGCCATCGAACCAGACTTTTACTGTTGCGACTTTGTTGGAGGGGTGTCTTTTGGGCCGTCCACCCCACGCCTCTGCTGCTCCTCCGTTGCTCCCTCGTTGGGTGAAATAGGAGAACGTCTACTCCATGCCATCTTACGTTTTTGCGTTTGCGCCAATAATGCTGTGGCGCAAACGATTTGTTGGGGTGTAGGTTCCAGGGATCGTCCTCCCCCACCCGTCATCATCGTGTTGGAGTCGACGAGGGATCGTCCTCCCTCACCCATCGAACTTTTCGGACCGCTCCTGTCCGATGCTGCCCGTCGCGAGTCTCCCACGTCCTTTGGGCTTCGACGACGGCGTTTCCTAGTGGACTCCTGTCGCACGTTTTGTGTGTCGTTGCTCTTTCGTGAGTCTCCCTAATCTCCCTAGGGCTGCACCGAACAGAGTTGGACGATCATCTCCATGAGTGGACTCCTCTGTCGCACTCGTTTTACCTGTTTTAGGTTGCACCCTCAGAGTCTGAAGGTAGTGGACCATTGGCTGATGGGACCATGGCTGCCCACCACTTCCTCCAACTTCCGGTATTGCGACCACAAAGAAAAGAGGGAACGGAAGGATTTTATGGGATAAGAGAGTGAGCCTTGTTGCGGTAAATTTTACCGTAAAAAAGTACGTGTGTGACTAGACAATGGAACTATACAGCCAAGACAGTCGGAGTTTGCTTCAAAAAAAAGGATGGAACTCTGCCAAAAAGGATGGAGCTAAGCGGTTGTGTTACAACTTTTGACGTATCAATCACGAAACTGTAAAGGACCATTTCCCAATGCCGATTATTTACGACTTGTTGGAACGGTTACAGTAGGCCAAAGTATTTACGATGCTGGATTGGATTCCTTTACGTGCCGATAGAGCAAAGGTCTAGGAAGTATACGTCGCTGATCGTTCACAACGCTCAGTATCTCGTAGTCTCGTGCTGAGAGTTCTATCCATTTCTTCCCTAATGAAGCGAAAATCTTCCTCTAGGTTAACCCTCTACGGCGGCTGTAACAACATCCCGAATGTAGTCGGCGATCGGTCCGCCTCCCCTCGATGGAGTAGTCGATTTGGGATTCTTGGGATTTTGGCTTGAGTGAGTTGGGTTAGCATCTGTGACCCGAAGAAGTACACTAGACACAGCCGCTTCTTCAATAGGGGGCACGGGTCCGCGCGATTTTATGGGACAACTGTGCAAATTCGACATGGTGGTGTTAATAGGTTCTTTTGTAATTGAGGGTCTTCCACGATTACTTCGTCGGAGATTAAAGTCCCGTTTGGACTCTGCAATTCGCCAGCAGTCTTTACACGATTCGTCAAAGCCGTGTTTAAGCGTTTGGTGAATGAAGGAAAAATGGTGATATCCATGGAAGACATCGCAATCTTAGCTAAGGATGAGCAAGAAGCGATTGAGAAGTTGATGAGAGTACTGGAAGTAGCGACGGATAATAAATTGAAGCTGAAGTGGTCCAAATGCCAAATTTTGAAACCAAGTTCGAATTTTCGGGCTACGTAGTCGAAGGAGGGACCATACGACCACAAGTAGAGAAGAAGAAAGCGTTAGTAACACTCCGATTCCTAGGCCTACGGACACAAAATCTTACAGCGATTTTTGAACTGACAAGCTATTTTCGCAAGTTTATAGCCAACTGCGCTACAATTGCGAAGCCATTGAATGACCTTGTGCGGAAAGATTCGACTTTTGCCATCGAAGCTAATCAGGAAGTCTGATTTCGGTTACTGAGGGATGCGTTGGTGTGGTCGTTGCTGTTCGATACAAAGGCGTTTACCGAAGTCCGTACAGATGCGAACCAGTTAGCCTACGGAGCAGTGCTATTAAAAAAGGACGACGATCAATGTTTTCATCCCGTACAATACGTGTGCAGAAAGACGTCGCCGCAAGAAGAAAAATACCACTCACACGACTTGGAGGTGTTGGCAGTGGTAAGAGCGCTCGAGGGCTTACCTGTTAGGTATGTCAATTACCATTCTAACTGATTGCAGAACATTTACAATGACGATCACCAAGAGGGAGATTCCATTGTGGGTGTCGAGATATGCCATGTACCTACAGGACTTCAACTTTTGAGTTGCTCATCGTTCATGCATGCGGATGATCTTAATCATGTTGCAATGCTAGTGGGTACGGTTCATGCCTTTTGCTTGTGGATTTATTTTCTTTTCCTGCATCCAAACACACACTCCAAATCCAACAAAGCACGGGGGTTGCAGGTGGGCAGAATGCTCCTACTCACATTCAAACTTTGCATATGCCAAACTTAAATAGAATTCTAATTTCAAATGGCAATAATACCTGCAGGTGTTATTTCTTTTTCGTGACTGGGCTTATTTCCATTTCAGAGCTTATTTTCATTTCAACAATTATTTCCTTAATTCCATTTCAGGGCTTATTTTCATTTGAGGAATTATTTCCTTCAGGGCTTATTTCCATTTCAGGGCTTATTTTCATTTCAGAGCTTATTTTCATTTCAACAATTATTTCCTTATTTCCATTTCAGGGCTTATTTCCATTTCGGGGCTTATTTTCATTTCAGGAATTATTTCCTTCAGGGCTTATTTTCATTTCAGGAATTATTTCCTTCAGGGCTTATTTCCATTTCAGGTCTTATTTCCATTTCAGGGCTTATCTCCATTTCAGGGCTTATTTCCATTTCGGGACCTATTTCCATTTCAGGGCTTATTTCCATTTCAGATCTTATATTCATTTCAGATCTTATATTCATTTCAGGAATTATTTCCTTCAGGGCTTGTTTCCATTTCAGGGTTTATTTCCATTTCAGGGCTTATTTCCATTTCAGGGCTTATTTCCATTTCAGGGCTTATTTTCATTTCAGGGCTTATTTCCATTTCAGATCTTATATTCATTTCAGGAATTATTTCCTTCAGGGCTTATTTCCATTTCAGATCATATTTTCATTTCAGGAATTATTTCCTTCAGGGCTTATTTCCATTTCAGGGCTTATTTCCATTTCGGGGCATATTTCCATTTCAGGGCTTGTTTCCATTTCGGGGCATATTTCCATATCAGGGCTTATTTCCATTTCAGATCTTATATTCATTTCAGGAATTATTTCCTTCAGGGCTTATTTCCATTTCAGATCTTATTTTCATATCAGGAATTATTTCCTTCACGGCTAATTTCCATTTCAGATCTTATTTCCATTTCAGGGCTTATTTTCATTTCAGGAATTATTTCCTTCAGGGCTTATTTCCATTTCAGATCTTATTTTCATATCAGGAATTATTTCCTTCACGGCTAATTTCCATTTCAGATCTTATTTCCATTTCAGGGCTTATTTTCATTTCAGGAATTATTTCCTTCAGGGCTTATTTCCATTTCAGATCTTATTTTCATATCAGGAATTATTTCCTTCACGGCTAATTTCCATTTCAGATCTTATTTCCATTTCAGGGCTTATTTTCATTTCAGGAATTATTTCCTTCAGGGCTTATTTCCATTTCAGATCTTATTTCCATTTCAGATCTTATATTCATTTCAGGAATTATTTCCTTCAGGGCTTATTTCCATTTCAGATCTTATTTTCATATCAGGAATTATTTCCTTCACGGCTAATTTCCATTTCAGATCTTATTTTCATTTCAGGAATTATTTCCTTCAGGGCTTATTTCCATTTCAGATCTTATTTTCATATCAGGAATTATTTCCTTCACGGCTAATTTCCATTTCA
Source organism: Rhingia rostrata (assembly GCA_949824845.1). Classification (NCBI taxonomy): domain Eukaryota; kingdom Metazoa; phylum Arthropoda; class Insecta; order Diptera; family Syrphidae; genus Rhingia; species Rhingia rostrata. Next base: position 20,444,459 of record OX463755.1, on the reverse strand, counting down.
GATCTTATTTCCATTTCAGGGCTTATTTTCATTTCAGGAATTATTTCCTTCAGGGCTTATTTCCATTTCAGATCTTATTTTCATATCAGAAATTATTTCCTTCACGGCTAATTTCCATTTCAGATCTTATTTTCATTTCGGGAATTATTTCCTTCACGGCTTATTTCCATTTCAGATCATATTTTCATTTCAGGAATTATTTCCTTCAGGGCTTATTTCCATTTCAGGGCTTATTTTCATTTCAGGAATTATTTCCATCAGGGCATATTTCCATTTCAGGGCTTATTTCCATTTATTTGGGTTATTTTACTGCACCAGTGGATATAATGAGTCATCGGATTTGAGAAGCCCAACTTCGAGATCCATGCCTGAGAAAGGTCCTGGAGTTTATCCAGTACGAGGATTTCCTTTTAAAAAATGAGATTCTTTACAAAGATGAAGCCAAGGTCGTCATACTGCCATGAAAGAAGAGATAGTGGTACTCGCCCATAAGCAAAGTCATTTTGCCGCGAAGAACACAGCCGAGATAATGGAAGGGAATTTTAATATCCTTAAGTTGTCATCAAAGGTCGGGAGGGTAGTAAAAAGTTGCATCAAGTGTGTATTGGCGGAGAACAAGATGAGCCTATAGATAAGGAGGATCGTCCATTGCAGACTTACCACATCGATCATGTTGGGCATGCAACCACAATTTGATAGTCGTGGACACTTTTAACAAATTCGTATGGTGGGGTACAACCATACAAGATCACGACCAGCGAAGAAGTAGTCGACCGATTACGGAGACAGTCATCTGTGTTTGGGAGCCCAAGACGCATCATAACAGATAGGGGTACGGCTTTTACATACGGCGTTTTCGAGAAATGTTGTAATGATGAGGATATAACTCACCTGGTTATCACCGGGGAAACGTTCAAGTTGTGAGGATGCTTCGACTACTAATCCCGATGCCAGCGAAGATGACAAAGGAGGATCCTGCTTGTTAGTACAAACATATTGAGTTGGTGAAGCAACTTATCAACAACAATGCGCCGAGAAGTACTAACCAAACTCCATTCCAAATCCTTAAAATTTTAGAGAAAAAAATCGTACTCAGACCTGACGTACGAGCGATACTCCATTAAGAGATCGTAGCGGAGTTAGATCTGGAGAGGGAAAACATACGCGAGACAACATCTTAAAGTCCAGAAAGAAAACATCGAGCAACGCAATAGAAACAACAAGTTTGGAGATTTAGTTGAAGTACGACGGATGCAGTTTGGGTCAGGGTTCAAGTTAAACCGATGTATCTAGGGCCTTATAAGGTTATGGGCTCTGCAAACACGACCGTCCAGAAAGAAAATATCCAGCAACACAATAGAAACAGCAAGTTTGGAGATTTAGTTGAAGAACGACGGATGCAGTTTGGGTCAGGGTTCAAGTTAAACCGAAGTATCTAGGGCCTTATATGGTTATAAGGCTCTGCAAGCACGACCGTTATAAATACAAATAAAAACAAATTTCTGGTGGAACAGGCTCGCTATTACCCAGAGTCAAGCTTTCTCCCTTGCACGTTGGCAGGACCTCCTATTTTATGCCGACTCCGAACGGCGAATTTGAGATAATCATACACAGCGATTAACCTTGTCCTGGATCCGTTTTTTGGGTTAAAAATCGTTGGCGTATATGATGGAGTAGTAAGAATCCTCTATGGTCATCTTTCTGAACTATCAACCTCGCATTGACGGGGCCCCTGGTTTAAATCATATCACAGCGATTAACCTTGTCCTGGATCCGTTTTTTGGATTAAAAATCGTTGGCGTATATGATGGAGTAGTGAGAATCCTATATCCTGGGTACTCGGATGATTTGTCAGTAATTAACGAGAGCAGGGCCAGTGACCTTCTGCGTGGCAGTTTATCGCACTAACCATTGCGCCACTGCACCCATTCTGTGTGGCAATAATTCTTCATCGCACACAAAAATGAATGAAGTAGTGCAGGTTTGAAGATCTTAATATTTCGGTTTGTTGTTGTCCTGCACAGACTGGCAAGTTTAGGCGACATTATAAAACTACAATACACGCTCTGTACACTGCATAGGCCGTCTCTTTAAAAAAAAAGTCCGTATGCGGCTTTTACCTCATCTGAGTCGCCTGCACCACAGATGTATTCTATGAAACCATATGGCCGACGTGCTTGCCAGAATGAAAGCCATCTTTGAGATTTTCCCCCCAGAATGGTCCTCAGAATGGATGGCATCAATACTACCACAACATCCCATATCACGACTTTGATACTAAACTCTCAACCAGCATACCTGCCTGGTAGGGACGAATGGTCATCAAACAATGTGGTATCCAATAACGAAATAGCAAACTATACCGATGAATCTGAAATGGGAATAGGAGTTGGCTCTGGGGTCTACTCTGAAAGAATCGGGTTTTACATATCCATTCGATTGACAAACTCGTTCATTGTTTTCCAAGCAGAGATCCTAGGCATACTCGAAGCTGCCAAATCGGTTGGTATATCTCCGTTTACGTAGATAGCCAAGCGGCCAGGAAAGCTCTAGCATCCAACATAATAAAATCACGAGTAGTTGGACGCTGCCGCTCAGAGCTCACGGCTCCGTGTAACCAGAAAAAAAGTCGAATTATCTGGGACACAATTACAATCCGGGAAACGTAAAAGTTGACGACTTAACCACACTAGGATCGTCCAGCTGCATCTCCTTATGCGACAAAACGGTTAGACCCTCATTTGCTTTAAAAAAAAAAATGAAAAACAGAAAATGACCATATTCACGCAAAGTGGAACAAAATCTAGGTGGCAAAACATCATCACTTGCAAACACAGTAAAGAATTTTGGCCGGAAAAAAGGCGGTGCGAAATCTAACAAGCTTATAGCTCTGAACAGAGCTTCCATTTCTAAAGCGGTGAGATTCACAACAGGTCACAATCTGCTAGGTAAACACTTCCGTAGGATTAACCTAACTGGCTCGCACCAACCTTGCAGGAAGTGCGGAGACACAGACGTCGTGGAGGACGTCGTCCACCTAATATGTCACTGCCCCGCAGTTAGCAAAAGTCGTAACAAAATCCTAGACAGCTACTGCTACGACAACTTGACGGATCTAACCACAACACCTATGGCACAGGTCGTCAGCTTCTGCTGCAAGCCGGGTTGGAGAAACTTCATATTTGAAGCTTATGGAGCAGCACAAATCACCTAAGTATCACTCTTCTTACTAACGCAGCTTTCTTTTCAGGTACAACAAAGGGTATCGCTATGAGCCCACGCAGACCTATGCGGTTGTCTAAAACCCATCAAACCTAATCTTTCTTAACCAGCTAATGGAACAACGTTTCATCTTGCCAGACAGCGCTGACCAGGAAAGCTTTTTCAGTATGGTTGAGCTAAAAATATCATATGTCAGCGATGTCATTGTAGAGCAATACCCTACAAGACTGAATCCAAAAGTGCTAGACCTCTTCAATAAGGGCTTCTTCACCGCTTTATAAGAATCTCGGAATAGTTCAAACACAGGAAGACGGATTGAGAAACAAAAAAGAAAATAATTTCCAATAAGTACAAGTCCACATTGACAGTATATGCTGTCATTTTTTTTGTCAGTTGTTGTTTATTATTCCGTCAATGATGCCAAATTACCAAGCCAGGTGACTTTATCCAGGAGCACAAAAAAAAAAAAAAAAAACAAACAAATTTTTAACGCAACAGGATCTTTAGTATCCAAAGCCGCGCTTTCTCAGAACCATTCATGAGTGCATGTGTACTTCTTGTACGATGGTGGGACCTACTGTTCTATGCCGAATCCGAACGGCTAAGTTGAGATAAGCTTTCCTTGACAATTGATACTACTCGGGTGATTTGTCAGAGCATCACGAGATTAGGGCAAGTGAAAAATAACTCAAGTGTTGCTACGGCTGGGAATCGAACCATGACCATCTGCGCCACTCACCCCGTCCAGGAGCAAGTCCAAACGATAAAGCAAACGTTGCCCCCAATCCTGGAGACAGAAATCGTTCAATTAATGCTTTAGTAACTGTTCGGGACTTTTAGCTGTGACACCAGTATAGAACCAATATTTCTAGACCACATTCAACAACATCTTCAAACCAATCTTGGTCTCGTTTAAAATTTCGAACCACATTCAAGAAATATGTGAAAATGTGTCCTTGTCACTTCACCATCAATTGGAACCGATAACCGCCGCACCAACTACCATAATCCTTGCAAGCTCACTATTGAAATGTATTTTTCCTGTTTGACACGATTTATCCATTACAGAGCAATCAATAACAAGGTTAACAGTTGTCGTGTGCAAAACATCAAAATAAAACTCCAAAATAGAAGCCTCATCTGGCCGTGCGACATTGCAACAACACATTAACCCACCTTTTGTGGCACACCAGCAAGCCATCAATATTCCGCGTGTCCTCGAAAATCAACTCATCCATCGCATACCATTAATAATCATTTCACCTCGCATAGCGTTCTCGGGGACTCTACGAGCCGTCCCAGACACTGCGACAGATCAAGCTAATTAAGAGACCACTGAGCAGTGAAATGCTACACCCGATTGACAGGCGACGATCCATCTTCACTTCGGGCAACGCGCATGCGCGCCTGTTCGCCTACTCCCCTACTCCCCTGCTCCCTTGCTCGCCAGCTCGCCTGCTCACCTATCTATTTATATACACACATCCTTCGCTGCTGCCCAAGAAACCCCTATAAATCATTTTTCATAAATCATAAGCTGCCCGTTTCACGTGACCAGAACTATAAGCGTTCTGCATGTCTGAGTGTGGGGATCCTTCACAGATGTTCACCCGACTGAAGATAACCACTCGCGGAGTGGCCGCGAACTTTGTTCTAATGTTAACAGCAAGCCACATCGAGCCAGGACTACTGACAGGCCAGACGTGTCGGCCGGCACACGAGAGCTGAGACGACACAACAAGGCCGCACTCTGTGGGCGTACCATTTTCCAAGCTGCCCCGGCCATCCCCATCCGAAAGCGTACGCCAAGTCGTTAATTATATTCCAATGTTTATGCAGAATAAATAAGCCATCAATAACGCGGATTGGCGTGACGGGACAGCGTGTTTTCTGTCATTTAATATGAAAACCATATAACGCGCGGGTCTGTTGCGCATGCGCAAATGTTGCTGCACAGCCCCAGACCTGCGTAAAGTTCTTTGTTAGTCGTTGGTTTTGTTTTTTTTTTGTTTTTTTTCGCCACCATCAGCGTCAGCTCAACTGGGAACGCTGTACCATATTAATGTTACGGGATCAGCCTCCTCAGTCAGGCCGGAGAACGTCATTCGCAGCAGCGAACGCTGTCACTTTGTGTGCGCATTCAAATGGGCAGCAAGTGAAACTTGTTCGCGTACATTCGAGAGCGTCAACAATCGGACCGGGAATGCTCCGTTTTCTGATTTAGAGTCGCCATTAATATTTATGTGATTTATTGACGCACGATAGGCAAATTAGATGGTCAGGTTGATGGAAGAAGGCGGCTGCGGTGCTCCGCGCATGCGCCACACACATATTACTTAGAGACTGGGTGGCAGAGTGATACGGCTGGAGGCCCACTGGCCACAAAAGCGCAGACAAAGTGCAAACGGCTTATGGAACCCAGTTAGCAGTTAGCACCCATGTAAGTGGTCAACGAGAATGAACGAGTGAATGCGCTGTGGAATGGAAGTTGGCGAGGCGCAACTGGCCCGACCGAGTGACAGGTGGCGGTAGTCACTCATGTTATGCAGCCTTAAAGGTAAAATGCGACGCATTAAGAAAAACAACCAATTTGGTGGCACTTTAGATAAGAAAGCCGCCGTGAGTGGGACTGAAATTAGCATTTTTGCACGTGTCGTGAGATGGATTGCTAATTATGTACTAGAGGCCCTTATGGAGGGTCTCATTGTGTGCCGTGAAATGACTTGCCAAATACGGCTGCACATGGGCGGTTACACTGTGATTGGGAAAGCAAATTGTTTTTATGTCGAAGCGGGTTATTAGGTAAATATAGGTCTTGAAATTTGGAAGCTATAACATCTGAAGAGGGGGAATTGGACTTTTTTTTTTTTTTATAATTTACACGTACTCAAGGGGTTATGAATACCCTTTTTATGTTACCATAGTACGAGCGTTAGAGAAGGGGAAGAAAGAGAGGATAGGAAAGATTTTGGATGTAGTGGAGACTTAAACTCCATGGGTGGTGTCCGAACTAGCTTCGGGGAGTCACTTTTTCTTGTGTTCGTTAGATTTGAAGAAATTCAAGATGGTGTGCATACTTTTAGGTATTACACCGACCTTTTGAAATGGATTTTGGTTGGGATTGAACGCGCAACCTTCCACTCAACAGACGAACACATTACCACTACACCGCGGCCACCCACTAAGTAATTGCAGCTCTACGGAATGGATAGAAGGTATTTTAAACAATTTTTCGATATGGGTGCCTGGTTACAGAGATATCCAAGGGAACTGTAATGCGGAGCACTACCCTGTACTGCCATACGAAATGTTAGGCATTCCCCTCGCTACATGTAAATTGTTAACCAAACTGGATGCGATCAAGAAAGCAAACCGCAGATGGATAAACGGCACAAAGTGTCTAATAGCTAGGCAACTCTTGCCAAATTATGACCACAAACTGTCTCTCTCTCTGCTTGATAACGATGTGCAGATCAAACATCAATACCATCATCGGTGTGCTTACAAGACTCTGCCCTCTATAGGCTTACATGCAAAAAGACTAGACCTCTTTAGTAGCTCTCTTCAGAGCTATAAGCTTGTTTGATTCGATAACGATTATTTCCGGTGGGTGGGCTGGGGGTCCGACGGTGGGGGGTTGGTTGCCTGTGGGTCCCAGGGGTAACCCGATTTTATTGCAGTAGAACCCATTGTAACAATCCGCATCAAGGCTATATTCGCCACATAAGCCTTATATGCGCTCATGCCCCAACGGAGGAAAAAGATGATATGGCTAAGGATTGCTTCTAGGAGCTCCTTGACAAAACCTATGAGCGACTACCGAAGTACGATGATAAAATCGTGCTGGGAGATTTCAACGCAAAGGTAGGAAGAGAAGATATCTTTAGCAGTATTGTCGGCAAACACAGTCAACACGACTACAAATCTGGTAACGGACTTAGGCTAATTGACTTCGCTACGGAACGCAATGCCACTGTAACCAGCACACGGTTTCCTCACCTAGATATCCGTAAGGGAACATGGTGGTGTCCAGATCACCGAACTGTCAACCAAAACGATCACATTGCGATAGACAAGAGGCACTCATCCAGTAATTTGGATGTCCGAACATTCCGAGGAGCTAACATCGACTCGGACCACTAACTTGTTGCAGCCAAGGTAAGAATGCAGATATCCCACATGCCACAACAATCCAGAAATACTATACAAAAATTTAACGTCGAAAGACTGCAATCGCAAAAGACCGCCAAGACTTTCGCGCAACGCGTATCCCTAAACCTCTCGATTAACACCATACCAGCTGAATCGAGTATCGAGAAACAAAGGCAACTATGCCAACGAGTCATTAGATCCGCCGCAACTGAAGTGCTAGGTTCCTCGCGTCAACCTGCAAGAAACCCCTGGTTTGATGAGGAATGCCGACAGATGCTCGCAGCCAAAAACGAGGCCTACAAGCCTAAGCTGCAGGTGAAGACATTGAGCTGCCATTGAGCTCCATAGGCAGAGAAGAAGAGAAGAACACCTGCTTTTCAGAAAGAAGAAAACAGAGATAGAAAAGCCTATAGGAAATAGAGGGGTGAACCTCCAGGAACCATGTTCGCAAGTTTTACCAAAGTGTTAAACGTCAAAGCCAAAGATACAAGGCTGGTACAGAATCCTGTCGAAATGAGCAAGGAAACATCGTAGTTGAGACACGGTCGAGGATATGGAGGAACCACTTCAGCAGACTTTTTAACGGCGATGACGAACAACGCTCCGCTGTCAGGCAGATCGAACCATTCAATCTTAACGACCTAAGTGAATGATGATAGCAATATCTAAGCCCAAGCTTAATAAGGCTACCGGAAATGACAGCCTTCCCGCTGAGCTTTATAAGCCCGGCGGAGATGACTTGGTAAATAACACCCACCTTTCGACCAAATCTGGTCGAAAGAAAGTATGCGTGAAGAATGAAACCTCAGCGTCGTTTGCCCGATCCTAAAAAAAATGGGGCCCTCTAAACTGCGTCAACTACTTAGACATATGTTTCCTCAACATCGCATTCAAGATCCAATCTGTCATAATATGTCAACGTCTAAAACCGTTTACCAACAACCCAATCAGCCCTTATTTTTCGGTTTCAGTCCCAGAAAGTCCACAACAGATAACATTATCACACATTGGCAGATCCTGGAAAAAAATCAAGAAGTCCAAATCGGTACCAACCAACTGTTCATCCATTTCAAAGCCGCATACGACAGCATTTATAGAGACGAGCTAAACAGAGCCAGGTCTTGTTTTGTTATACCGGCCAATCTCGTCCGTTTATGTAGGATGACGATGGAGAATTCTCGCTGCTCCATCAGGGTCGGAAACGACCTCCCCGGCACATTCGATACCAAAAAATGATTTTGGCAAGGCGATGCGCTGTCGTGTGACTTCTTGAATCTGATTCTTGAGAGGATTGTGCAAAACTCACGAGCCAACACCAGATACACAATTTTCAAAAAAAAAAACGGTGCAACTATTAGCATACGCCGACCGACGATAATGACTTCATTGGTCGGACTAAATGTGATGACATGACCACGTTAGCTAGTATAGAGAAGGAAGCGGCAAAAATGGGTTTAGCAGTAAATAAGGGCAAGACGAAGTCAACTGTCAACTCGAACATCTACGAATTGGACAGAACGTCACCATTGACAGATGTAACTTTGAGGTAGTACGGGACTTTTTCTGCCTCATATCCGCTATTAACTCTGACAATAACATCTCGTCAGAAGTTATACGAAGAGAATCACTCTTTTCAACAGCTGTTTCTTCGGGCTAAGAGGGCAATTTGGTAGTAAAGCCCTCACTCGAACTATTTACCAAGCAGATCCACAAAAAGTGAGCTTTATCGCTAACCAAAATTCGCGTATGAAAATTGTGATCAACAGCAATATAAGACCCTTATCACCCCAGTACTGCTCTACGGCGCTGAAGCATGGATCATAACAAAAGCGGATGAAGAAATCCTTGGTCGATTTGAGAGGAAAATTCTTCGAAAAAGCTTCGGTCCGGTTTGCGTTGACGGGCTATGGGGACGAACATTCAACCAAGAACTATACGAGCTGTACAGCGACATGCCCCTGGTCAAAAAAAAACTCCGCATTGGGCATTTAAGATGGCTACAATGGATAGAACGAATGAACACAAATACTTCGGCTCGGAGAGTCCTCGATTTACAACCAGACGTCGGACGCCGTAGAGGAAGACCTCGCCTTAAGTGGCGCGCACAAGTAGAAACCGACCTCAACCAACTTGGAGTGCGCAACTGGAGGCAGTTAGCTAAGTACCGCGCTAATTGGAGAGGCATGTTGGTTGAGGCCCAGGTTCATTCCGGACTGTAGCGCCACTAAAGTAAGTATTTACTGACCCAGATGGACAGAATGTCTATGCTGCAACATTTGGGATCGTGGTCAAAACTTAGGTTTGGTGCTGCATCAAACCTAATAGGAGGATAGAAGGAGTTCGTTCTTGCCCTATGCTTTTATGGAGTCAGTAATAATCATGAAAGGATTAATGGCCAATCGTCTTCTTCGTTGATTAGTTTATACAAAATAACTTCAAAATAAGAGCTTCGCCATTTTCTTTGTCTTCATTATACCGTTGATACCACATTCCCATGTATATGAAAGTATCGCCTTCTAGACTTGACAGTATTTCTCAAGAACACCCATAGCATGTTCTTCAGCTTGTTCTTAAGCACCCTGCTTCGTAAATAAGTCATTAAGGTACTCGCAGTTTTTATTCAGCTACAAGAACAACATGTCACTCGCGCCAGCTTGAAGCCTTGTCACTCGGCATATGTTACATGGTGTACCTACCAATAACACGGCCCTATATCGCCCGATTGACTTTTAAATGAAACGTCGATCAAAGTGTTTCCTCTGATTAGAATAAAACAAATTTGGTTAACAAATCTCCTGCAAGTGCCAGACATGCATACAACAGTGTGATACAGGCGTCCACATACAACCTGCGTCATGTCATGCAAATAACGTGCAAAAAAATTATTTTCTACAAATGTAAATCAAATCAAAGCTAACAATTTCCCAGCCCACCAGCGTCCAGGCATACTTAACGTCTGTCCGTCTGATATGGCATAAGCCTACAACAACAACGTCGTCATCGAATTTCTGCACTTCGATCCACTTCTATCAAAGTTTGTCCATATGTGTCGCATGTATCCATGTGTCCCAGACCATGTGTATATTCGTGTGACTATAATATTTCAGTTAATTACTCGCAATGACAATTTTTGATTTATTATCGCGCAAAGCTGAGACACGTAAAAGGAGTTATTAGCATTGGAAATGACTGGAGAGGCGATTGCACTAATGGCACGGGTGGGAACTGCATATGCAAGCGTACCTGTAGTGCGTCGTCGTCGTTATGCGTCGCGTCGTTCGTCTGGGCTCGAAAGGCGGCCTCTGTGCGATAACAGCGTGTCATTCAGGTATTCGTGTTGGGAACAGCACCTGGCCACCACATATAGGCGCATAGCACAAGTCGTCACTTTTCTCTCGCCACGGTATGTCTGAGCGGTCCGAAGCCAGATCGACTGTATGTATGCGCAATATAACTGTAAGTGGAATGTGTCTCCGCCGAGCGATAGAAGTTGCGGATAGATGTCCTAATTGACAGATTGATGGAATACCGGATGTTATCTGTGGGCTTATGGATTAAAATGTCCTCAACAGGAAATTCGATAGGATGATGGTGAATAGTCGGGCTGCTTCGATGGAAGGTAATTGAGTGTGGTGCTCCGTTGAAGATGGTGTTAATGGTGGCATACCGTGGTACGTACCTTGTTATGAGCTGTGAGCTCGTTGGTGATTTGGTTGGGTGAGGAAATCTTGAATTTTTTAATGCCGCGACTAATGGAAACACTTGATATATACTTAAGGGACTTCGCCAAAACGCACTACATAAGCTTTTCAAATGGGATGAGGGCAGTTGTGGTCTGGGAGTCAACCCCCACAAGAGCAGGAAATATAAAATTTCTCACATTGACCTTAACTAGCCTTCTCAGACGAAGCTAAATACCTGTGACTTATTTTGGACAGGAAGCTTAACTGGAAGCCGAACATAACAAAAAGAGTAAAGAAAGCGACAGTTGTCGCAATTTATTCCTGCAATAGATCCATAGGCATGCAGTTGGGTATGGAACCTCGCATCACACACTGACTCTTTCCCTATGAAGAAGTAGTATGGTGAACTTCTCTCTGAAGTGGTAGTATGTTGGACAGGGCTAGAGATAGCTATCAAGAGCAACAAACTAGTCAAGGTGCGTCTATTTGCGTCGGTGGTGCACTTTGTACAACACCCTCTGCAGCACTAGATATTCTCTTTCACCTTCTAACCCTCGATATCTTTGGAAACCAAAAGACAGCTACCTCAGCCATCAGACTTTAAGTCCAGCAGTTGTAAAATAAACAAACTGGCTACATTGTGTCAGCACGAACACCGATTACTCCCTTACCAGGTTAAGCTTGACAAGAGTTTCCAAGTCACAACCCCAGACAGATCACCATGGAAAAGTAACAAACCCGTGCAAAATGGCTCGATCCATTTAAAAACTGGTGGCTCCAAAACAAAATTGACTGAGTAGGTGCTGGTGTCCCTGACAGTCTAAGCCTCAGCCTATCATGAACTCATGGCGATCAAAGAAGCCTTGAAGCCTTCTCTATCTTGGCTGATAGAGAATGTAATATCTGCCAAGGATATTAAAAATTTTCTCAGACAGCCAAGCGGCCATCAACTCGTGGACTAAGTCTCAAGAAATTAAAAGACAACCCTAGATTCAGTTTAACATTCACCTATGCTGGGTGCCTAGGCGTAGTGACATTCCAGGGAACTGAAAAGCTGATTAACTCTCCAGACATGAAACTAAATATACCTCTCGCTATATACGAAAGCTTTCTAGGGCAGCATGCTAGCAGCAAATCAAATCTCAGATGGAGTCAACGTGTCAAACAAATTTGGCCAAAACTGGATTTAAGAAGCTCCAAGCGGATTGATCTCGCTCGCTAGACCATAAATTAGCGCCTTCATAGGTGTCATAACTGGACACATTTCAATCGGAAGGCACGCAGAAAGGCTAGGCCATTATTCCAACGATTTCTGCAGGAGCTGTATGGACGACGAGGACGAAGAAACCGTTCTTCATCTTCTTTGTAACTGCCCTTATCAAAGAAAAGAAAACTCCATCTTGGAGCTTACTTTACTCACTTTAAGTTCCGCCACAGTCCGGAATGAACCTGGGCCTCAACTAACATGCCCCTGCAATTAGCCCGGTGCTTAGCTATCTGCCTTCAGTTGCGCACTCCAATTTAGTTGAGGTCGGTTTCGACTTGTGCGCGCCACTTAAGGGGAGGTCTTCCTCTACTACGTCTAACTTCTGGCTGGGAATCGAAGACTCTGCGAGCCGGAGTAGTGGTTTCCATTCATTCTACATGTCCTAGCCATGCGGAGTTTTTTTTTGATCAGGGGCATGTCGCTGTAGAGTTCGTATGATTCTTGGTTGAATCTTCGTCTCCATAGCCCGTCAACGCAATCGGGACCGAAGATTTTTCGAAAAATTTTCCTCTCGAATCGACTAAGGATTTCTTCATCCGCTTATGAGACCATCCATGCTTCAGCGCCGTGGAACAGGACTGGGTTGATCAGGGTCTTATATAGGATCTCCTTAGTAGTTCGAGTGAAATCAATGAATAGCTGGTGGGTATCGATTTGGACTCCTTGGGTTTTTTCCAGGATCTGCCGAAGTGTGAAAATTTGATCGGTTGTAGACTTTCCTGCCCTAAAACCATACTGATAAGGGCCGTTCAGGTTGCTGGCAAACGGTTTCAGGAGTTCACATATTGCGGCAGATAAGATCTTGTTGGCAATGTTGAGGAGACTACTGCCTATGGTGCTGGCGTAGTTCAGAGGGTCTCCTTTTGTGTGGATCGGGCAAACGATGCTAAGGTTTCATTCTTCAGTCATACGAGCAGATTTGGCCTATGAGTTGGTGGGTGTTATTAACCAAGTTATCTCCACCGGGCTTATAAAGCTCAGTGGGAAGGCTGTCATTACCGGTAGCTTGGTATATATTGCTATCCTCATTCACTTAGGTCGGGTGGTTAGCAGTTTTAGCTGTCGTTGTAAAGATTGAGTGGTTCGTTCTGCCTGACAGCGGAGCGTTGTTCGTCATCGCCGTTAAAAATTCTGCAGAATTGGTTCCTCCATATCCTCGACTGTGTGTCAACTACGATGTTTCCTTGTTCGACAGGATTCTGTACCAGCCTTGTATCTTTGGCTTTGACGTTTAACACTTTGGTAAAACTTGCGAACATGGTTACTGGAGGTTCACCCCTCTATTTCCTATAGGCTTTTCTATCTCTGTTTTCTTCTTTCTGAAAAGCAGGTGTTCTTCTCTTCTTCTCTGCCTATGGAGCTCAATGGCAGCTCAATGTCTTCACCTGCAGCTTAGGCTTGTAGGCCTCGTTTTTGGCTGCGAGCATCTGTCGGCATTCCTCATCAAACCAGGGGTTTCTTGCTGGTTGACGCGAGGAACCTAGCACATCAGTTGCGGCGGATCTAATGACTCGTTGGCATAGTTGCCTTTGTTTCTCGACACTCGATTCAGCTGGTATGGTGTTAATCGAGAGGTTTAGGGATACGCGTTGCGCGAAAGTCTTGGCGGTCTTTTGCGATTGCAGTCTTTCGACGTTAAATTTTTGTATAGTATTTCTGGATTGTTGTGGCATGTGGGATATCTGCATTCTTACCTTGGCTGCAACAAGTTAGTGGTCCGAGTCGATGTTAGCTCCTCGGAATGTTCGGACATCCAAATTACTGGATGAGTGCCTCTTGTCTATCGCAATGTGATCGTTTTGGTTGACCGTTCGGTGATCTGGACACCACCATGTTCCCTTACGGATATCTAGGTGAGGAAACCGTGTGCTGGTTACAGTGGCATTGCGTTCCGTAGCGAAGTCAATTAGCGTAAGTCCGTTACCAGACGTAATGTCATGTAGGCTATGATTTTCGACAATACCGCTAAAGATGTCTTCTCTTCCTTCCTTTCCGTTGAAATCTCCCAGCTTTTATCATTGTACGTCGGTAGTCGCTCATAGGTATTGTCAAGGAGCTCAAAGAAGCAATCCTTAGCTGTATGATATATTTCCTCCATCGGTCCGTGAGCGCATGTAAAGCTTACGTTGGCGAAGTCGGCCTTGATGCGGATTATTACAATGCGTTCGCTAATGTCTTGGAAACATTAGACTTCTTGCCTAAGTCTGGCACTTATAACAAATCCGCATCTAATTAGTTGCTGTTTCGCTATAACACGGTCCGTAGAAGATGTCAGAGTTTTTCATCCACTTTTTGCCCGCCCTATTCCATTGTATTTCTTGGATGGTAGTAATGTCTGTTTTGCAGCAGTTTAGGGGTTCAGCTAGTTGTTCGCTTGTACCTCTCCTGTTTAATGTTCTCACATTCTAGGTGCAGATACGAACGTCGTTGTCATTTTTTCGTTCGGCAGGGTCGTCAACAACAGAATCAGTCCTTTCCGAAGCTATTGGTAAATCCGTAACAACATTTTTTTTTATGGATGGCTAGTTAACTCAAAGCTTAGCCCCCAACCTGGAGGGCCAGTTCCAATTTATTAGAAACCCTTAGGACACTGAGCCATCAGTATCCACTACGCTGCCGTTGGCCTTTCGGTTCATCCACCACTATCTCTGTTCAAGGGACTTACCCTTGAGATTCCAAGATAAACTTTTGTCCAAATATGTCGAAGCAGCTTGTCTGGGTTCACCTGGGACAACAGTCCAGGTATTCATTCCGTGCCATTCTGACCTGGCTGTTTATAGAGTCGCTGTTTTTCGTCCTGTTATCGCACTTATCTTTTAGTAAAGTCAAATTCGATTGGATGAGACCAGTACCCGATGGTTAGCACTTGGAGGTTGAAAATAAGTACTTGATGTGTAGTCAGAGTTACAATCACTGGGAATTGCCAAGTTAAAACCGATCAGAGTCTTCCCTCATTCTACAACCGTCATTCACTGCATGAATGTCAAACACAAATTCTGCTCGCGTGTCTGCTCGCACTGCATGCAGAACCTCTGCACATGTGTTTCGGACATTACTCCCATGTCTGATTTTCACTAACTCCGAACTGTCAGCTGTCACGTTATTATCTTTTGTTCCGTTGGCAGCACTGTACTATTAAATGGCACAAAATTTGCATCAATTATGGGACACCCTTTAGTCGTCCGATTATTCCGATCACAATAACAGTCCCATAGAGACATTTACCAAGGGCTGCTGATGCTTTCTACGCCAAATTACACAAGCGGAACAAAAAAAAAATACATTAAGCCGAAACTTTGTCAATAGCAAAAGGTTTAACTGGCTTGCTTTTAGAATCAAAGTGAGCTAAATCCATGTAAAAATAACACCAATCGCCATTTTCTCCTCAAACCCCTTCGACATCTTCATAAAGCCTTCACTTGACGGGTCATAATTGCTTCCACCACCTCATCATTAAAAGAGTTTTCCCCTTCCAATCAATGCACCCAAAGAAGCACCCATCGAGATGCTCCCATCCACACAAATCTCATTCAAACGTCATCTTTCTCATTCTCCAGTCAAAGATTGCTGTAAAAAGAGAGAGAACCGCAATAGACATTTTGAAATATATATGACTTCAGATGTTCACCGCGAGCGGTGCAGTTCTTCCAAAGCATTGAAAAAAAAAAAAAGAAAAACAACCCCCCGCCCATCGCCAAACCAAAATAAATGATCACCATTTTAGGTAAATTTCCATAAAGTTACGCTCCAAGTCTCCGCAGAGGCTTCAGAAAGCGGCATCAAAATACCGCGCGCCAGCGCACACGAAATCCCCCAATAATAGCGCTCCCCGATGGCAAACAGTAGCACCGTGGATGTCATCATTTTCCAATGGACAGATAATTTCGAAGGAGCCCATCTCTGTATGTGTGTATCGTTGGGAGCCCCATATAATCCTTGTTTGCATATATAGGTATCCGAGGGGTATCCTCTGGCTAGCATAATAGAAGGTCGTCGTTGCCGTTTCCGTTTCGACAGAAAATAGCTACCACTCTGCTCCACAGTCGCACAGCATCATGGCAGCATGCCAATGAGCATCACGAGAGAGAGAGAGAGCGAAACAGTAGCGCAGCGGTAATTCACTTGGGAACCCTGGGATGAAAGAAACCTTTTCCGCGCAGCCATGCGCGTCTCTGCACTGTTTTCGTTTTCGCAAAGTCAAACATCAAAGCGACCGCCTCGGATAGCTACCGAATCGAAACAATGGTCCTTTGTCCTTTGAGGTGAACCGCGCGCGCGCCTTTACTCCGTGAGAGAGGAACCAGTATAGTGCTCAGCCGAGTCACCGCCGCCGGTCTATACGGCACGGTAAGCTGCTGGCTGTCAATATCCTCGAGAATATAAATTTTATTGTCGTTTGGAATTGTAACTTTTATAATAGACGTGAATTGTTTCAGAGCTTGGACGGCCCCAGGCCAAGTGGCCGCATTAAGTAAACAAATCGACGCTCTTTCTCGCTCTCCCAGTCAATTAAGGCGCACCGAACTGTGGTGCGACACCTGAATGATGGAGCAATAGTCCACCACGGTCCACACAGTTTTCCAATTTATTTCCTAGGCCAGGCGTCCATGCGGACGGATTAATGTGTTCTTTCCAGTTGAAGACCTCGCTTCACACTCGGAGATTTCTGGGATTTCGATGGCCCGTAATGACACTGCGAGGCGGGGCGCAAGAGGACTAACACGATACACTAATGTAATACACCCAGACACTTGTCACTAAGCCTCTAATCCGGATGACATGAGCAAGACAGCTGAGCATGTTTTGCCATTGAGCCCCTCCTAGCACACCACACGTTAACCTGTTCCATCTTAAAGTGGATTTGTGGTGCCGCCACGTCGACCGCGCCGTGCTCATATGGACTCATGGCCATGGATCGATAGTGCGATGGTGCGATGTCCACTGGGACAATTTACTTTATTTATGGCGCGGTTTAGTGTGAATAAATATATCGATCGGGAAGAGCGAGTTGCACGCGGTATGCCGTAAGCCGTATGCCGTATGCCGATGCTGATGATGTTCTTCTGTGTGCGCTGCTGGCGGAACCTGTCAATGGATTTGCTGCTCTGCTGATAGATCTTCGAGCGCGGTAATGTGGTGCGATGCTGTGTGTGCGCGTGCGCAGCGCGAATGTCTTATTGGCATGGGACTGCGAATGTGATGGGGAAGACGATGATGGTGTGGTGTTATTCGCGCACATTAGATCCGGAGCAGGGGTACATAAATATCTTCTGTTTGGCTTTGGCTTGATTGAGGCAGAAGTGAAGAAATACCGATCAATGGAGCGCTATGCTGTGTAATGGAATGTTGTTGTGTACACGAACTTGTCCATCCGTGGAGGAGTGTGAAGCGGGTGTTATTATTGATTTCCTTCCTTGTCCAAGCACTTGGCAAAGAAACGAGGAAGTGGTGCGCCATCGTAATGAAGGAGTTTCAACTCAGAAATGGAGTATCCTGGAAGGGGGTGATTTGCCAGTTGAATGTGTAAGCTAGCTGGTACTTAAAGGATTCTAAGATAATAGAAGAGTCAACATGATGTTTTTTTAGCCTTCACGTTCCTTGGAGCTACTAAAAGAGAGTGAACTACTCATAACTGTAATTCAATCTACCATTGATCACAATGACACTTGTAATAGGAAAGTCTGATAAAGTCCAAGGCTTTGCTACCAATCTTTCCCGCGTTATGAATTTGTCAAACCTAAGATCGTAAGCGTTGGAAGAAGGTAGACTTTCCCATGGGTGGTGACGAGAACCTGATTTGCTCAGCGTGCGCGGTGGACTCGTGTTTACACGAGACTTAAAAAATGATTGGAAGCCACGTAATTTCCTACCAATGACGTCAATATCGTCGGCATATGCCGATCGGTAGCACCGTTTTTTTTTTGGAAAATTGTGCCTCTGGTGTTGGCTCGGGAGTTTTGCACAATCCTTTCAAGAATCAGATTGCAGAAGTCACATGACAGCGCATCGCCTTGCTAAAATCCTTTGTTGGTATCGAATGTGTCGGTGTGATCGTTTCCGACCCTGATGGAGCATCGATCATCCTACACAAACGGACGAGTTTGGGCGGCATACCAAAACTAGATAGGGCTCTGTATAGTTCGTCTCTATTAATGTTTTTGTCGAATGCGGCTTTGAAATTGATGAACAGGTGGTTGCTATCGATTTGGACTGCTTGGGTTTTTTCCAGGATCTGCCGAAGTGTGATCGGTTGTTTCCTGGCTGTTTTCTTGGTCTAAAACCACACTGATAAGGGCCCATCAGGTTGTTGGTAAACGGTTTCAGGCGTTCAGATGTTATGGCAGATAAGATTTTGTAGGCGATGTTTAGGTGACTTATGCCTTTGTAGTTGGCGCAGTTCAGAGGGTTTTTGTAGATCGGGCAAACGAGGTTCCATTGTTCTGGCGAAAGTCTGCAAGAAGAATGGAATCCGACAAAATTTTGCTTCGTAGTTGGTGGATGTTACTTATCAAATCATCTCCGCCGGCTTTTTAAAGCTCTGTATGAAGGCTGTCATTTCCGGAAGCCTTGTTAAGCTTGAGTTTAGATATTGCCATCCTCACTTCATTCAGGTCGGGTGGTTGGCAGTTTTCGCTGTCGTTGCCAGGATTGAATGGTTCCTTCTGCCTGACAATGGAATATTGTTCGTCATCGCCGTTTAACTGTCTGCAGAAGTAGTTCTTCCATATCCTCAGCACCAACTGTGCCTCAACTACGATATTTCCTTGTCCATCTCGATAGAAACTTTGTTCGACCGTTGTCTCCTTAGCTTTGACGTTTTACGCTTTGGTAAAATTAGCTAAAATTGTTCCTGCAGTGGCATCCTCTATATCCTCAATCGCGCGCTTCTCTAGCTCTTTTTTCTTCTTTCTGAGAAGCTGGTGTTCTTCTCTGCCAAGAGAATTCAATCGCATCTTGTAGGCCTCCTTTTTGGAGGCGAGCATCTGTCATCACTCTTCATCAAACCAGGGGTTTCTGGCTTGGGATGAGAAACCTAGCATATCAGTTGCGGCTGATCTAATGGCTTGGCTGGTGGTATGGTTTTAATCGAGAAGTTAAGGGATATGCTTTGCTCGAAGGCCCTGGCCTTCTCTGCGATTGTAGTCTTTCGATACTAAAATTTTTCACAATATTTCTGGATTGTTGTGGAGTGCTGGATATCCGCATTCTAACCATGGCTGCAACAAGATAGTGGTCCGAGTCGATGTTAGCTCCTTGGAATGTTCGGACATCCAAATTACTGGATGCGTGCCTCTTGTCTATCGCCATGTGATCAATTTGGTTGACAGTTCGTTGATCTGGAGACAGCCATGTCCTTTTATGGATATCGAGGTGAGGAAACCGTGTGCTGGCTATAGTGGCATTTCGTTCTGTAGCGAAGTCAATTAGGCTAAGTCCGTTAGCAGACGTTTTTTCGTGTAGGCTTTGTGTTCCGGCAATACTGCTCAAGATGTCTTCTCTTCCTACCTCTGCGTTAGAATCTCTCAGCACGATTTTAACATCGTACTTCGGTAGTCGCTCATAGGTTTAGTCAAGGAGCTCGTAGAAGCAATCCTTGCTCGTTAAAGCAATCCTTAGCTATATATCGTCTTTTCCTCCGTTGGGACGTGAGGGCATATTATTCTTATGTTGGCAAATTAGGCCTTTATGCGGATTGTTACAATGCGTTCGCCAATGTCTTGGAAACATAAGATTTCTGGCCTAAGTAACACATTCTCTTGGAAACATAAGACTTCTTGTCTAAGGATGGCACTTATAACAAATCCGCATCCAAATAATCACTGTTTCTGCTCAATATAACACGGTCCGTAGTAGATGTCCGGCCCATCCCATCGTATTTCCTGGATGGAAGTTATGTCTGCTGTGTACCAGTTTAGCGCTTCCGCTAGCTGTTCGCTTGCACTTCTTCTGTTTAATGTTCTCACATTCTAGGTGCAGATACGAACGTCGTTTTGCTTTTTTCGTTAAGCAGGGTCGTTGACAATGAAATCAGTCCTTTCCGAGGCTAGTGGTTATTTCCTAACAAATGGTTTTTTTTCCATGTGTGGGTATTTATCCCAAATTACAACCCCAATGCCGCAGTTGCAAAGAGTAACCATCTCCCATTTCGTTCTGCAAATGTCCTGAAGTAACAAGAGCCAGATTGCGTGCATTCGCCCAACCATTCTTCAACATCCTTAGCGATATCTCAGGTAAATGGACACAAGATCTTATAATTTTTCTAAACCTCACAGGCTAGATCTAAAGACCGCCTATATCACATCCACAACATTCATAATGAAGGACACACGAGTCGTGGTAACAAAAAGGCACATAACGGCCCTTCGTGTTTTCCACTGCTGTGGAGGTGCGTTGTGAATGATGACGAGCCCTTCTATAAGGGTTTTTCGTTGGGTTTTTCCAGTGCCCACTTGCTGCGTCCTTGAATGCCCAAGAGATAGTCCCTTGACCACTTCTGTCAGAACTGCTGCTTGAGATAGCAGACAAGTTGCCATCTTAAGGAGGCCATGTGATATGGTGGCACTTTTTCCGTTGGCAGAGCCCGCAGAGGGCCGCCAATCAGTAGGTGGACGGGGTAGAACGCCTCGCCGTCGTTGGGGTCTGCGCTTAGTGGTGCGATTGGCCTTGAATTGAGAACAGAACGGTGAGGAGTTCTTCTGTCGTCAGCAGTGCATTTTCCACTGTGCGATGCAGCTGGTTTTTGCGGGCTTCACTGCTGCTTCCCACAGTCCGCCAAAGTATGGAGCCCTTGGTGGTATGAAGATGAAGCTGATCCCTTCTTCTGCTGCATAATGATGAACTGCTTCCGTCCCTCGTTCGAACTGTTCTCTAGCTTCTTGTAGCTTCCTCTAAGCTACCACGAAGTTCGTCCCGTTGTCGCAGTATATCTGCGTTGGAATCCCTCGGCGACCTATGAATCTTTTAAGGGTGAAAGTAAAGCAATCGGAGGAGAGATCAGTGGCTTATTCGAAATGTACAGCTTTGGAGGTAAAACAACATCGTTTAGCAAGTCAAATCCTGTTGGATGTGAACAGTATCCGATGGTTACCACTTGGAGGTCAAAATACCCACTATTGATGCCTAGTCTGAGACTTGGAGTTACAACCAATGGGCATTGCCAAGTTAAAGCCAATCAGAGTATACCCTCGTTCTACAACATCCAACATTGTGTAACAGATAACTTTGAAAAAATCCGAGAACATAATAAACTTCGGACTATACACCTCTTAAAAGAAGCCAGTGTTCCTCCCTTCTTTTCTGTCTAAAGAGCTCAATGGTAGTTCTCGTCTTCACCTGCAGCTTTGCCTTGCAAACCTCGGGACTGTAGACCTCTTAAAAACTTGTTTGCAAAAGAATCTGAAGATTGAAAAAAATTGAAAAATCAACCCCCACGCATCTTAGCTGATTTCAAGTTCAACACAATTTGCCGCTTACATTGATCGATGGCAAAGTTTTCAGCGTTATTGCAGAGACTTCCTTGCAAACATGCAGCATTTGTAAGGCCTCGCCGTAGATCGCCTAAGATCTTGTTTCGGATTATCCACCTTGCATGGATGGTTTCGCTGTTTCAAGTGTATGTTGTAGGATATCGATTACCAGTCAACAAGTGGTAGGTCCGCGGTTGTGACAAGGGCGTAGACCAAAGAAAAACTGAGACCCAAGATAGATTTTGGGTTGAAATGCCTACATTGGTGGATATTCCAATGCAAAGTTCCGGCAACACGAATAGTGCCAATACAATGTGTGAATTTACGCTCTATGTGCTCCGGATATTCGGGCAATATTTGCAGTTTTCGTGGTTATGCCTTTCAAAACCGGGCTCATTGGCGCAATGGTTAGTGCAATGAACTGCCGCGCAGAAGGTCTGGGTTCGATTCCCAGCCGTAGCAACACTTACACTTACAAAAGCTTATCTCAAAGAAGTACACACGCATACATGAATGGTTGTGAGAAAGCTTGATCCTGGTTACTAACGATTCTTTTGCGCCAAAAAAATTGTAAAAGATTGCCCTACAAACCGCAAAGATATTTGTAAATGAATATCCATGGTGCTACATGTCTAGATCCGTACTTAATGCATTGCTTCACTGAGCTGATATAGCTAATTGAATGTGTACCACTTCCTATTTTTATGATCTCGGAAGAAGCCTTCGAAGCTAGGCACAGAGATTTCCAAAACTTTTGGCTTAAGCATAAAACTTCGCCCACAAATACAATGAAAGATTCTGGAAACTCTTTATTAATTCAGATCAGACAAATCGGCTACTGTGGCACAGTGCAAATACACCTAAATGCTAATCATAACCACTTGAGTGCGTTGGATAAATAAAATGATTCACACGATAGCCCCCCAATACATAAATTTCTTACATAAGAGTATTGCCATAGCTTCCAGCAGCTAAAATTATCTTCTGATGAGCTCGCGGCTTCAAATGCCAGAAAGGATAAAAGCCGCTTCAACCCAAATTTAGAAAAAGCCACAAGACTTCGTGTCAATAAGCCACTCTACAGACATCGCAAGAAAAAAAAAACCAAATTCCGTTGTATCCCTCCCACACACGCGTAAGCTATTGAATTTCGAAAGAGCACCATGACATGTTCACAAGGGGGAAAGTACCATATGTACACACACATCATTGCGCTAATCTTAAGCTTAACAAGCTACCGAGACATTCAATCAATCAACACAACAAAGTGCCACCGTCCAGCACCTGTGGGTGGACGGGATCTATTCGTTTGTTTTGTCTGCAACAACGTGGGGGCCTCTATCTCCTAACCTCGATTTTTGAGAGCGCCTCTGTATTGGGTGAAATTAAAGCTGAACAGATACTTACCGCTGGACCCACAAGGAAATTGGCACTACTTGGTCATAGAGTACCTAATGCTCGTTTGAAGTGTGATAACTTAACTGGCACCAATTTTGGCCTGGACTTTCTTTCAATCGAGCCAAAATGGAACTCCAATTGGATGTGACCCCCACACACCCCACCCCATCGCATCGGGTATTGAATGTCATAAGCCATCAGTATGTGATTACTTCACAGGAACAGGCTTTCGAATTAATCGCCTCTCAAGTTGTCTCGCAGCACCGTAATAGGCCTCCACTTCGGTGCCATTCTTATCTCGTTCGATACCCAATATTGGCTTAATTCCCACGACACTGACAGGAGTCCTTTCTTCTCCCGAGCTGTACCATACTGAGAAAGGGTAACATCACCATTCAGACCAGAAATATCATAAGCCTAAGACGATAGCTCCTAAGATGAAGTTAAGAAGATTTTCGCTCCAACGCAAATGCACCATAACGACAATGACGACGACGACGACGACGACGACGATGAGGATAAAGGAGAACGAAGAAGTAAGCCACCGATCGGTTGGGCAACTGCCGGACACGACTCACGCAGCCTGTTGCACCAAATCAGATCAAGAGTCCCAAAGACGAGCGACCACAACTCGATCATACAACAAAGGCCGTCCAAATCAAAAAAACCAAACCTGATCCGTTCACGTGATGATGATGATGATGATGATGATGATTCTGATGGTAGTGGTAGTGCCCTGAGGTAGGTCGTCAATTTAATCCTCGACCGGCAAATAATGTCGCTCTCTTCGGAATAATCTCATTCAAGTCGCTACAGATTGATTTTTCCTGTGTAGTCCGGCATCGTATACCCTGCGTGTATACCCTGTGCATCCCTTGTGTGCAACAACAAGTGAATGTGTGTTGTGCTCCACTTAAGTCGCAGCGCATCAACTTGTGACGTTTCTGATCTTCTCCTCCTCTCCTTCCAAGAAAACCTTAAAGTCCATCGCATGTTAGAGTGGAGTTCATTTAGGGCGCACTTGTGTGTGTGTGTGTGTGTGTGTGTCTGGGATCTCTCTGGACCTGTCAAATTAAATGATCCCAAACTGTCGTGGACTGACATATTTGTTCTCTGGGTTCTTATAAATTTCAATCCAAATTAAGTTGACATTTTCCCTGGCATAGTTTATAGGTGAATTAAGCTGTACATGACTCGCGTATATTCATGGACTCGCTGGGATCAGTATAATGCGCTCCCCCAAACGGAGGGACTGTGTACGTGCACGCGCATGGGATTCGGAGAAATATGGATGAAAGGATAAGAACGTCAATTATTTTATAGAGCTGCACATAAAACGTCTTCGTCTGGGCTGGGATCTTCGAAACGGATATACTCCGTGGTTTCGGCCAAACGCTGATTGTTATATTGGTGATGTGACAGGGAAGGCGGTTTGGCGGATCGGATCGTATAGCTTTGCGGTCATTTGTGCTCCGGAGAGTAATGATGAAGTACACAGGAAGCGGACAAGTCGCTGTCGTACAGTTGATGTGGTGCGACGGTTGCTATACTTTTGCTGATTGGTTACTGTTTTGTGAATGGATCTCGAGTATTTATATGCGAATTGGATGCCCTATTAGATGGGCCGACATGGTCGACATGGGGTGGAAAATTCAAATTTACGCAAATCGATTGCACTGTGAGATGGTAAATTGGACAATTTGATTTGTAGGTTTGGGAAGTTGCCATGACAATAAGGTTGAGACCTGTGATTGGGTGCATTATATGTGGGGAATTTCTGCGGGTCTATTATTAGAGAAGGCTAGGTAGGTTGATAGGTTTTTTTCAAGAAGAGAATGATCCTTAAACTCGCTATTTGCAAGCAGCTTAAGCTTATACTAAAATAGTGAACAAAAGTAGATCGATAGCTTTTCGTCGATGGATCAACTTTAACTTTGTGTGGTCACCCTAATTTGCCATTGAATGTTACCCTTCAGGAAAACGATGTTGAAGTTGTCTCTCTCTCTATCCTCGTACTTCCTTTTCATTTTTCACATTGATGAAGATTCCGTTTTTGTAACTTAAGCTTAGTACGCTGCTCGAGCGAAACTAAATTTTAGCTGCTCTCCATTATTTCTCTCCAAACACTAGCTAAAATCCTCGCTAAATTTTGACATAGAGTGCTTTGTGGATAAGTGTCACAACAAACAGCTGTTCTTTAAAAAATAAGTTTCTTCAAAAATTCCATCAGTCAAATCAAAAATATAAATTCAATACGAATATGGATACGGACGAGATTGAAGAAGAAATAATAATCTATGCAGCTGTACAAGTTATTGCATTAGCTGCAATGAAACGAAAAAAAAAATCCTTCTGTTCGCGTAAATTCCTACTTACAAGAAAGGAAAACAAAGGGACGTTTTGGAACAGCCGTACGTAAAAATATTCGTCCATAACTAAATATAAAAACTTAAATATATCCATTTACAGTTCTTGGACATGGTTGCAAACGAAAAAGTTTTCAAGCAAAACTTTCGAATGGATCTAGAAACATTTAGGCATTTATTCGAACTTGTTGAACCATATTTGCTGCCTCTAAGATACACCAGGCCCCAGGATTACATTACCCCACTAGAAAAATTTGCTGTTGTAATAGAGTACATAGTGACGATGACTAATAAGAAATTCATTTGTTATTTACACAACTACCTTATTCGGACGAGTAAGTCTACATATTGTCCACAAAAATTTGCGGATTATTACGATGGGACTGGAAATTTAATTGAAGGAGAATGGAGAAAACAGGTTTCACCAGGTGCCGAACTCTGTCCTTTCCAGTCTATACCTGGAAGGCATAGCGATTCTGGGAAACTTTTAAGAAACAAAATAAAAGATTTTGTTAATTCTCCTATCGGAGCTATTCCTTGGCAAACCAAAGCTGCGTTCCTAGATTAAGTAAAATGGCAACTAAAACAAATTTCATGTGCATTACTTTTTTCAATCGATATTTATTATGTCAATAATGCTTATATTTAACGGGTGATTTTTTAAGAGGTTTAGAACTTTTTTTTAAAAAAAAAACACAAAAAATTCGAAAAAATGAATGAAATATTTATTTGAATCGATAGTTTGAACCTTGCAATTTAATGTTTAAAGATAATTTCATGCAAATGTTGACCGCGGCTGCGTCTCAGGTAGCCCATCCGCTGAGTCCAATTTTGGCATACTCTTTCACACATATCGGCCGGTATCTCACGAATGAATGCATGGATGTTGGCTTCCAGTGCGTCAATCGAAGCGGGCTTGTCCCTATAGACATTAGCCTTGACATACCCCCACAAAAAATAATCTAATGGTGTCAAATCGCACGATCTAGGCGGCCAATTGACCGGCCCGAAACGTGAAATTAACTGTTCACCAAACTCGCCTCGCAATTGCGCCATTGTTTCGCTTGCTGTGTGGCATGTGGCACCGTCTTGTTGAAACCACATATCATGCAAGTCAAGAACTTCCATTTCGGGCAAAAAAAAGTTTGTTATCATCGCTCGGTAGCGTTCACCATTGACAGTAACGCTGCGATTCGCATCATCTTTGAAGAAATATGGCCCAATAATGCCGCCGGCCCATAAACCGCACCAAACAGTGGCTTTTTCGGGATGCATTGGTAGCTGTTGCAAGGCTTCTGGCTGACCTTCACTCCAAATGCGGCAATTTTGCTTATTTACGTACCCATTCAACCAAAAATGAGCCTCATCGCTGAACACAATTTTTCGATAAAAAAGCGGATCCCCTCGGCCAGCTTTCCAAGAGCCCATTCACCAAAAATTCGGCGTTGTGGTAGGTCGGCTGGCTTTAGTTCTTGCACCAGCTGTATCTTAAAAGGCTTTACGCCCAAATCCTTCCGCAAAATTTTCCACGTAGTGCTGTAACAAAGGCCTAACTGCTGGGAACGGCGCCGAATCGACATTTCGCGGTCTTCTGTCACACTAGCTGATACGGCCGCAATATTTTCTTCACTACGCACAGTACGTAAACGTGTTGGTGGTTTAATGTCCAACAAAGTAAATTTGGTGCGAAATTCGGTCACAATCCTCCGAATAGACTGCTCAGAAGGTCGAGAATGCCGATCATAAAATGGAAGCAGCGCGCGATGAACATTTCGTACCGAGCACGAATTTTGATAGTAAAATTCAATAATTTGCAAGCGTTGTTCATTTGTAAGACGATCCATGGTTAAATTGCAAACCAAACTGAAGCTGTTTGACAGTGACACAAGGTACTAAACACACGTCAGCTGTCAAAACCAGTGTTGCCAAAACCAAACCAGCTAAAAAATCACCTGTTAGTTCTCTCTCCTTGAATCTCGAAGAGCAGCCACAGCCTGTTGCTGAAAGCTCAAACCGAGTTCCTCAACTACTTCATCAGGTAGCTTTTTTAGGATCCTATCAAGATTGGCCAGCAATGTGTGGTGCGTAAACATAGGTTTTGGCGGCGCGTTCCTATCTTCCTTCCGCATATTCATTAATTCCGTCACGGTTTGCGTGAGGGAAGCCACATTTTCGGCTTAGGATCCTTTTTTGTTGTCTTTGCAATTTTTCAATTTCAATTTTAAAGGCACAGAAAAAACAATATGATGTGTCAAAATTTAGCTTGAGAAAATGGCCCGAACAATTATTGGGCGAGCTAAATTATGACAGATACATTAAGTACAGTCTGAAATGAAAGTTTGATTTTTTAGCTGAAGCAGCGTACCTCTAGGCTAAATGGATTTGCTTAAATTTAGCTCAGCTAATTTTTGGAGAGAATTTTGTATGGGAGCTAAAATTTAGCTCGAGCAGCGTATTAAGCTTTAAAGAAGGAACACGCGTTTCACGTTTCTTCTTCTGAATTTTAGATAAAAAAGTGTCTTTCAGCCTGGAAATTTTGCCAGAACCAAATACTCGAAGTTCCTTAAAACGCGAATGAGTAACAATCGCCGTTAAGGAAACTTTTTTGGAAAATTTTCCGATCTTGTACGATTCGGATGATTTTAGCTTAGAGGTATTCCTCCGAAAAGCTGTTCGGAATATTTCTCCAAGATTTTGTACCGTATCTCGGCGAATTGCATTGAAGTGCTTTCAGGTGCATTTTTCGTGCAATTTTTGACAGCTAAGTGGAATTCTTTTTCCGATTTCTTCCGACACAAATTTTTTGCTGGATTTATTTAGGAATTGTAGGGAAGTGATTTTTTTTTTCCGATGACAGATACATCGAATGGAATTTGAACTTCCGACGAAGTATGCGTTGCGGAAAATTGTCCGCTCCGATGGATACCTCGTTAGGGTAGATTATCATTCTTAAACTTGTTTGCATATTATGACCATTCCGATCGTTTTTTTCAATTTTTTTCAAAGTTTTTCTTAGATGAGGCAAACCTGTAACGAACTAGAAGCACCCTGATATGTGACGCTTACAGATATTTATTGATACTCCTTTTAAATTTTTTGTAGTCTCTAGATCTTATATCGGTAGATATGCATCTTTTGAATGTTCGTTCCATTTTTTGCATGTTCTCCAACTAAAAAAAAAAATTTGGTATTGCTGTGTTCGTGACGTTGTAAGATGGACAGTGTGTCTATGAGCTGAAACTGCATGTCTTGTTAGTATTTGAAATGCAACGAGTCCAGTGATAATTTCTCCAGTCCACATCTGTCAATGGTTTCAGTAAGGGAAAAATCATCTATAAGGCAGATTGACCATCTTTGGATAGAGTCCAGCAAACTCAGTGTATGTTTCGGGGCTGAACTCTAAACATGAGAAAAGTATTCAAGTCTTCGTCGTACTTGTTCTCTATATAGAAGAAGGAGCTGTGCTGGTGTAAGATATCTCTTAGATCTAAAAAGGGAACTTAGTTTGAATGTGGCTGATTTGGAAATAGAGGTCACACGTTATTCTCATAAATAACCGGACCAATTGTGATACTAATGTGATTGATGGATTCTTCTGTTTTTAAGACCTGATTGGTATAAGCGCACCAGCAAGAAACCCTCGGTTGGATGAGGAATGTCGAAAAATACTCGCAGCCAAGAAGGAAGCCTACATGACTAAGCTGCAGGTAAAGACGACAGCTGGCATTGAGCTCTGTAGGCATAGAAAAAGAGAAGAAGAACACCGGCTTTTCAGAAAGAAGAACAAAGAGCAAGAAAAGTGCGTGATCGAGGATATAAAGAGGTGCCACTCCAGGAACGATGTTCGCAAGTTTTACCAAAGTATATAACGTCAAAGCCAAGGATACAAGGCTCGAACTGAATCCTGTCGAGATGAACAAGGAAATATCGTAGTTGAGAAATAGTCAATGCTGAGGATATTGAAGAACCACTTCTGCAGACTGTTGACTGTTGTACTGGCAACAACAGCGAGAACTGCCAACCACCCGACCTGAGTGAAGTGAGGATAGCAATATCTAACCTCAAGCTTAATAAGGCTGCCTTCCCGCTGAGCTTTATTAACCCGGCGGAGATGACTTGGTAAGAAACATCCACCAACTCATAAGCCAAATCTGGTCGGGAGAAAGTATACCTGAAGAATGGTACCTCAGCATCGTGTGCTCGATCCACAAAAGCCGGAATAAAGTATGCCTGAAGAAAGGAACCTCATCATCGTTTGCCTGATCCACAAAAAAGGAGACCCACTGAACTACGCCAACTACAGAGCCATTAGTATCCTCAACATCGCCTACAGGATCCTATCTGCCGTAGTATGTGAATGTCTAAAACCGGTAACCAACAACCTTATCGACCCTTGTCAGTGTGGTTTTAGTCCAGGAAAGTCCACAATTGGCATACTTCGGCATATCATGGAAAAAGCCCAAGAAGTTCAAATCGATACCCACCACCCTATTTATCGATTTCAAAGCCGCATAAGACAGCAACTATGGAGGCGAACTACAAGGTGGGCCAAAAGAGATCACCCTATTGGAAGATGCTTTTATTTTTGCAAATGGCCGCCAATGTCAAATCTGTTTTAACATTTGTGGACTAGACAGATGTAGAATACAAGTGAACAGGCCATGGACCGATACACTCCCCAAAACGCGGGTTAATCGAAGTGGATGATTTTTCGACCAAAATCATGATGAACGATGAGGCTCATTTCCACTTCATCGGGTACGTGAACAAGCAAAACTATCGCTTATGGGGCACCGAAAATCCCCGAGTAATGCACGAGGAGCCATTACACCCTTTCAATGTAACTACTTGGTGCGCTATTCACGCTGGAGGAGTCATCGGGCCATTTTTTTCGAAAACGCCGCTGGTCAAACGACAACGCTGGCCGGTGCACGCTATTGGGCCATGTTAACCGAGTTTTTTTTGCCGCAATTGGACGAATTAGGACTGAAGAACATGTGGTTCCAACAGGACGGAGCAACGGCACACACTGCGAGAGCCACAACCAATACTCTGAAGGCCAAGCAACATCGGATGACTTCTTTTGGCCCACCTTCTATACAGAGACATGTCCAGTTTTTGTAAACCCCCCAAACTTATTCTTCTGTGAAGGATGACGACGTAGTCGATGATGCTGCTCCATAAGTGTCGGAAATGACCTTACCAACACATTCTATACCAAAAAAGGATTTAGGCAAGGCGATGGGCTATCGTGTGACTTTTTCAATTTGATTCTTGAGAGGATTGTGTGAAATTCCTGAGCTCCCGAACACCAGACGCACAATCTTCCAAAAATTGGTGCAGCTTCTAGCATTCGCCGACGATATTGACATCATTGGTCGGACTAGACTTGCTGTCATAGCCCACGTTCGCTAGTATAGATCAGGAAGCGGACAAAATTGGTTTAGCAAGACCAAGTATATGCTGTCAACACAAAAGGACACACAACATCGACGAATTGGACAGAACGTGACCATTGACAGATTATATCTTTGAGGAAGTACGGGACTTTGTTTACCTCAGCTCGAAAACAGCATTTCGTCAGAAATTAAACGAAGAATTGCTCTTGCCAACTGCTGTTTCTCAGGGCCAAGAAGGCAATTCAGTACTAAAGCATTCACGCGAACTACTAAGGAGATCCAATACAAGACCCTGATCATCCCAGTCCTGCTCTACGGCGCTGCAGCATGGACCGTCCCAAAATCGGATGAAGAAATCCTTGGTCGTGTCGAGCGGAAAATTCTTCGAAAAATTTTCGGTCCCATTTGCGTTGACGGGGTATGGAGACGAAGATCCAACCAAGAGCTATACGAGCTGTACAGCGACATGCCTGTGGTCGAAAAACTCCGCGTTGGAGGTTTAAGATGGCTAGGACATGTAGAGCGAATTGACACCAATACTCCGGGTCGCAGAGTCTTTGATTCCCAGCCACACGTCGGAAGTAGTAGAGGAAGACCTCGCCTTAAGTGGCGCGAAAATGGAAACTGACCTCAAACAACTTGTAATGCGCAACTGGAGGCAGTTAGCTATGTAACGGGATAATTGGAGAGGCATTGTTGTTGAGGCCTAGGCTCATTACGGACTGTAGCGCAACTTAAGTAAGTACTTACTGAGTCGATCTAGTCATGTCCGTCTGTCCGTCTGTCCGTCTGTCCGTCTGTCCGTCTGTCCATCTGTCCATCTGTCCGTCTGTCCGTCTGTCCGTCTGTCCGTCTGTCCGTCTGTCCGTCTGTCCGTCTGTCCGTCTGTCCGTCTGTCCGTCTGTCCGTCTGTCCGTCTGTCCGTCTGTCCGTCTGTCCGTCTGTCCGTCTGTCCGTCTGTCCGTCTGTCCGTCTGTCCGTCTGTCCGTCTGTCCGTCTGTCCGTCTGTCCGTCTGTCCGTCTGTCCGTCTGTCCGTCTGTCCGTCTGTCCGTCTGTCCGTCTGTCCGTCTGTCCGTCTGTCCGTCTGTCCGTCTGTCCGTCTGTCCGTCTGTCCGTCTGTCCGTCTGTCCGTCTGTCCGTCTGTCCGTCTGTCCGTCTGTCCGTCTGTCCGTCTGTCCGTCTGTCCGTCTGTCCGTCTGTCCGTCTGTCCGTCTGTCCGTCTGTCCGTCTGTCCGTCTGTCCGTCTGTCCGTCTGTCCGTCTGTCCGTCTGTCCGTCTGTCCGTCTGTCCGTCTGTCCGTCTGTCCGTCTGTCCGTCTGTCCGTCTGTCCGTCTGTCCGTCTGTCCGTCTGTCCGTCTGTCCGTCTGTCCGTCTGTCCGTCTGTCCGTCTGTCCGTCTGTCCGTCTGTCCGTCTGTCCGTCTGTCCGTCTGTCCGTCTGTCCGTCTGTCCGTCTGTCCGTCTGTCCGTCTGTCCGTCTGTCCGTCTGTCCGTCTGTCCGTCTGTGTGTCACCGATTTTTGGGCCTTACATTAGAGATGGAGTCCGAAGCGGAACATGTGTTCAGTAAAACGTTTGGCCAAAAACCAAATAGTTAAGTTGAAAAAGTTACTTAACAACAAATGTAGACAATCGCAACCTTTACCATTCGTTCATAAAAATTTATTAAATTTTAAGTTAGTAAAAAAATTTTCCACGCTGACGTATTTTCAGTCAAATTTTGAAATATTCGACAAACATTTGATGCGAAATCATACATATTCATGCGAATATTTAGTCCATAGATAATTTTTAACTCACACCCACTTTTTGGAGGCGTTTTCTTAACAAAACAATTTGCAACCCCTAACTGATAGCATATGCAATAAAAAACATGGTTTTCGGCGAACAAAAAAGACTTAAATTATCACCCCTTTGGAGGTATCCGTACGGAACCACATTTTCTATGATTTCTTCGATATCGGAGAATTTCTTACCAAGGTATCCGTTCCGATTTGCATTTTGAGCTGATCTTCCTCCGAAATAGGTACATCGCACATGATCGCGTCATGGCTTAATGCGTTAGTCAGCAATTTTTGATAGCTACGCGTTGGATTTCTTCGGAAGTTCAGCTTGGGACCAGGTCGTTGGGAACCATTTTTTCCACCAATTTCTGCATCAAAATGTACTGTGGCAACCTTCTCCAGGGGGAATCATTTCATCCTCGATGTCCTCTATCAGCATTTACCGAAGCTGGTATCAAATTCGTCGCTCATATCGGCCGGCAGATGGCTTAACCGCGATTTTATTCATCAGTTTCAGTCTTAGGTCATATTGCAATCATCCTTTTCTCCAATTGTCTCCGTCAGAATGGATGGAGACCGTACTGGAATTAATCTTGTACTTACTACCATCATTGCAGCGGATTCTAAGCTCAACCTTTTCCCAACTAGCTTTTTGGATATCGGTTTGATGACATTTAAAAGCATCCTTTCAACTTTTTTCATATTCAGAATGATCCACCTTGCAACACGCTATCAACGCAAGGTCTGTTAGTAAGATAAACGTTTGCACAATTCGCTTCGTTAGCTTGGGATGAGGTCACAAGATGACAGTACGCTCCACCATTTTCTAAATCAAAATAGATCGATGTCATACGGGGATCAAACTTCCGTCACTATTACTGCAAAAATTCTCACCTAGGTCAACCTTTCAGGCACTTCTTTCAGCAGTTTCGCTTTTTAGTCATTCTGCATCATCATGCATTCTTTCATTAAGATAAGTCACGCTCATACCTATTCGTAGTTAAGGAAAAAATAGAGATCCCGAGGTTGGCGTTCGGAAAAACCTTCGAACGTACACATGGTATAACCTATCCACCACCATCAGCGTAAGTTTGAACCCTTAGGACATAAGTTAGGGATAAGGTCTTTGGGAATCATACTTAAAGCCAATTTCTCCATCAAGATGCACCGAGTGTGTAGCGGGTTGATCCCCGCTTTCATCGTAAGATCAGAATCTAAGGTCAATCTTCTCTTCATTAATTTTTTGATGAGTCCATTCTGTCATGACAGTCTGCATACCACCATTTTCTTCATCAGGATGGATCGAGGGGTGCATAGATCCACTTTCATCATTTTGACAGGTTCAACGTCCGACTGGCTTTAAGACAGAGCTACAGAAAGTAACTTCAAATGTTCGAATTTTCCCTCTTAAGCATACGCTTGTAAAAATGTTAGTTAAAGCCTAGATAACCCTAGCCGTTGTCAAAACATCGATTGTTAACACCTTCTTAAGACTGTTTTCCTTCAAAGTCACAGCCAGATGGTTTGATAACTCGTCGAGGATTACTGCAGATCCATTTTCAAACTCTTCAACCTTTCCATACCAAAGAGCTAGATAAAGATTGAATGAAAACACAAAAAAAACAAAATATCTCTTGTATCTCATTATTTTTAAAGTGAACCTGTGACGAAATAGCTGACATTGTTAGATAATCGCCAAGCTTAGCTTCCTACAAAGCGTAAACAGATACTTTTCTACAGCATGGCATATGCTAAAATACGGCTTAAGACGTTAATCCATCGGTAAAAATCAATCCGAATCTTTCGCAAAATATTCCAAACAATCCAGAGTATACCTTCACAGATCGGAAGTACAAACAGTCCCATATCCAAACACCATATCCCCTTGTAATCCGGTCTATAAAACCATTTTAAAGCCAAAATCTAAGCTGGCATTATATTTTTACTACAACGACCTATAAACGTCCACAAAAGCATTATCCAGCTAATGATCGATAATTACAACTTAAGCCACCTAAACTGGTGTCGTTTTCAAAACACAACCGCACACAGTCTAAAACTAAAAACCAAAACCAATGTATGGCGGTAATACTTCCGCCGGATTAATGACTTTTGCACGCAATAACACCGCCGACTATTGTTCTCAGCTACCTGCTCCGTTATCCATCAATCAATTGACTCTCACCTTTATCATCCATTTGCTGATATCCTAGTGCGCACCGAGATACAATTGCAAATCCACTTAATGAGGTCATCTCGAGCGCATAGCACCGACCAACAACGACCACATGTAGAACCATTGTTTGGATAAGTATATCTCGCCCATAATCACCATCATCCGAACAAAAAGGCACCGAAAAAAAAAATCACAGAATTGTATCTTTTTTTTTGCACCTGAAATGAAAAGACCCCATAACGCGATTATTGTGATTATTGTTCGGCCAAGTCCAATCTGCGGTTCCGTCCTATCGGTGTATTCTTCTCTGCGGCGACAGAGCTCAGAACTGAAACTCAAATTCGAACCGAAAACCCCTAATAACCATTCTTGATCATAACAATTCTGCAGAGTCAGCAGAGGCGGTGAGTAGGGGATAGGGCACTTATTATAGGTTTATCTGGTCAAAGTGGAGAGGTCTTTTGTTCTCGCCTCCACCTCACCTCACTGTGGATCAACACAACAACATCAACAGTTCCAAAGCGAACAAACGAACAATTGTAGCGAGAAAATCACCTGAAACATAATAAAAGGCCGACCTGGTCTTCCGTTGGCTTCTGGTTATTTTCGGGCTGTCATCTCGCACAAAAGAGAGTGGCTTTGCCCAGAGGGCCGGTATCTGTATCATAAAAGAACAACTTGGGTCTTCCATGTGCAGCGTCCATTTATCGAGAGAACTTTTGTGGACGTAATTACACAGAGAAACAAATTCTAGGCTGGATGTGGACCACGCTCACACACAACTCCACCTCATGATGGACGGAGTATTAAATAATTCTCAGCTTCCAGCGTTGAATCCAAATAAGCCACATACGCGCACAGATACAAACCACACGGACGAGTATATATGTAAAAGGTCCACTAAGGGCACTCTCGCACCAATCCACACTCGACTCAACACTGTTTTGCAAGAAAAAAAAAAGAAAAAAAAATCATATCTCTGTGCCTCCATCTGTGTCCAAGGTGAAGATGACCCACCTGGGGGCTTGGATTGTGGTAGATCTAACCATATAGTCATCTGGAATCTGGATACATGATGTGGAGTGGAATTCTCAAACGCACAGGCACATTATTGTACGTGGCCATCAAATGCGGATCCATCCGGAGCCTCTACATCTATCTACAGTAGCAACTGTTCGGATATCTCTCGCTGTATGTTTTAATTTTATAACCGCTCTCGAACGTGTTATTATGTTGCGACGTGTGTCTGCCAGACGATTCATTTTCTTCATCTCTCTCGCTCTCTTGGGTGGATAGGTGGATACTCTGGAAGATGAGTGGCCTTTGAATGGGCGATCGGTTGTAGAGAGAATGTACGAGAGTAATCAACGGATACGATTAAAATTAGATGATGGGTAGGGTAAAGGATTTCATTATAAAGAACAGCACAGGGCTGGAGCGAGCAGAGTTTGAGGGCCTTATTTGAAGAATCTGAGTGATCCGACAAGACTTGGACCAATATTCCTAAACTCGTGCCACATACATGATGGTACATCTCGATCAGATACATTTCTAAGTTTCAAATGGTCAAATAAAAGAAATTTTTGCCGTAACAGGCTCGTTAGTACTCAGGGCCAAGCTTTCTCACAACCATTCATGTGTGCGTTTGTACTTCTTAGCACGATGGCCGGACATCCTGTTTTATGCCGAATCCGAACGGCTAAGTTGAGATAAGCTTTTCACGACAGTTGATACTATTCGGATGATTTGTCAGATCATCACGAGAGGAGGGCCAGTGAAAATCATTTGGTGTTGCTGCGGCTGGGAATTGCACCCAGACCTTCTGCACGGCAGTTCATAGCACTAACCATCGCGCCACTGAGCCCATCTGCGAAAACTATAATTAAAAATTTAAAATTTTTTTGATAATCACGTTTTGGCACCAACTCACCAATGATTGAATTTATAAAAAACCCGTAAGATGTAAACAAAATTTTCTAATGAGGGTTTTAAATGATAGCTATAACTTCGCCGTTAGGAGCTTGTTTGGTGAAGAGCATTCGCCCCAAGTATGCCAACAAAATGCGTCTGTTTTAGCTACAAAATATTTGCTTTTTCGTAACTCATGTAACTAAAAGTTATCTACATACAAGCATCTTACCTTTAGATGTCTTTAGACAGTTCCATGCATACCAGTTTTTGCAAGTCCGACCTCAGGTTCCCCTGTTGCTGATTTTCTAGCATATACTTTCCAGAGCCCAAGTATAC
This sequence comes from Rhingia rostrata, assembly GCA_949824845.1. Taxonomy (NCBI): domain Eukaryota; kingdom Metazoa; phylum Arthropoda; class Insecta; order Diptera; family Syrphidae; genus Rhingia; species Rhingia rostrata. The sequence goes on along the minus strand of OX463755.1, from coordinate 20,407,300 downwards.
CCATCTATTGATTTTAGCTTGAAAAATTTAAGTCCAATGCGGTGCTTCGTATTAGGAATATATTGTCTGAATATAAGCGAACCTCTCATAATGCCACGAGAGTTTCGTCGATGATAGAGTCTTCTTCGGGGAAAAAATATTTTCGAATCATATAAAATCAAAAATTCGGGCAATCAATTATGATAGCCATGGCCCCTAGTGAAAGAATTTGCATTCAAATTTCATCAGGTGCCATGGCTATTACATTTGATAGCTAGGAATAAATTTGTCCTAGACGTCAAGGATACATTGCCAATACGTTATATTGTATCCATGATTTGTTTAATTTGTCCAAAACTGCAAATAACGAAATTTTTGTGAAATATTTTTGACACCCCAAGAAATTTACCCAAAATTACTTTGGAAGTCAATGCAGAGAAGAAGGGAAGAACTCCGGCTTTTCAGAACGAAGAAAAAAGAGCAAGAAGAGCGCGCGATCGAGGATATTTTTTTTTTTTTTTTTTTTTTTTTAAATTCATTTTTATTTTATTTTTCTTAAAACTAACTTAAATGCTAGACAAAAATTCATGAAAAAACTAGCCTACTTATCAACTACTTAACTAACTTACTTGCTCTACGATCGAGGATATGTTCCAGGAACGATGTTCGCAAGTTTTACCAAAGTGTAAAACGTCAAAGCCAGGGATACAATGCTCGAACAGAACCCTATCGAGATGAACAAGGAAACATCGTAGTTGAGACACAGTCGATGCTGAGGATATGGAAAAATAACTTCTGCAGACCGTTAAATAGCGATGACAAACAAAATTCCGCTGTTAGGCAGAACGAATCGATATTGGCAACGACAGCGAAAAATGCCAACCAGCCGACCAGAGTGAAGGGACGATAGCAATATCTAAGCTCAAGCTTAATAAGGCTGCCGGAAATGACGGCCTTCCCGCTGAGCTTCATAAAGCCGGCGGAGATGACTTGGTAAGGAACATCCACCAACTCATAAGCCAAATCTAGTCGGATGAGAGTACGCCTGATGAATGGAACCTTAGCATCGTTTGCCTAGCTGCGCCAACTACAGTGGCATAAGTCTCCTCAACATCGCCTTCAAGATCCTATCTGCCATAATATGTGAATCCCTGAAACTGTTTACCAGCAACCTAATCGGCCCATATCAGTATGGTTTTAGGTCGGGAAAGTCCGAAACCAATCAAATATTCACAATTCGGCTGATCTTGGAAAAAACTTCAAGAAGTCCACATCAATACCCACCAACTATAGAGACGAACTATACAGAGCCATGTCTAGTTTTGGTATACTGCCCGAATTCGTCCGTTTGTGAAAGATAACGATGGAGAATTCTCGGAAACGTCCTCAACGACACATTCGGTACCAAAAAAGGAATTAGGTAAGGGGATACGCTGTCATGTGAGTTCTTCAATCTGATTCTTGAGAGGATTGTGCAAAACTCACGAGCCAACACCAGAGGCACGATTTTCCAAAAATAAATAAATTTATGGCGCAACAATTCATGTGTGCATGTGTACTTCTTTGCACGATGGCTGGACCTTCTGTTTTATGCCGAATCCGACGGATAAGTTGAGGTAAGCTTTTCATGGCAATTGATACTATTCGGATGATTTGTCAAAGCATCACGAGAGGAGGGCCAGTGAAAAATCATTTGGTGTTGCTCCGGCTGGGAATCAACAACTACTAGCATACGCCAACGATATTGACATCATTGGTAGGACACCGCATGATGTCGTAGGCACGTATGCTAGTGTAGACAAGGAAGCGGCAAAAATGGGTTTAGCAGTATATGAGGGCAAGACGAAGTAACAAAGTAAGTTATGTGCTGTCAACACGAAAGGACACACAAGATCGACGAATTGGACAGAACGTCACCATTGACAGATGTAGCCTTGAGGTAGTACCAGACTTTGTCAACCTCGGCTCCGCTAAGCTCTGTCAACAACATCTCGTCAGAAATTACACGAAGAATTACTATTGCTAACCACTGTTTCTTCGGGCTAAGAAGGCAATTGTGTAGTAAAGCCCTCACTTGAACTACTAAGGAGCTCCTATATAACACCCTGATCATCCCAATCAAGCTCTTCGGCGCTTAAGCATAGACCGTCTCAAAAGTGGATGAAGAAATCTTTGATCGATTCAAGAAGAAAGTTCTTCGAAAAAACTAAACAAGTTGTACAGCGACATACCCATAGTCAAAAAACTCCTAGATGGCCAGGACATGTAGAACGAATGGACACCAATACTACGGCTCGCAGAGTCTTCGATTACCAGCCAGACGTTGGACGCAGTAGAGGATGCCCTCACCTTAAGTGGCACGCACAAGTAGAAACCGACCTCAACCAACTTGGAGTGCGCAACAGGAGGCATTTATATAAGGACCGGGCTAATTGAAGAGGCATGTTGGTTGAGGCTAAGGTATATTTTTGACTGTACTGCCACTGCGCAGGTGTGTAAGTACCCTATTGTGCAATTGAGTGCCCATAGATTGAGTGAGAACTGATAAGTGAAGATCAGTTTTCTTCTATGTCCAATAACCAATCACCTAATGGGTCCTAACGGAGATCAAACTAGAATTTAAATTTTGGCACTTATACGCTCCAGCACGGATCCACAAGTCGACGTTAACACGCAATGCATCACTAGATATCGCCCCATTCAACTACTTTTTACAGACCCAAACTCCAACCCTGTCGTCAGGACAGTAGACCTCTTCCAATATAATAAACACATAACTAATGCCAACCATCTGCAACCGAGAAGCAGAAGCACTCAAACATCATCGATACCATCAGAGCACACTACAATCTTCCCATTCCCCAACGTCCACTCCCCAAAATCTGCCACATCCCATAGGTACATCAACAACAACAACAACAACCACTAAAGACCGAAACAACACCGGATTCAATGTACCAAGCCTAAATACAGCAGAAGGACACAATAATTGCTTTTATGGTTGTGCTCCAAATGATCCTCAGGGGAAGGGAAACGATGCGACTCTGCGACTCTGCGACTCTGCGACTCTGTGACTCTGTGACTCTCGTGTACACAGCTTGAGTTTTGGTCACCCATATGTGTGTGCAAGAATGTATGTCCGTCGACATCGTCCGAGAGCCCATCTCCGGCTCCCTGGCAAACCGATCACTCTAATTTTCGCATAAAACGAAATTAAAGTAATTTCCAACCTAAGCCGGACTCTTAAATAGTGAATGAACCACAAAACGTCCTCTACACGGCCACAGAAGCTGTGCTGCAGAACACAGCAGAGTTCGCCGTTGCCGCGCCGCCAGAAGCAAGATGAAAATTACTCCTCCCGCGGCTTGATTGTCGACAGGCCGTTGATGAGTTTGCACCGGAGTTGTAATCAAATAATATACCATACACGTCCAGCGACGTCCTCACAGAGCCACAGCACCAGCAGAATGGCTTAAACATGGCCCACAGCAAGTTGCACACTGCGACTGCAGTCCAAAGATCGCTCCTGCTGCAACTACCTTATTTTCATAATGCACAGCAGATTGGAGATTGATTGAAGGCTATTAAACTCGGTAATTATTTATAAAATGCGAGCTCATTTCGCTGGAAGCCTGGAAGGGGACTTATCGCCGGCTTCCATCTGCACCGCGCCACCACCGCACAGGCCGTTTGTGCCCTGGTGTCTCGGAGATCGGAGACCAGCTTCTGTGTGCTCCATTTTAATGTCTTGTCGTTGGTTTACGTCTGTCCATCGTCGTCGTTGTAGTCGATCTCGTCGTTTACTCGTCCCGAAAGTGCCTGTGATCGTACCCACTCCAAGTTGGATGTGTGTGTGTTGAGGGGCATGGAAATGACTTTAGCTGGTCTTCGTCTTGGTCTCAGTAGGTAATTATTGTAATTTGTATCTGTAGAACGAAATGAATTAAGGGAATTACATGCAAACATTGCAAGATAAAGAGGAAAGCACAAAAAATCGACAAAAAAAAAAGATACTTTTCAACGAGAGTACATAGATAGTGTATCTACGTGTGTGCTGGGTGTTGGTGTGGCCATTTTTCTCAATGGAATATGATGCTGGGATATCTGACTACCGACTGGAGATGAACTCGTGGATTTTTTTGGTCATGGTCATGGTCAAAAATAATATTTTCTTGTTAGTTTCGTTATTTTTTTGTAATTTTTTATAATTGGAGAGGTGATTATCTTTAAGCGGGGTAGACAGCGTAGATGCGGTGTGTATATTCGGGTGTGTGTGAGAGAATTTTATTCTCTCTTTATTGGGCAATTTCATGTCTATCCCATTTTTGGGATTCTATTAAAAGAAATTGCGTGAAACTTGTGATGGATTACATCCGATGAGATGTGAGTCATTCAGATAGATTAGAGGAGCTGATTTGAGATAAGTTCTCGATGATGGTGGCTCGAGGTGAAAAGAGGTCGTTTTTGTTTTTTTTTTCTTAATTATGGTGCTGCTTTGGCTTTTCATCGACGGAACTACACCCGTTTCACTAGCTGTTTAGTTTTGATGGTTTTTACTAGGATGACATCAACTTTGACGATTGCAATCCAAAGACACGGGATGCTTGACTTTCAGATTCTCCAAAAATTCTAAAGAGAAGAACTTGTTACGAAATACCGCCGCAGTGGCCTGGGTGGATGTTACAAAGAGTGCATCACCATATGGAAGCGCATTCGGGATCGAATGATTAAGTGAGACCTGAATGGCAAACCGATAATTCAATGGTATCTTCCTTAAAAGGAGGAAAATACGATGGGATGGCCAGGGCAAACAGAGGATGAAGAATTTTGACATCTACTGAGAACCGTCCAATAGGGGAAAAAATATTTGGATGTGGATTTTTTTTTATTGCCAGACTAAGGCAAGAAGTCCAATATTTTCAAGGCATTAGCGAAGGCATTTAAGCAATTTACATCAATGCCAAATTTGCCAACATAAGCCTTATATGCGCTCACACTCCGACGGAAGAATACGGATATAGCGAAAGACTGTTTCAAAGAGCTCCGAAGTGAAGAAATTTACAAAATGTACCAAAGTACGATGTATGGTGGATCTTTTACATCAATGGTAGACAAAAGAGGAAATCTTTAGCAGTATTGTCGGAAAACACAGCATAGGCGAAAACAAGTCAACGGACTTAAGCTAATTAGCTTTGCTGCATAACGAAATGCCACTATATAGCTAGCGCACGGCCTGATTACCTCAATAACCATAAGGGGACATGACACTCGGTCTTCAGATCCATTGAAAAGAAGCACTCACCTAGTATTTTGGATGGCTGAACATTCTGTTGGGCTAACATCTACTCAGACCACTGCCTAGTTTCAGCCAAGAAAAGAATGCAGATATCCACCACGTCACAACAAGTCAGAAATACTGTGAAACAATTTTTTGTCAGAAGACTGCAATCACGCGAGAACACTAAGACCTTCGAAGAACACGTATATCTTTCAACTAACACCAGCTTTCAGTGTCGAAGAATAATGCCAACCATTCCAATTAGCAGTTAGATCAGCCACAACTATTTACCTAGGTTTCCCATGCCCACCAGCTAGAAATCCCTCATTTGATAAAGATTTTCGACAGATGATCGCAGAAAAGACCAAAGCTTGGCATTGAGCTCTCTGAGCGAAGAAGTAGGGAAGAACACCGGCTTTTCAGAGAGAAGAAAAAAGACGGATTCGAAGAGGTAGATGCACGTATGTCACCCCAAGAAAGATGTTGGCAAATTTTTCCAAAGTATGAAACTTCGAAGCCAGGGATACAAGGCTCGAAGAAAATCTAAACTCAAGCTAAACAAGGCTGCTGGAAATAACGGCCCACCCAACGATCTTTATGATGCCTGCGGAGGTGACTTGATAAGTAACATTCACTGAATCATAAGCTAAATTTGGTCGGATAAATAGCCAGCTGCATTCCTCCCATTCAACAATTCAGCCGCAATACTCGTTACGCAATGAATGCAAATCAGTTTACCCTCAAGCCTATCTTCGGACGTACGCTGAAATATAGAGATTCATACATAAACCGAACAACACGAATGTGGAATGCTCTACCAAACTCTGTTTTTCCTCTCCATTATAACTTACAGACATTTAAAACCAATGTGCATCGGTATCTCCTTTCTTCTTATCCCTAATTTCCTTAACGCCCGCACTGTGCTAAAACATATAAAGGGTATTCATAACCCCTTGAGTGCGCGCAAATTATAAAAAAAAAAAAAAAATCATTCGAGTAGTATTCAATCGTCAAGAAAAGCTTATCTGAACTTCGCCTTTCGGAGGCGGCATAAAACCGGAGGTCCCGCCATCTAGCAAGAAGTACACACGCACACATGAATCGTTGTGAGCATGCTAGGTCCTGGGTGCTAACGAACCTATTTCGCCAAAACAATTTTTTTTTTGTATTTTTAATAGTTTTCCTGAAGAATAGAACCTCAGAATCGTTTGTCCGAGCCACGTCAAAGAAGACCATTTAAACTGCGCCAACTACAGGGACCTAAGGATCTTCAATATCGCCTGCAAGATCCTATCTGCCGTAAGAAGTTTACACCTGAAACCGTTTACCAACAACCTGATTGCCCCTCATGCTTATTTTAGGCCAGGAATGTCCAAAACCGATTAAGTTTTCACATTTTGTCAAATCCTGGAAAAAAAAACAAGAAGTCGAAATCGATCCGTTGGCTTTTTGGTTCATCCACCAATCCGCCACCATCTCTGTTCAAGGGACCTGACTTACTCTTGAAATTCCTAGACAAAGTGTTTTCCGAATATGTCGAAGCAGCTTGTCTGGGTTCGCAGGCTGAAAATCCATGAGATCGTTTCCGACCCTGATGGAGTAGCGAGAACTCTCCATCGTCATCCTACACAAACGGACGAGTTGGGGCGGTATACCAAAACTAGACATGGCTCTGTATATAGTTTGTCTCTGTAAATGCTGTCGTATGCGGCTTTGAAATCGATGAACAGGTGGTCGGTATTAATTTTGACTACTAGGGTTTTTTCCAGGATATGCCGAAGTGTGCTAATTGGATCGGCTGTGGACTTTCTTGGCCTAAATCCACACTGATAAGGGCCGATCAGGTTGTTGGTAAACGGTTTAAGGTGTTAACTTCTTACGGCAGATAGGATCTTGTAGGCGATGCCTCTGTAGTTGGCGCAGTTCTAAAGGTCTTGAGCTTAGATATTGCTATCCTCACTTCACTCAGGTCGGGTGGTTGGCAGTATTCGCTGTCATTGCCAACATTGAATGGTTCGTTTTGCCTGACAGTGGAATGTTGTTCGTCATCGCCGTTTAACAGTCGGCAGAAGTGGTTCTTCCATATCCTCAGCATCGACTGTGTCTCAACTACGATATTTCCTTGTTCATCTCGACAGGATGCTGTTCGAGCCTTGTATCCTTGGCTTTATCGTTTTACACTTTGGTAAAACTTGCGAACATCGTTCCTGGAGTGGCACCTTACCATATCCTCGATCTTGCACTTTTCTTGCTCTTTTTTCTTCTTTCTGAGATGCCAATGTTCTTCCCTTCTTCTCTGCCTATAGAGCTCAATGGCAGCTCTCGTCTTCAACTGCTGCTTAGCCTTGTAGGTCTCGTTCTTGGCTGCGAGCATATGTCGGCATTCCTCATCAAACCAGGGGTTTCTTGCTTGTGGGCGCAAGAAACCTGGCACATCAGTTGCGGCTAATCGAACAGCCATTCGATGCTGTTGATATGGGGCCTATCCAGAGGCTAAGGGATATGCGTTGCGCTAAGGCCTTGGCGGTCTCTTGCGATTGCAGTCTTTCGGCATTAAAATTTATCGCAGTATTTTTGGACTGTTGTGGCGTGGTGGATGTCCACATTCTTACCTTGGCTGCAACAAGGTAGTGGTCCGAGTCAATGTTAGCTCCTCGGAATGTTCGGACATCCAAAACACTGGACGCGTACCTCTTGTCTATCGCAATGTGATCAATTTGGTAGACCGTTCGTTGATCTGGAGACCACCATGACTCCTTATGGATATCGAGGTGAGGAAACCGTGTGCTGGCTATAGTGGCATTTCGTTCCGTATCGAAGTCGATTAGTCCAAGTGGGTAAGCAGACGTGTTGTCGTGTAGGCTATGTTGTCCTCTCTTCCGATCTTTACGTTAAAATCTCCCAGCACTATTTTAACATCGTACTTCGATAATCGCTCATAGGTTTTGTCAAGGAGTTCGTAAAGCCAATATTTAGCTTTATCATCTTTTTCCTTCATTGGGGCGTGAGCGCATATGAGTCTTATGTTGATAAATTTGACCTTGATGCGGATTGATACAATGCGTTCGCTAATGTCTAGGAAACATAAGACTTCTCGCCTAAGTCTGGCACTTATAACAAATCTGAATCCGAGTAGTCGCCGTTTCTGCTCCCTATAGCATGGTCCGTTGTAGATGTCACATTTTTCCATCCTCTTTTTGCTCGCCCTATCCCATGGTAATTCCTGGATGGCAGTAATTTTTTTGTATCAGTTTAAGGCTTCCTCTAGTTGTTCGCTTGCAACTCTCCTGTTTAATGTTCTCACATTCCAGTTGCAGACACGACCGTAGTTGTACTTTTTTTCATTTAGCAGGGTGGTCAACAATAAATTCAGTCCTTTCCGATGCTAGTATAGTAACAATGTTAACTTAACCCAAAGCACAGCCCTTAACCTGGAGGGCCAGTTCCAATTTAGTAGATACCCCTAGGACACGGGTCCATCAATATGCACTGAAAAACTGTTCAAGGGCCTGACTTACTCTGGAAATTATTAGACAACCTGTTGTCCGAATATGTCGAAACAGCTTGCCTAGGTTCGCGTGGGACAGCAGGCCGGGTATTAATTCGGTGCCATTATGTCCCGGCTTTTCGTAGTGTTGCCGATTTTCGTCGTCAACACTCGCACCTATCGTTCAGCCAAATCCGGTTGGATGAGACCAATACCCGATGGTTACCACTTTGAGGTTAAAAATAAACACGTGATGTGTAGTCAGAGTTACAACCACTGGGCATTGCCAAGTTAAACCCAATCAGAGTCTACCCTCGTTCGACAACACCCAACCATTACTGATCGAGAAGACCATGGTTATAATTTCCGAATAGATGAATAGATAAGCTTGTCAAACTTGACGCCTTTGTAGGTCCCATTAAATCCCAACGCCCATATGCTCTAAGTTTCTTACGATACTTCAACCCTCCAATTTTCGAGCTTTAATGTAAATTCTCACACATTCACCGACATTCGTCGGTCTATTTAACCATAAAGTATCTACAAGTTGTATTCTACCAAAAACCAGTGGACAGTCCCGATATGTCATCCACGCTTCAGCTAACCGGCCCAACACCTCTTCAACACACTTTTCAAGTGAATTACATAAAGTTCCCCCTGGAGAATATTACAAATAATTCACAGCGAAAAGTGTCACCCGAACGGGGCAGGCTACCTCAGCAAGAAAAAAAGTATCGATTATCCGCACTGCATCCGAAATGAGCTGCACAACACTGCAGCAGATCCAATCACCGTCTAAATGAATAGCGACGCGAGACCAATTAAATAAAATTCTCAAGCCTTCTTGTGTCTCGTCTGGCTCACAATATTGGCACAACAGCGTAGCAGAGCAGCACCATCACAGCACCGACCATTATCTCAGTATCAGTGCAACTGGTAGGACTGCAAAAGATATCACAGCCCAGAAGCCGCTTTTGAAGTGCACAACACTACCTATTGTTGGTATCCATCGATAAATGCTTATCGGTGCTTCGGATCTGTTTGATGCTCGACGAGATGCTTACCGTGGGTATATATGGCATTGGCAAGGTATCGGATGGGACGACCACTGCCGATCTCCGCCACCATCTCTCATCCCATTACAAAATTTTAATTTCAAAACCAGAACCCGACTGCCATGCCAACTGATGGTCCCGCGTACATACTTCAAATTTATTGATGGATGCGATATGGTTCTGTTAAACTTAAAAATCAGAAGCTGATTAGGGCGCGAAAGGTGTGTGTGAGTGAGTGCGCGCACGCGCAATACGAATGCATGCTGCACAATAAATGGCAAGGAATCTCTGAGAGGAATCGGGCGCAAAAAATGCACCTAAAAAAAATAAAAGCGTCGCGGTGTGTTGGATGCGATTCAAAGAGATCAAAGGAAGAGATTTCTGGGTTTTTGTGCTCTCCTGACAGTGATAATCCAAGATATGCGCATTTTCGTTGGTGGAATAATGCAAAAAAAAATGACAACAACAAATATATCAGATGATGGATATTCTTGACTTGGGATGAGCAAGGGGGTGGTGTTCCGCAAGGGGACCATTTTAACTGCGATTACAATCGAAAGGGAAACAACGTTCTACAAGAACGAAAAAATATTTACTGGCACTCCCAATAAACGAAATAACTTCCAAAATTGGGACTAGGATGGAAATAAGGCACTGAGTCTTCGGGTTGAGGGTTTCATGGAAAAAATCATCGCCGACAACCATGTAAAAAAGTTTATAGGGGGATATTGAATGTATCCTTGTAAGCAACCCTTAATCACATTCAAAGCCATCCTGGAAATGCGACAAGGCAACAACGAATTAAGAATGTTTTAGTGAACAGAAACAAGGACTATTCGGATACGGATTTATAACAAGCTGTAGCTTGGGTCATGAAATCTTATCATTCGAAGACCCAGATGAATGCATCATAATAATATAAAGCCCCGATTGAGCAGTGCAGCATTCACACCTGCGCAAAAGAAATGCATGACATCACCGAATCGATTTCTACGAGCTCCTGGACAAAACTTCAGAGCGTCTGCAGAAGTACTACGTTAAAATCGTACTAGGTCACTCAACACCAGGTTAGGTAGAAAGGGACTTTAAAGCAGTGTTGTCGACACTTAAAGCTTAAACAATATCTTTTGAGACACCATGGACTATTGACTGCTCTTTGGAGTGAAATCCCAATTTTCGCATCACATTCCCTTAAGGGAAAAGTACTCATGAGTTGACAGGCTTTTTGTTAGCATAGGAAGGGCTATTGATCTTCGATGCTGGTGAGGTAAGTACGGCATGCTCGCTGTTGCTCGGCTAAGCTCGTCGGATAGGGGAAGTAATTGCTTCCCCAACATGCACCACCTGCTCAACAAACTTTTTACACCGTGCCAAAAAAAGAAACATCTAGGAAGACAGTTACGTCCGTTAGACATCATATGGACTTATTTCATATCAGGCTTTATTCTACCAGAGGCATTCATTTACATCGATTCGTTAGGGTTAGTACAAGACAGGAACGGTATCCCGGTTTTATACCATCGCTATCGTGACGCGCGGGACAAACGGCTAATCCAACACGGGTACGTCGGCAATGCTCCTGAGGTCCTCCGCTTTAGCACGGCGGTATCGGATCGCGATAGGATCGATGCTGCAAAACAGCGCACTGAATTCTGGTGGCTATATGAGGAAGGTGATTCTCCACTTCCTCAGGACTTTGCGGACTTTTAGTCCAACTCCATAGGTAAGATTTTAAATTAGGAACAAGGTCTGGGGTGGGGCTTGTGCACCATATTGGCGTACAATATGGTTGAACGCAGGCTGTCGTGGGACCGAAAGACGCAATTAGGATGGCGACCCCTCGTGGCATGTGCAACGAGGGCTCGCCACCCCGATTATAATTAAGTTAGGCAGTCTAGTAAAGTAGTCTTAAGCTAGGTTTAAGTAGCTTAGGTAGTCTTAAGTCAGGCTTAAGTAGTTTAAGTAGTCTTAAGTTAGTTATAATCTAGACTAAGCTTTTTTATAAAAAAAAAGTCACTATACAAAGTTTTCTATTTTTTCTTTGTAATTAAAAATTAAATATAAAACCAAAAAGCCGACAAATTTAAGCCTAAAGGCAAAATAAACAGCTAAATATAAGCTTACAGCGCCCACTAAGGGCCGATAAGTTAGATTAAGTAAACCAGTTATTGATAAGTTAGATTTAAGCATTTTTGTCTAGTAGTAAGTTAATATTTTAAGTAAATAAAAAATTAATTTGAGAGTAAGGATTTATTTAGATAGGAAAGTTAAAAGGAAATAAAGGTTCAATAAGAGCGCTACAAAAGTTTTTCTTAAATAAAACAAAAACGGTTTTGGATATCAATGAAATTCTTTATTCCTGTGAAAGTACGTTTGATGCCATTATGTATGGTACTCGACTTCTTTTGCTTGGCCACCACGGGCACGCTTGCAGAAGTCCAGACGTTGAACCCAATTTTCGACGGTTTTCAAGCATAAATCGGCCGATACTGCTGCAATTTCACGTTCAATATTCGTACGAAGTTCATCAATCGTCGCTGGCTTGTTGGCATAGACCATAGATTTGACGTAGCCCCACAGAAATTAGTCAACCGGCGTCAAATCGCACGACCGAGGTGGCCAAGCGACTGGACCATTTCGTGAGATAACACGTTCTCCAAACTTGGTTTCCAATAAATTTATTGTGGCATTCGCTGTGTGTCTTGTGGCGCCATCCTGTTGGAACCACATGCCCTCCAAGTCCATATCATCCAATTGGGGCCAAAAATATTCGGTTATCATTGAACGGTAGCGATTCCCATTCACAGTAACGTGCCGGTCTTGATCATCACGGAAGAAGTACGGCCCAATGACGCCGCCGACCCATAAACCACACCAAACCGCAATTTTTTCGGGATGCAATGATGACTCATGGAGTACGTGTGGATTGCTGTCTGACCAATACCGCAAATTTTGTTTATTATGAAGCCATTCAGCCAGAAATGAGCCTCATCGCTGAAGATGGTTTTTCGATGGAAAACCGAATCATTTTCGAATTGTTGCTCAGCCCAATTCACGAACATACGACTCTTCTGGTGGTCAAGCGCCGTCAGTTCTAGCGTCAATTTAGTCTTGTAAGGATGTAGACCAAGATCTTTCCGCAAAATTCGCCACAACGACGTTTGAGAGACACATTTGGGCTTTCTTCAACAGAAGCCTCAGCGGCAGCAATATTCTCGACACTACGGGTACTTCTTTGTCTCACTTTTGTACTGTGCCTGTGGATTCTAATTTTTCTACTAGACGCTCAATTGTTGATCTGCTAGGACGATTATGACGACCATAAATTGGACGTAGCGCTCTTAACGTTGAGGCCACTGACTCCGAATTTCGGTTGTAAATTTTAATAATTTCGACTCGTTGTTGGATCGAATACCTTTCCGTCATAAAATGGCAAACCTTACTGAAGAGAAATGTCAAAAGAGCGGCAAGAAATATGGCGTCGTTTGCTGTCGCTGTCGCTCAACTTTTGTAGCGTCCCTGTTGAAAAAAAGGGAAAATAAAAGTCCAATGCCTACGCAGTAGAAATTGACCGAGAATATATCGCGTAGAAAAAATGAAATCTAGAATCTAAAACTAAATTACTACCTTAAATATTTCACTCAACTAACTAATCCAAAACAACCCTTAAAACTACTCCATCACGCCACAAACTCATTCTCAGCACCTCTCTACAAAATATCTTCGCAAAGTAATCGAAAAACCGAGTTCTACGTTAAAATTTAATGCAAAAATTAAAAGAAAAAAGGAAAAGAAAATTTTATTGGCACTTCATAAAGCTGAAAAGGAATACAGAGTCCCCTTAAATAACCTCGATCCACCGCCAAGTTAACGCAGTCCCTAGTATTATCCTAGCAACAGAGCCCCTTTTAGCGAAACACTTGTAGTAGTTCTAGTAATCTTATAACACCTAGAGTCACTTTAAAATTTAAATTTAAAATTCAGTTAGACCAAAGAATTCGATGGCCGAAGAGTGTTCAAAAGTTTAACCCGTTGTGGCCACTCTGCTATGTAGCGTCACACTTGTTCGCCCACGGTTAATCGGTCCGCAATTCGTTGTTCCTCAAAATGATTGCAGAGACTCGGATCCCAAAGTTCCACAAAATTGTAAGCATCTCAGAGCCTAAATTGCTAACACTCTTATTAAAATTGCAAAAAAAAATTCAAGAACGAGGCTTACAAGGCTAAGCTGCAGGAGAAGACGAGAGCTGCCATTGAGCTCTATAGGCAAAGCAAAAGGGAAGAATACCGGATTTTCAGAATGAAAAAAACTGAGCAAGAAAAGCGCGCGATCGAGGATATAGAGAGGTGCCTCTCCAGAAACGATGTTTGCATTTTACTAAAGTGTAAAACGTCAAAGCCAAGGATACAGCTTGATCAGAATCCTGTCGAGATGAACAAGGAAATACCGTAGTTGAGACAAAGTCGATGTTGAGGATATGGAAGAACCACTTCTGCAGACTGTTAAACGGCGATGCAAACAACATTCTGCTGTCAGACAGTACGAACCATAAATCTTGGCAACTACAGCGAAAACTGCCAACCACCCGACCTGAGTGAAGTGAGGATAGCAATATCTAAACTCAAAGGTTGCCGGAAATGACGACCTTCCCGCCGAGCTTTATAAAGCAGGCGGAGATAAAATCCACCAACTCATAAGCCGAGTCTGGTCGGAAGAAAGTATGCCGATCCACAAAAAAGGAGACCCTCTGAACTGCGCCAACTACAGAGGCATAAGTCTCCTCAACATCGCAAACAAGATCCTAACCGTTAACCAATAACCTGATCGGTCCTTATCGGTGTGGTTTTAGGCCTGGAAAGTCCACAATCGATCAAATTTTCACACTTCGGCCGATTCTGGAAGAAATACAAGAAGTCCAAACCGATACCCACCACCTATTTATTGATTTCAAAGCCGCATACGACAGCATATACAGAGACGAACTATATACAGCGCCATGTCTAGTTTTGGTATACCGTCCGGTTTGTGTAGGATCACGATGGAGAATTCTTGCTGTTCCATCAAGATAGGAAACGACCTCACAGACACATTCTATACCAAAAAATAATTTAGGCAAGGCGATGCGCTGTCATGTGACTTCTTCCATCTGATTCTTGAGAGGATTGTGCAAAACTCACGAGCCAACACCAGAGGCACCATTTTCCAAAAATCGGTACAACTACTAGCATACGCCGACGATATTGATATCATTGGTCGGACCCAGCGTGATGTCATAGCCACGTTTACTAGTATAGAAGAGCAAGCGGCAAAAATGGGTTCAGCATTAAATGAGGGCAAGACTAAGTATATGCTGTCAACAAGAATGGACCCATAACATCGGCGAATTGGACAGAACGTCACCATTGAGAAATATAACTTTGAGGTGTTACGGGACTTTGTCTACCACGTCTCCGCTATTAACTCTGACAACAAGATCTCGTCAGAAATTAAACGGAAAAGTTCTCTTGCCAGTCGCTGTTTCTTCTGGCTAAGAATTCAATTCAGTATCAGCCTTAAACGAACAACTAATGAGATTCTTTGCAAGACCCTGATCATCCCAGTAATGCTCTACGGCGCTGAAGCATGGACCATACTGGTTTTATTGTTGACGACCCTTCGAAACGAAAACAGGACAACAACGTTCGTATCTTTACCTGGAATATGAGAACATTAAACAGGAGATGTGCGAGCGAACAGCTATCGGAAGCCCCAAACTTCTACAAAGTACCAAAAGTGGATGACGAAATCCTTGGTCGATTTGAGAAGAAAGTTCTTCGAAAAAAAAACGAGGATTCAACCTAGAACTAAACATGCATACCCATAGTCAAAGAACTTCTAGATGACTAGGACACGCAGAACGAATGGGGACCAATACTCCAGCTCGCAAAGTCTTCGATTTCCAGCTAGACTTTGGACGTAGTAGCGGAAGAACTCGCCTTAAGGGGCGCGGAAAAGTAGAAACCAACCTCAACAAAATTGAATTCGCAGTCAGCGAATATCAGGCTTATTGGAGAGGCGTGTTGGTTGAGGACCAGATTCATTCCGCACCAAAGCGACTATAGAGTAAGTAAGTTAGTATGGCTACCTACGTGCAGAAAAACGAAGAATGTCGCGATATAAACAACAACAACAACTATAAACAACCTTAATACATCAGAAGACCTCACAACATTGGGGCACTTAAAGCTCTCAATCTAATCTTAGACTTTTCAATCGGTAAGTGAGGCAAGTCCTTCATGCACTTCTTCATTGTGCAGGATGATTGTGCAGGAATTCTTCCTACGAGATTTCAATTCTCAAGGAAAGGCATATGAGGTGGTTCTCCTAATCGTTTCAGAGGTCGCAAATTATTTTTTGCCAGCTAACAGACAGACTTGTGCTTACTAAGCTGACACCAATCATTGAGAATTGATTCGCATTCAGCACATCGTGGTGTGGAATTTCCTCAGCTGGCATTGTTCTTCCTTGCTTTTGTATTTGTAGAAAATGGGATCACATTGGCAGTAAATCGAATCCTGTATGTGGACTGTTCGAGGATGTTTTTTCCATGACTTGATGAATTTAACTTTCAGACATTTACGTACAACCGGACGCAACAACGGATCAAACTTTAAGGGCATTGATGGATGGTTTGCGGGAATCTCCTTCATTTCAACAAGGGATTTGGAGTGGTTACTTTCAATACCCAGTTAGTGTCAATCATCCAAGGACCCTGTAAATTGTATGCCTGTAATAGAGGCAGAAATTGGCAACATAGCTGCTGTTACATGGGTCGTGACAAACACCAGAAATTTTCATGTTGTGTAAAGCAAATGGTGGCTTAAAGCAAAACTTTAGATATGCACCCTCATTATGATAAAAAAAAAATTAATTCATAAAATTGTTGTAATTGAGTTTTTAGAAAAGGACGGATATGTTGTCAATCTGTCATGTAGCTGCTTTTCAACGACCTTTCAACGAGTGGTATTGTAAATCGCAACAAATTGATGTATCAAGTGGGCACATGCCTTCTGTGGGGCAGTGAAATAAAAATAAGCGAAATAACGCTGAATTTCCATGTTCGGATTTATTTCATTTTGCTGGAGTGAAATAAAGCCGAGTCGGCCTTACTTCCCTTTGCATAGATCAAATTTCGCACCCATCCAAAATCCAAAAGTGAGCCATTTGCATAATTCCAAAGTTTGGTGTAAGTAAACTCTAAATACGGGTAGTTGTCATGCTATCCACCTGCAACCCCCCTGCTTGGGCACACTGTTGGATTGATGTATCAAGTGGGCACATGCCTTCTGTGGGGCAGTGAAATAAAAATAAGCGAAATAACGCTGAATTTCCATGTTCGGATTTATTTCATTTTGCTGGAGGGAAATAAAGCCGAGTCGGCCTTACTTCACTTTGCATAGATCAAATTTCGCACCCATCCCAAATCCAAAAGTGAGCCATTTGCATAATTCCAAAGTTTGGTGTAAGTAAACTCTAAATACGGGTAGTAGTCATGCTATCCACTTGCAACCCCCCTGCTTGGGCACACTGTTGGATTTGGGTTGCATGCGAGGTTGGATATTTGCAAAAACACGACCCGCCAACAGTGAGCCCAAGCTGGTGGGTTGCATACATATTCAAACATTGCATACACCCGTCCTCTCACGCAACCCAAATGCAAAAGTGACCTCAAGCAGGCGGATTTGAGGTGGGCACCATGGCCTCCACATGTATTAAAACTGTTTATACTCCCAAACTAGCATTCGGTTGTGCGCAAAGTATGGACCATCCTCTCTCTGAATTCGGCCTTATTTCGTAATAAGTTGGTTCACTTTGTCATTGGGAAATAACTCCAAATTCGGCGTTATTTCACGGCACCCCCTTCGGTTCCAATGCAATTTGCTTCTCAAAACCTCCACTCGATTGCCATGATCAAGACTTAATTCCTAAAAATCGACTACCTTCCCACAAACCAAATGTCACCAAGGACGATTCTCTCCTTTCCCTATTTTCAATTGATTTGAACTTCCTTCGTATCGCCCATACAAATCCGACACTTACAAGTGCCCTCCGGCAAAACCTCCCAAGTCTTACGCAATCGAAAACGAAAACAGCGTTAAACAAACATTCCCACCAATTTGTTCCAATTCCCCATTCTCCTCAAATCGATTCCACTAACCAGCCCATTGTGTGCGTAATTTTAAGAAAACATTTTAACACTCCAATGAGAACCAGTAGCATCATCACAACATCTGTGACTCGGATGCAGACCCGAATTCGGGACTCGGAATTCCCACAGAGTTGTTGCACCACACATCACATTTGCTGAAGTGTCATTCGAAAGCGATTATCATCATCATCATGGACCATCTTCAGCATCATCATCCACAGCCACTTCAGGTTGACTTGTCCGTCTTCTCGGGTTCTTCTGTCCGACCCAAATCACAAAAAATAATAATAGATGCCACCACACAGCCAAAGAGGGATATCGATTGGACAATACCTGCTGTTGCACCTTACATTTCATGTGGGCACAGAATCCAGCCGCAACCATTCTAACAACCAAGTGCCCCTTAATCCTAATTATAATCTCCGCTCTTCTATCTCGAAGAGAATAATAGCACATCGGGCTAGGCTCTCCTAAACAAAACAGGAAGGACTCTTCATTTTTTTTTTTTTTTTGGCGCTAAATCATGAATCATCCTCAAACACGCAAACACACAAAACGTCGAACGTATGGTGTGCTGGCTGGTTGCACAAAGGCCATGTCCTGCGACGGTTGACGCAATATATGCGCAATCAACCAAATGCCATCCTTTTCCGAATAGACAGAGGGATTCGCCTTGTCCTTTTTGTTGTGTTCGTTTAACGACTTCTTTCCTACACTGAGACCCTTATCACCGGTGATCAGCTCTCGGCACACACAGGTTAGAGAGAGCGTCGTGTCGGTTGCTTCCATGGTGGAACAGGTGCCACTTGTGTTGTTCTTCATTTGTGTATATGTGCGGATGGATTAAAGCATTTCTGCCACCTTACGTGGGTTTTCGAAACAAGAAAGGAGAAGACAATCAACCGAACAAAGTCGAAAGGATGATGAGCATGCGATATTCACCTGCTGTAGATGTGTTCTTTTATCGAAAGGGGGTTTTCGGAAGAGCCGACCAAGACGCGTAGTGTTGAGACACTTTTTCAGGATGTTACTGTGCGTCCTTTGTTAGTTTCCGCGCCTTTTTTTTTGATTGCGTTTGTTCTCCCTCGAGAATGGTTGCAACGGAATTTTTGGATGTTTCTGTTGCGACAAGTGAAATAGGGTTCCGGCTAATAGGGGAATCATCCTCAAGTGACTGGGTAACAAGTGCGCGCGCAAATTCACTCAAGGATGACGGACGAGTGTGTGGTTGCGAGGTGGTTATACCATAGGGGGAAGTTTCTGGAAGTAACGGTCGGATTTTTTTGAATAAGAAGGGGGAATCATTTGCATGTGAGGGGGAGAGGGTTACATGTGATAATTAGATTGTCACTCTGATTTAATTTCATGCTCAATGAGCCAGGGCGAAGATAACTGGGCCAAGGATGTGAAGGTTTGATAATAAGGGATTCAGTTATGCCTCCTGACAGTTGAGCATGAAGTAATTTAAAGGCAGAAGTTTATTTCAATTAAGTGATTCGTTTTGTAAGACGCCTTGAGGGTGAGAGAGTGTTTGGAATCAACAAAAATCAGTTGGGTTAGGTCATAGAGACTCCCAGCAGTTTTGCCAGACTAGGTAGGACTACGAGTTTCATCTTGTTAATTCATTTAAAATTCGTTTAGACCCTTTACGCCAATGTTGGATACATTTTAAGATCATAACATGAGCCTTTCATTTATTCTTAAGGCTGTCCCGTTTAAGCGGTTTGAAATAGTTGCCTAGTATGGATAGTTTTGGTTCAAACAGATCTTAAAGAATGCATTAGCATGTAGAGCAAGATTCGTTGCCTCGGTTAGTTCTTGTATATACTGGCCTTACTGATGGCATGTAGCACAAGCTTTATTGCGTGTAAAGTACATACATGGAGCTTTTATCAAATCTAAGGAGTAGGTTTATATTTTAAGACCATTAAGACCATTTTTGGCTTAGTACCTTTATAAGTTAAGTTAGGTTCAATGACCAGTAGAATGTAGCATCAAAAAGAGTCCTCTTGTCGGGTAAGACGTCTTGAGCGAACAGTATTTCGGGAAATTATATGTCGAGCAATGTAATGACAAAAACCTGGGCAGCAAAATCTACGTTAAGGCTTAGGTTAGGCTATGGATTTACAGAGATTGGTCACTAATAATTCAGTTTTCAGATGCCTTGATTTCCAGACAGATTATAGACACAGTGGAGGGAGAAAAAATAAATTTAAAAAAATTTATGGCACAACAGGCTCGTTACTACCCAGGGCCTTGCTTTTTTCTCACAACCATTCATGTGTGCGTGTTTACTTCTTAGCACGATGGAGAGACCTCCTGTTTTATGCCAAATCCGAATGGCTATGTTCAGATAAGCTTTTCATGACAATTGATACTACTCGGAAGATTTGTCAGATCATCACGAGAGGAGGGCAAGTGAAAAATCATTTAGGTGTTGCTACGGCTGGGAATCAAACCCAGAGCTTCTGCGCGGCAGTTCATCGCACTAACCATCGCGCCACTGAGCCCGTCGTCGTCGCAGTGGAGGGAGATTAAGCTTTAAGTGGCGGCCGTGAAAAGAAACTGAAAGCTTGAATACCCACTTTATATCCATCTTTCAGCAATTGGAATTTGGGACTGAAGAATCACTACTGGTTCCACTAAAAAAGGAGAGAAAATGTTTGCTAGTAGCTGCTCTGTTCCCTAGATTTCAGAAAATGTATAGCCAACAGGACAATACATTCTGAATCGCTAAAATCCCACCTAAATCAGGTTTCACTGATCCAGATAATGGAAAAAGTTCACCCTGTCAAATAAATCATTCAACATTCACTCTGTCGTTTATTAAGAACGCACCACTCTTTTAGGAATTCCCTGTCTTCCACGATTTTTCCTGTTCTGGCGCTTTGAAAATTCTTCTCGAAATAAAAAATGGTTTCATGTTGAGAGCTTTGCAATGCTAAGGGGTAGTAGGTGCAACTTATATTAAAAACATTAACGAGAACGGTGTTGTGCGGAAAGGTATCGCAAAAAGTTCATTGAACCGATCGCTGAAAGCGGGTGCTTCAAGGCTCGTTTATCAAGGGGAATACCGGATAAGATGGTTAGAAATTGTAGATCGAGGGAAGAGTCTGATTGGCCCTAACTTGGCAATACACAGTGGTTGCAACTCTGACTACACATCAAGTGCTTATTTTTAGCCTCTTAGGCAAGGACTCTAATTTTCCAAGGTATTAGCAAATGCATTGTAATAATCCGCATCAAGGCCAAATTTGCCAACATAAGACTTATGTGCGCTCACGCCCCAACGGAGGATAAGGATGATATAGCTAAGGACTGCTTCTACGAGTTCCTTGACAAACCATATGAGCGACTACCGAAGTACGATGTTAAAATCGTGCTGGGGGATTTTAACGCAAACGTAGGAAGAGAAGACATCTCCAGCAGTATTGTTGGAAATCAGAAGACAGATACGACAACACGTCTGGTAACGGACTTAGGCTATTGACCTCGCTGAGGAGCATAATGCCACGCTGAAGCATGGACTGCCAGCACACAGTTTCCTCATCTCGTAATCAATAAGCGACATGACGTTCTCCAGATCAACGATCATCAAACATATTGATCACAATGCGATAAACAAGAGACACGCATCCAGTATTTGGTTGTCCGAACAATCCGAGGAGCTCACATCGACTCGGACCACTACCTTGTTGCAGCCAAGATAAGAACGCGGATATCCACTGTGAAACATTTAAATGTCCAAAGAATGCAATCACGGGAGACCGCCAAGACCTTCGCGCAAAGCATATCCCTTAACCTCTAGATTAAGACCATACCACCAACATCGATCGAATTTCGAAGAACAATGGTGCCAACAAGCCATTTGATCAGCCGCAAACCCCTGGTTTGATGAGAACTGCCTGAAATGACTGCCTTTCCGCAGAGCTTTGTAAATCCGGTGGAGATGACTTGGTAAGTAACATCCACCAACTCATAAGCCACATCTGGTCGGCTGAGAGTATGCCTGCAGAAAGGAACCTCAGCATCATTTGTTCAATCCACAAAAAACGAGACCCTCTGAACTTGGCCAACTACAGGGGCATACGTCTCCTCAACATTGTCTACAAGATCCTAACCTTATCAGTATGCTTTTAGGCCTGGAAAGTCCGCAACCGCAATCAAATTTTCACACTTCGGCAGATCCTGGAAAAAAGAACCTAAAAGTCTACATCGATACCCACCACCTATTCTACGATTTCAAAGCCGCATACGACAGCATTTATAGAGACGAACTATACAGAGCCATAGTTAGTTTTGGTATACTGCCCAAACTGGTCCGTCTGTGTAGGATGACGTTGGAGAATTCTCGCAGCTCCATCAGGATCGGAAACGACCTCACCGACACATTCGATATCAAATAAGAATTTAGGCAAGGAGATGTGCTGCCTTCAATTCGATTCTTGAGAGGATTGTGGAAAACTCGCAAGCCAACACCAGAGGTACAATCTTCCAAAAATCCGTGCAACTACTAGCATACGCAAACGATCTTACGCCTGCCATACTTTTTTTTAGGACTCAACGTGGTGTTATAGCCACGTTTGCTAGTACAAATAAGGGAGCGGAAACAGTGGGCTTAGCTGGAAATGAGGGTAAAACTAAGTATATGACCTCAACACGAAAGGACACATAACATCAAAGAATTGGACAGAACGTCACCGTTGACAGATATATCTTTGAGTTAGTACGGGACCTTGTCTACCTCGGCTTCGCTATTAACTCTGACAGCAACATCTCGTCAGAAATCAAACGAAGAATTACTCTTGCCAACCGCTGTTTCTTCGGGCTAAGAAGGCAATGCATGTAGTGTCACTCAAAGTACTAAGGAGATCCTATATAAGATCCTGATCATTCCAGTCCTGCTCTATGGCGCTGAAGCATGGACCGTCGTAAAAGCGGGTGAAGAAATCCTTGGTCGATTCGTGAGGAAAATTCTTCGAAAATTCTTCGGTCCCGTTTTCATTGACGGGCTATGGAGACGAAGATTCGACCACGACCTATACGAGCTGTACAGCGGCATTCCTCTGGTCAAAAAACTCCGCAGTGGTTTAAGCTGACATGTCGAACGAACAAACACCAATACTCCGGCTCGCAAAGTCTTCGATTCCTAGCCAGACGTCGGACGCAGTAGAGAAAGACCTCGCCTTAAGTGGAGCGCACAATAAGAAACCAACCTCAACCAACTTATCGGGCGCAACTGGAGGTCGTTAGCTAAGGACCGGGCTAATTGGAGAGGCATGTTTGTTGGGGATCAGATTCATTCCGGACTTAAGCGCCACTTACGTAAGTAATTCTGGTTGATGCGCAGGGTCATCCCGGGCTGTAGCGCCACTTAGGGAAGTAAGTAAAGTAAAAAAGTTTGATTTTGCTCACAAGTTGAGGATTCATGAATCCTGATTGTTATAATCAACCTAAAATTGTGTTCCTGACATGGAAATTTATTTTTCTTAAGTAATGACTGTCAATCCAACTGAAATCCATCATTCGTTACAATCTGTCATTAAGTTTGTTGTTTCCTTATTGTGGTGATTTTGATGACAGAATTTCTTGATGAGTATCAAAGGGTGATCCATTTCGAGGTTCCCTACTTTTTAAAGAAAAAAAAAACACAGAAAATTCAAATTTAATGGAGAGAATGTTTATTATCGTTTGAAAGAACATTCTTTGGCATTTATTTTTTGAAGATTATGTCTATCAAATGTTGGCCGTTGCTACGTCGCAGATGGTCCATCCGTTGAGTCCAATTTTCGATCACTCGTTCGAGCATTTCGACTGGTAACTGGCGAATGACACGCGTGATGTTTTCCTCCAAGGCCTGAATCGAAGCGGGTTTGTCGGCATTTCCCCACAGGAAAAAGTCTAACGGTGTGATCTTGTTGGCCAATCGACCGGCCCAAAACGTGAAATTATGTGCTCACCGAAATGTTCTCTCAATAAGTCCATTGATTGATGCGATGTGTGGGAAGTAGCGCCGTCTTGCTGAAACCAAATGTCGCCGAGATCACGAGCTTCAATTTCAGGCATCAAATAGTCGGTTATCATGGCACGATAACGGTCGCCATTGACGGTTACGTTCGCACCGGCATAATTTTTAAAGAAATATGGACCGATGATTCCACCGGCCCACAAACCACACCAAACCGTTGTTTTTTCTGGATGAAGTGGCAGTTCTTCAATCTCTTCAGGTTACTCTTCGTCCCAAATGCGGCAATTTTGTTTGTTTACATACCCATTGAGCCAGAAATGGGCCTCATCGCTAAACAAAATTTGCCTCGAAAACGTCGGATCTTCTTGGAACTTTTCAAGAGCCCATAGAGCGAAGCGATGTCGCTTGGGAAGGTCGAGCGGCTTCAGTTGTTGCACAAGCTGTATTTTGTACGCTTTCAATTTAAAAAAACGAACTTCTAAAGATAATCGAAGAAATAGGATTAACCCCATAATTTTTCCTTTTACAACGCAATATCTGAAAAATGCATTAGAAAACTTTTTTTCACAAACCTGTCTATCAGATGCGATTTTATGACTTCATGAGGCAGGTGCAACTGGCACGTGAAGAAATCTGACGTCTGCTTATCTAGGAGCGTAACCAATCAGCAAGGTGCTAGTGAGAAACCTGTACATGCCAGAATTCTGCCCGGAGATTTTAATGCTCATAAATCTAAGAGCCATATACTGGTAGCAAAGCGAAGACATCGGAGAAAGGCGAAGGTTGTGTAATCTATGACGGAATCTTCTTATCAATTGCGATTGAAATGAGATGGTAAGCATGGTATAATGATACGAGTGCTGATGCAGTATCGCATTGCGTGTTACATTCTGTAGAAAACCGTTTTGGTCATGGTAAATCTGAGTAATAAAAAGAAAATAGGAAGGGTAGACGTCATTTTTGAACTTCTGCTCCTCTGGTTATCGACTCTGGTTATCGAAAATAAAACGATTAAAGCAAGCAAAACTAATTGCCGAAAGGCTTGGCAACTATCCATGACTCCATCTTAGGAAAGTGAATGCTGTGCGGTATAGTGATGAATACGTTAAACTAGAACGCGTGGTGCTCCTGGTTCCAATCCCGAAAGTAACAACATCTGAAGTTGATTTACTGCCTCTGATTTTGCGAAAGCAAGACCATTTCATGAATAACTTCGCAATATTGTGGTTTGGAATCAGGATAAAATTATTGGTCCCATTCTCATTAGAATTTCTATAGGAAAATCAGAGCTAATTTGAACTGGCATGCTTAAGGCTGTTCTTTTCCCTGATAAAACTGTACGTGCGGTCAGCATATAAAAGTTTTTTATGAGCTTTTTTTCCGTGGGCTGATGGAAATCTTCATAGACACGATGAGCACGTGTGCAAAGTAGTGTGCGATTTTTAGCGCCCAGTTTAAGTTATCGTTGGTGGGGTATTGTAGAACGAGGGTAGACTCTGATTGGCCTTAACTTGGCAATGCCCAGTGTTGTAACTCTGACTACACATCAAGTGCTTATTTTTACCTCCAAGTGGTAACCATCGGGTA
The DNA here is from genome assembly GCA_949824845.1 of Rhingia rostrata. NCBI lineage: Eukaryota > Metazoa > Arthropoda > Insecta > Diptera > Syrphidae > Rhingia > Rhingia rostrata. The sequence continues at coordinate 20,381,757 of OX463755.1, read as the reverse complement.
CTGGTCTCATCCAACCGGATTTGACTTGCTAAACGATAAGCGCGAGTGTTGATAACACGACGAAAAACAGCAACACTATAAATAGCCAGCTAAGAACGGCACGGAATGAATACCCAACCTGCTGTCCCAGGCAAAAACAAGCTGCTTCGACATATTCGGACATTCGGACAACAGGTTGTCTAGGAATTTCAAGGTTTAGTCAGGCCCCTTGAACAGAGCTGATAGCGGATGAACAGAAAGGCCAACGGCAGCGCTCAATTCCGTAGTGGATTCTGATGGCCCCTTGTCCTAGGCGCATCTAATAAATTGGAACTGGCCCTCCTGGTTGGGGGTTGTGCTTTGGGTTAACTACCCAACCATGCAAAAAACTTACGGTTACGAAGCAACCAATAGCCTCAGAAAGGACTCATTTTGTTGTTGACGAACCGACTAAACGAAAAAAGGACAACGACGTTCGTATCTGCACCTGGAATGTGAGAACATTAGACTGCAGATTTGCAAGCGAACAACTAGCGGAAGCCCTAAACTGCCATAAAGCAGACATTACTGCCATCCAGGAAATAAGATGGGATGGGCGGGGAAAAAAGATGATGAAAATGTGTGACATCTACTACGGACCGTGTTATAGTGAGCAGAAACAGTGACTATTCGGAGAGGCATGTTGGTTGAGGCCCAGGTTCATTCCTTACTGTATCGCCACTTAAGTAAGTATGTAAGTAAGTAAGTTAAGTTATCATTGAACAACTTCTTGGAAAATTCCGTTTCAGTTCGGTGGAAAAACAATCATTACTTCACTAAAACAAGTCTTGATCAGTGAAAAATAAGAAGTGATTTTCTGCGAGAACTATAATTTAAAATTGAAAATTTTTTTGTTAATCATGTTCTAAACTTCATAAGCTTTGTTTTGACACCAAAGCCGCAAGAAGCAAAAGAAAATTTCCAACGATTGTTTTCAATGATAGCTATAACTGGGCCCATACTCACTAAAACCACCACCCTTTCTGTATTTATATTGCAACTAAGTATGCGACTATTTTTTCACGAGAAATGAAAAAAATTCTTTTCCTTTGAGAATTCCTGTTTTTTGCCATTTCTATAGCGCGGTTTGTTATGATCGGACCAAATCCAAGGGCTTAATTCTTTGAAGACGCTCCAATAAATTTGTTTCGTTGAGAATTCTGAAGACCGTTGTATAAACGTGTCCTAAAAAACGCTTTTTGAATGATCAAAATTTACAACTAAAACTTGTGTTCAGTCGACACTATTTTGGTTAGAATTATAGCTGTTTCGGACATTACCAAGTGACCTTATCAGATTCCTTCTAATAGTGACGCTAATTGAACATTCAGTTCTCTGTATGATTATTTGAAACAATTTTTTATTCCCTAACCAGGGGTTGAACTTGTAACCCCGTGCCTAGTGAGTCAAGTGCCTACCACTTGCGCGTTTATTATGTTTTCGTGCGAAATTTTTCGTTTCATCTTTCAAAAAAAAAAAAAACATTTATGGCGCAACAGGCTCATTAGTACCCAGGGCCTAGCTTTTTTCTCACAACCATTCATGTGTGCGTATGTACTTCTTTACACGATGGCGGGACCTCCTGCTCTATGCCGAATCCGAACGGCTGAGATAAGCTTTTCATGACAATTGTTACTACTCGGATGATTTGTCAGATCATTACGAGACGAGGGCCAGTGGAAAATCATTTGGTGTTGCTACGGCTGGGAATCGAACCAAGACCTCCTGTTCTATGCCGAATCCGAACGGCTGAGATAAGCTTTTCATGACAATTGTTACTACTCGGATGATTTGTCAGATCATTACGAGAGGAGGGCCAGTGAAAAATCATTTGGTGTTGCTACGGCTGGGAATTGTTTTCTAAAGTTTGTATTTAGATTTGTTTCACTGGTATAACCCCAAATTTGTATACCATATGCCCAGGCCGGCTTTAGCACTTGCTTGTATAATAGCAGCTTGTTATCAAGGTTAAGCTTCGAATATTTTCCGAGTAACCAGTACAGTTCTCGGTATTTATTTTTAAGTTCTTCGCATTTCTTTTTTACATGCGACTTCCAATTTAATTTTGCATCGAGTGTCATTCCGAGATATTTCGCTTCATTTGCAAAGGGGACTCGAATCTTATTGAGGAATACTGCTAAATTGTTTGTCCGTTCAAACAAAAAATCTACATGAATCGATTTGCTCTTGTTAAGTGCAATCCGCCAGGACTTCGTCCATTCATTAACCTCGTTAAGAGCGTTTTGTAATTTCAGATTTGTTTCCTCTATTGTCGTTCCAACTGCTAGTATAGCTATATCGTCAGCAAACGTGCCAACTATTGTATCGTTTTTTTGTAGGATAGCTTCAAGGGGACTATCCAATGTTATTAAAGCAAATACAAGATTAGATCTTAAAAAAAGGAAGAAGGACAAGGATACAAAAAGGAAAAAAAATATTTATGCCTCTGTTATTGAAACGGATGTATCAGACCACTATGCCCTATTTCGTGGAACTTCAACAAGTGCTACGGAAAAAACAGAAACCAGAATAGAAAACTTGAATATCTTACATTAGAAATACAAACTGGACCGATATTATTGACTCTGCGAAAAATCTGTATGAAGAATTCAGTAGTATTTTTGTAACGATATACCGGGTGATCCATTTCGAGGTTCCCTACTTTTTTAAAGAAAAAAACACAGAAAATTCAAATTTAATGGAGAATTCCTTTTGATTCCATTTCCATCATTTGAAAGAACATTCTTTGGCATTTATTTTTTGAAGATTATGTCTATCAAATGTTGGCCGTTGCTACGTCGCAGATGGTCCATCCGCTGAGTCCAATTTTCGATCACTCGTTCGAGCATTTTGACTGGTAACTGGCAAATGACACGCGTGATGTTTTCCTCCAAGGCCTGAATCGAAGCGGATTTGTCGGCATAAGCTTTTGACTTTACAAATCCCCACAGGAAAAAGTCTAACGGTGTGATATCACACGATCTTGGTGGCCAATCGACCGGCCAAAAACGTGAAATTATGTGCTCACCGAAATGTTCTCTCAATAAGTCCATTGCTTGATGCGATGTGTGGGAAGTGGCGCCATCTTGCTGAAACCAAATGTCGCCGAGATCACGAGCTTCAATTTCAGGCATCAAATAGTCGGTTATCTTGGCCATTGACGGTTACGTTCGCACCGGCATAATTTTTAAAGAAATATGGACCGATGATTCCACCGGCCCACAAACCACACCAAACCGTTTTTTTTTTCTGGATGAAGTGGCAGTTCTTCAATCTCTTCAGGTTGCTCTTCGTCCCAAATGCGGCAATTTTGTTTGTTTACATACCCATTGAGCCAGAAATGGGCCTCATCGCTAAACAAAATTTGCCTCCAAAAAGTCGGATCTTCTTGGAACTTTTCAAGAGCCCCATGGAGCGAAGCGATGTCGCTTGGGAAGGTCGAGCGGCTTCAGTTGTTGCACAAGCTGTATTTTGTACGCTTTCAATTTAAGATCTTGACGTAAAATGCGCCAAGTCGTTCCATACGTCAGTCCGAGTTGCTGCGACCGGCGCCGAATCGACTCTCTACGGTCTTCGTGTACACTCTCAGCTACGGCCGCTATATTTTCTTCACAGCGTGCTGGACGTGGTCTATTCGGTCGAATATTATCCAATAATGAATGCTGGGTCTCAAAATGGGTGATGGTGTTGCGAATAGTACGCTCAGTAGGCCGATTATGTTGACCATAAGTTGAGCGAAGTGCACGAAACACATTCCTCACAGATCGTGAATTTTCATAATAAAGTTGAACAATTTGTAAACGTTGTTCACGCGTAAGTCTTTCCATTATGAAATGCCAAACAATACCAAACAAAAATAACATGACAGCATGACACGACTCACACGTGATCTGTCAAAAAATGCTATTGAAAAAAGTATCTCTACTTGGATCACCCGTTACAAAAACTCATCACAGAAAACAACAATAAAAAGGCGAAGTTTATTAAATACAGGGTGTCTGCCGGGAAGGTTTACTACTTTGTTTGCTTATAATTTTTGACTAAATCGGTCTTATATCGATAAATGTTTTATTTAACGTCGGCAATTATGTATGGGACACAACATCAGGTAGATGTCCGCCTCTGTTAGTCTCACAAATGCGAGCCCTTTTGAGCACATTTTTCATTACGTTCTAACACATTTCGCGCGGTATTTCATTAATTTCATCACAAATATTTTGTTTGAGTTACTCAAGCGTTTCTGGTTTGTTTGTTTTGGAAGAGGTCTCGCAGTAATTCGATTGTAATTCTGGCTGTATGCGATGTGGCACCACCGTCTTGTTGGTACCACATGTTAATCAAGCCCAAAGCATGCAGTTGTGGCAATAAAAAGTTTTCACTCATATCACGATATCGCTCTCCATTCACAGTTAACGTTACGCCGTTTTCATTTTGAAAGAAGTAAGGTCCAATGATTCCTCCTGATCAAATTGCACATCAGACTGGAACTTTTAATGGAAGCAAAGGTGCCTGATGAATAATTTGAGAGTTTTCCATTGCCCAGAGCCGACTATTCTGTTTATTACCATATCCATTCAAATGAAAATGTGCCTCGTTACTCATTATGATTTTTTCATGAAAATCGGGGTTGTCATGGGCTAGCTGTAACATCCTATTGGCATATGTACGGCGGCGTAAATGGTCTTGTGGAAGAAGCTCTTGTGTCAACTGAATCTTAAATGGAAACGAATGCCAATCCTTGTACAAAATTGTGGACAAAGTTGTTCTTTGAAGATCATGCTCCTGAGCACGGCGTCGAATTGAGGTTGATGGGTTTTTTTGAACACTTCATTGAGTAGCAGTAATGTTTTCAGCCGATCTTGCAGTACGTTTTGGTCCATGCTTGGGCCTATCACTTACAGACCCTCTTTCTTCGAACTCATTCACTACACGAGAAATAGTGCGTTTTGTTGGCACGTTGTTTCTCCCAAGAAAATTCACGCAACTTTCTCATCGTCACAATAATCGATGATTGATTTTGATTGAATGTTTTAACGATTAAAATACGTTGGTTTATCGAATATTTTTCCATAATAAATTTGCCACGTATCTACTTCACGACTGCCAAATATGAACTGTTAAGACTAATGTTTACCAAAATGGCGGCAATACAAAGTAGTATACCTGCCCGCGGATACCATGTACATTGACCAGCAATATGAGCAGCAAATAGACCATCATTTCAACACGAGAAGAAGAGCACAGGGATTCCTGCAAACAACTCGGCTTAAAAATGCATACAAAAAGCAACAACTATCCGTTGTTGAAGACCTGCGGGATAAAGGTCTTCAACAAGATGTCGAGAGAACATCTTTCAAAAATACATTTTTGTGATTAGCCTTCCGCAGAAAAGAGTCTTTTGAGACTTCGCAGATCATTTTTTTTGTAAACAGAAAACTGGGTAATATACTAAAAAATAAATTAAAAAAAACAAGAGTGGTCCAAGGACGCTTCCTTGGGATACTCCTGCCAATATTTCTTCGAACTCCGAATATTCGTTTCCCATTTTCACACAGAAGTCTCAAGATACGATACGAGGATTTTATAATAATTTTTCAGGGAGAACTTGTCTTAATTTATATTGAAGACCTCTATGCCAAACCTTTTCAATAGCTTGCGACGCGTCAAAAAAATACGGTTGAACAAATTTTCTTTTCTTCGAAAGCTTTCTCAATTGCATCAGTAATCCGATGTAGGCACTTGGTCGGCATTCTAATGTTTACTTCTTAACCCAAAAAGCGTTAAGGAAAAAGCTGAAGTTTTTGCCGCACATCATAACACCTTCCATGGTCCAAATCAAAACATTTATGTATTCGACACTATAACCGAAATGTAATAAGATTTGCATGTATTGTCGAGCTTAAATGGAAAATTCATACACTAAAGCCTAAAAAGGCTGCTGGTTATAACTTGATTACAGGAGATATTCTTAGAATGTTGCCTCGGAAAGCAATAACTAAACATCTGTACATTGTAAATGCGCCAATCAGACTAGAGTACATATCAAGACAGTGGGAAGTAGCGGATGTGAACATGGTTCGCAAACCGAATGAAATAAAATCTTACAGACCTATTTCACTTTTTCCAATAATTTCAAAATTTTTTGAGAGGATATTACTCGATCGCTTGCACCCCATTATTGATCAGGAACGCCTTTACCTTCGCATTTTACCGACTTAAATGTGTCTTATCTTGGGGAGCACGTGTTTGTTGAAATCTTTTACGAGCTTTTCTGTTTTGTCTAACCAAATCTTTTATTTTCCGTTGGTACTTGATATGACTGAGGCCCAATTTTTTGCTTTGCTGAGGAGTATTACTCCATGCCGTTTTTGAACGGTATCGATAAAAAAAGTCAACCGCGACCTCCATTTAAAATGGGGATCTAAGCAATACACCTAGTCGAATATTATTTTCAATAACGTTTTTGAAGCCTTCCCAGCTGGTTTTCGCGTTTGATAGTCTGGTGATTGATTTACTTTTCCATATTGGAGGACCATACAAATTTAAACGATTAAACCAAGCAAAACTAGTGTTAACATATGAAATCAAAAGGAATTAACTACTATAATCTTATATAGTATGCTAGCTTGGGCATATAAGTGTGTGACAGGAATCGTTCAGTTCAATCTCGCCGCGCGCCAACGACAGACATATGCCCAAGTTCACCTTAGACGATAAGTTACTTACTTTTTCTATATTATTCTGTTTACACTAGGTTTTTGAAGAAAATCTACTTCGATTTTTATACTCATGGACCACACGATAGCCGACAGATAAAATTCAACCACACTCCACTGCACCCAAATAATACAAACAAAAGAGTTGTCTGCCAAACTGAATTACACGGCAGCTTGCAAGCGCTCACTAATGATCTCGAGAAAAGTGTTGTCATTCATTAAATGATACGCAACTGTAATGACAACTTGTTGCACATTGTAGTTCACATAGTTTTTCAAAGTCCCGCTTAACCTAACAACAACGTGCACTTAATGCAAGTGCGTGGAAATGATTTGACGATGCGTGATAAAATCCCAGTTCACAGCGAATCATAAATTACCATTCATTTAAATGAAAGCAGAACATGTCGAGAAACAGCATAATTAACGCCCACAAAATCTAATTTAATCTAATTGAAGTTTACAGTTAACTGCAGATAAAGCTCCTGCAACTCAACAATGATGAATCGCTAAAAGCCATGCTAATTGGTAACGATCACGCAATCTATTTCCTCGTTTAACATTTTCAATCTCAAACTACCTCTCATATTGCTCGTCTTCCGTTGCTCGATTGGCCGAAAAAAAAAATATAAAAAATCGACCAAAGACTTGAGCACACAATTTCACGCTTCAGAAACTCCATAGTACACTCAATTGAAAGGTATATTCCCAGTCCCATATAAGATTCATCCGATAAGTTACCGCCCCCCATTCACAAGCGACTGTGTTATACCTTTTCCAGTAGAAACCACTTTACCTTTGTTTGGATGGTTACCTGTGCGCAATAACAAAGCCACACATAGTCCCTCTCATTGGTGACCGAACCAGATTTAAAGGCCTCAATCCGAAGACCATGATTGGTTGGCCGTGATTTTGTACCCTTTCGTGTTAGTGTGTGTGTGTGTATTTTTTTTTCTGTTACATCTTAAGGTGTATTCACATCAGAATAGGAAATAGATTTTGTACCTGTTTTCAAGTTCGGCTAAGCCAACCAAAGCTAAGGTCTGTGCACTGTGCCTTTAAATGGAAATCACGAGCGGCATTTACTCATGTGTTGGACAATAATCAACAACGCGCGCTGCTGGTACAAAGAACCTGCGTTGGTGGACAGAGTGAGAGAACAGCGGCCACTGTCTGCCTCCATAAGAACAGAGTGTATCTATGGTGTAGGGTATACTCGTATCTGAGAAATACAATACCAACGATTTGACATATATTGTGTGGTCGGTCAATGATACTCAATTCAAGTTCATCGTCAGAGTCTGTAAGGCTTTCGGCGTTTGTATAGTTTCATTGGAAATGAAGCTTGTATTGCTTTGTTATGACCTTTTCGGTAGATATCCACGCACACACACACAGAGATACTTCATCTTGGGACTGGAATTAGAACTAAAATTCGACTGTGGAGTAGTTTGGTTGGAGTTGTTATATGGCTTCCGGAAGAACATCATTATGCCTTGGATCTGGACAGTGTTTACTTAGTCGTTGAGTGGTGGCAGATAATCACCGATCGAGTAATGAATGAAAATCTGTTTATGGTCTATACGGTTAAGATGTATCTGCGATGACCGACCGACGATTTTATGGTAAATTGGTATTCGAATTCGTCTGGCATACGGTTTATGGGTTAACTATCAAGTTTTTGATTTAGCTGCCGGATGTATCAGATCATTTTATGAAAATTTAATTGGTTGCGGTTGTTTTGGGAAATTTACATTAAATTGCGTGTAGGTTTTGCATTTTTTTTGTTTCACTTAAGGTGGTAAGGGAGAGGTTTGAATTGGAGATGGATACGTATGATTTGGTCTATCCGATGGTTACGGGAAATTGATGAAAGCGTGCCAAAAAAATATCGTCTAATGAAATAAGTTGAGGGTTTGCTTTATAGACAGGAAATCGTACTAAGGTTTTCATCTGTAGAGTAAACGATAGCAAAGAGGAAGTATGCCTATCGCGATTGGTCATTCATTTGGAAATCTATTGTATAATACAAATAGGAAGGAACCTTCCAAAAGCTTTTAAAAAAAATTGCGGGCAATTTAAAACCCTTCTTCAGGAGGAAGCGTTATTAATCTCTACATAGGACAGGTCTGGCGGACTATACTTTACTGATGTCTTCAAAAGATATGCTCAGACTTAAAGCTATTCAGAGCGCAGTTCGTTTGTAGGCGATTGGTTTGAATACCGCTTTACAATTGCTACCATGAATAAGGCTGATGAAAAGTCGTGATCAGTATTCTGGATCCTGAGACTAAATCTAAGCATTGTGATGGTCGTTGGAAGAGAGGTTATAATCATTCATACCTAACCTGGCGGTTCGCCATGGACTGACAGATGGTGCCATCAGTAACAGCAAAATAACTATTTTGCACGTTACGCAGACTTAATTTATCCGTTTTAAGGTACCTACCTAGCAGTTTATTGGTTAAATTATATATTTTTGCACAAAAACATAAGAAAATGAGTTTTTTTAATCAAAGAGAACATTTGCAGTAATATTTCAAGTATGGGCAAGCCTTATAAGCCTTGCAACTTCTTCTCACAAGCTTTGTCAACGTAGATTGGATGTTATAGAACGGTGTAGACTCTGCTTGGCTTTAGCTTGGTAATGCATAGTAGTTATAACTCTGACTACACATCAAGTACTTATTTTTAACCTCAAAGTGGTAACCATAGGGAACTGGTGTCATCCAACAGGATTTGACTAGCTAAACGCTAAGTGCGATTGTTGATAACACAACGAAAAACAGCAAAAATATAAAGAGGCAGGCCAGAATGGCGCGGACTGATTACTCGGCCTGCTGCCCCAGGCGAACCTAGACAAGCTGCTCGACATATTCGGACAACAGGTTGACTAGGAATTTCAAGGGCTAGTCAGGCCTCTTGAACAGAGATGGTGGCGGATGAACTGAAAGGCCAACGGTAACGCTCTATCGCGTAGTGGATACTGATGGCCCCGGGTCCTAGGGCTATCTTATAAATTGGAACTGGACCTCCAGGTTGGGGGTTGTGCTTTTGGTTAACTACTAGAAAGACTTAAAATCAATTATTCGTTACGAATCAATCAATAGCCTCGGAAAGGACTGTTTTATTGCTGACGACCCTGGTAAACGAAAAAAGGACAACGACTGGAGAGGTGAAGGCGAAGAACTAGCGGTAGCCTTTAACTGCTATAAATCAGGCATTACTACAATCCAGAAAATAAGATGGAATGGGCTAAGCAACAAGAGGATGAAAACTGTGAAATCCACTACGGATTGTGATATCGTGTGCAGAAACAGTGACTATTCGGATGCGGATTTGTAATAAGTGCTACACTTAGGCAATAAGTCTAATGTTTCCAAGACATTAGCGAACTCATTATAACAAACCGCAACATGGACAAATTCGCCAACATCAGTCTTTTATACACTCACGCCCCAAAGGAGGAAAAAGATGATACAGCTAACGATTGCTTCTACGAGCTCCTTGACAAAACCTTATGAGCGACTACCGAAGTACGATGTTAAAAACGTGCTGGGAAACGCAAAGGTAGGAAGAGAAGACACCTTTAGCAGTATTGTGGACAAACATGGCTTACTTGACAACACGTCTGATAACGGACTTAGCCTAATTGACCTCGCTAAAGAATGAAATGCCACTATAACCAGCACAAGGTTTCCTCACCTCGATATCCATAAGGGGACATGGCGGTTTCCAGATCAATGAACGGTCAACCAAATTTTTGACATTGCGATAGACAAGGGGCATGCATCGAGTATTTTGGATGGCAAGAATGCCGGCTTTTCAGCAAGAAAAAAAAATCAAGAAAAGCGCGTGATCGAGGATATAGATTGGTGCCACTCCAGGAACGATGTTCGCAAGTTTTATCGAAGTGTTAAACGTCAACGGCTGTCAAGCAGAACGAACCATTCAATATTTGCAACGACAGCGAAAACTGCCAACCACCCGACCTGAATAAAGTAAGGATAGCAATATCTAAACTCAAGCTTAATACGGCAGCAGGAAATATCGGTCTTCTCGCCGAGCTTTATAAAGCCGGCGGAGATTATCTTGTAAGTAACATCCACCATCACATAAGCCAAATCTGGTCGGAAGAAAGTATGCCTGAAGAATGGAACCTCAGCATTCTTTGCCCCACAAAAAACAAGACCATCTTAACTGCGCCAACTAAAGAGGCCTAATTCTGTTTAAGATCGCCTACAAGTTCCTATCTGCGTAATATGTGTACGCCTAAAACCATTTACCAACAACATGATCGGCCATTATCAGTGTGGCTTAAGGCAAGGAATGTCCACTGCTTATCAAATTTTCATACTTCGGCAAATCCTTGAAAAAACCTAGTAAAAATCGATACCCACCACCATCGATTCATTAATTTCAATGCCGCATACGACAGCATATATATAAACGAGCTATGCAGAGGCACTTCTAGTTTTGGTATACAGCCCAAACTCGTCCGTTTGTGTAGGATGACAATTAAGAATTCTAGCTGCTCCATCAAGGTCGAAAACGACCTCACCGACATATTCGATACCTAAAAAAAGGATTTAGGCAAGGCGATGCGCTGTCGTGTGACTTCTTCAGTTTGATTCTTGAAAGGATTGTGCAAAACTCACGAGCTTACACCAGAGGCACAATTTTCGAAAAATCGGTGAAACTACTTGCATATGGCGACGATACTGACACCATTGGTAGGATTCAACGCGATGTCATAACCACGTTTGCTAGTATTTGAGAAAGAAGCGGCAGAAAGCGGTTTAGCCGTAAATGAGGGTAAGACTAAGTATATGCTGTCAACGCGAAAGGACACACAACATCGAGGAATTCGACAGAACGTGACCATTGGCAGATATGTCTTTTAGGTAGTAAGGGACTTTGTCTATCTCGGTTCCGCTATTAACTCTGACAACAACATCTCGTCAGAAATTAATCGAAGAATTACTCTTGCCAACCACAAATTTTTCGGATCAAGAAGACCATTCGGTAGTTAAGCCCTCACTCGAACTACTAAGGAGATATAATACCCTGATCATCCCAATACCGCTCTACGGCGCTGAAGCATGGAACGAGAGGAAAATTCTTTGAAAAATCTTCGGTCCCATTTGCGTTGACGGGCTATGGAGACGAAGATTCGACCAAGAACTATACAAGTTGTACAGCGACATGCCCCTGCTCAAAAAACTCCGCATTGGACGTTAAAGGTGGCTAGGACATGTAGAACGAATGGACACCAATACTCCGGCTCGCAGATTCGTCGATTCCCAGCCAGACGTCGGACGCAGTAGAGGAAGACCTCGCCTTAAGTGGCGCGAAAATAGAAACCGACCTCAAACAACTTGTAGTGCGCAACTGTAGGCAGTTAGCTAAGGAACGGGCTAAATGGAGAGGCATGTTGGTTGAGGTCCAGGTTCATTCTGGAATGTAGCGCCACTTAAGTAAGTAAGTAAGGCCATGGAAGACATTTCTCTCCACTGAAAATACTGCTTATGAAAAGGAAGAAGAACTGAGCTCTGTTGTTCCAATGCCTCGAAACGAATAAAGCGTCACATAATAGCTGCAAAAATAAATTTAAAAGACGCAGACAATTGGTAGCCGTTAAAATTGAAAGATTCATTGTCAAGTGTAACTTTTCAGGCTACTCACCGAATTTGTCATTTGCGATAAGAATTTATTTACCAACTTGCGTTTTAGTACGATGTCACTAAACCAAGTGGCACCAAGTGCGTCAACCAAGTTTTTCAAAATTTAAATTAATTTAGACTTATCCGAGATCAACAATGAACTCAAATAGGTTGTCTTATCTGGCTATACATTCAATTGAAAGGATCACGCAACACATGTAGATTTCAATGATTTCATGGGAACATTCAGTGCAATAAAAGCTCAAAAGCACCTTTGAATAAAATCTTTGTTCGTGTTTGCTTCTTAAAGATTTTTAAGGGGTGCGAGCTTGCATTACCGCCCTATTACTGATGCCTCCTAGTCTGCGCCTGCGGGAAGCCACAGTGACTGATAAGTGTCGATAAGTGTGTTGCAGAAAAGCTTTAGGCTAAGGTGATGCACGGATGAGCGGCAGAGCGACATTGCTCAGCCGCTCAAAAAACTTTGCTTGCCGTTCAGCGAGTGCGTGGCCACAACCATACAATTTCAATGTAAATTTTTTTTCCCACTCAGCTTTTTGCCGCTCTGTCGCTGAGTGCGTGACCTTAGCCTAAGACATTCAGACAGTCGAGCAGATTTTCGTCGTGATACCCTTTTCAACATTTGTATCACAGTTATCGGAAAGCATTTTTCTATTAAATATTCGTGCGCTACTTTGAAGGAAATGGAAACATCCCGACAGTTGCTTTTACCTTGTCTTCTAAGTTTTTTTGTACTCACCTTCATATTTTGACTCCTGATATCGTTTTCTGATGCCATATAGAGGAAACTCGAAAACGTTGTCGTATGAACTCTTCATGCCCTATTCTGGTTAAACTCTTAATGCCCTATTCTGGTTGAGATAAAAACTTAAAAAAAAAAACAAATTTTTGGCGCAACAGGGTCGTTAGTACTCAGGGCCGAGCTTTCTCACACTAACAACCATTTATGTTTGCGTGTGTACTTCTTTGCGCGATGGCGGGACACCCTGTTTATGCCTACTCCGAGGGGCTATTTTGAGATAATTGTTTCTTGACAATTGATACTACTCCCATGATTTGTCAGATCATCACGAGAGGAGGGACAGTAAAAAATCAATTAGGTGTTTCTATAGCTTGGACTCGAACCCAGATCTTCTGCGCGGCAGTTCATCGCACCTACCATCGCGCCAATGAGCCCATCAATATCAGATTAATTCTTCAATTCTCGTTAAATACTTCCAATTTCGATCAAGGGAATAGAGGTGGAATCTTCAACGACCTCTGAGCAACCTGAGAATTATATAGGAATGCTATGAATCAACTCCTCAATGCGATTGTTCGAGCAGCACCCATGGAGTATGTCAACATTGGTATTGGTTTTGACATTGCTGGTGTTGATTGATCTGGTGTCGAATATATATTTCAAATATTGTTGCAATGCTCTTATCATCTGTTACTTTACACAAGACCAATGGCCTCTGAAACATTTTACGATAGTGAAATGCAGTATCATGCCACGAAATCCAATGGCGCAATTTTGCTTACCATTTTGTTTCTGTTTCGTCCGTCTTAGGAATCCAAAACGATGCAATTGGTATGACGGGATTTTTTTTTCAAAGTTAGCTCTGGTTGCTATTTTTACAATCAGCTTCGATCACACACTCTCTTCGGGACAAAATTTCATAATCATAACGTTAGCTATCACTAAGGTAGCCAATGCATTGTTAAGTCACGTCATTGTTGTACGATGGTATTTTCTAACGAAATTCATGTCATTCCTCTTATGTTGCAATAAATGCGTAGATTTTCTAAAGGTTATTAGACTTTAATTGCATGGATACTACATAAAAAGGTGATATTCAGCAATATGATGTATATGTACTAACTTTCAACAGCAGAAAGGTCATGCAATAGATTGCGCTTACAATGTGGTTCTTAGGGTCCTTAGAAGGCTTATACACACAATTTTTTTTATAATTCGCGCACTCTCAGGAGGCTATGACTACCCTTCATATATTTTAGCACAGTGCGGACCTTAAGAAAATTCGTGATAAGAAGAAAGGAGATACCGATGCACCTTGGTTTTCAATGCCTGTAAGTTGTAATGGAAAGGAAAAACAGAGTTTGGTGGAGCATTCCACATTCGTGTTTTTCGATTGAAGTACGAATCTCTATATTGCAGCGTTCGTCCGAAGATAGGCTTGAGGTTAAACTGATTTGCATTCATAGCGTAACCAGTATTGCAACTGAATTGTTGAATGGAAGGAACGCAGCTTGTTATTTCACTTGAGTCTTGGTAGTTAAAATATCGATTAAACAAGGTAAGGCAGGAGATATTTCGACGGTGTTCGGGCGAAACTAAGGAGTTCGCTATTCTTATGTCTCCTATAAGTTTTTTCGCACGTGTTTGAATCCTATCTAGGAGGTGCAATGTTGTTTTTGGTGCCCCCGACCAGATGTGAGCGTTGAACTCAAGTTTATGGCGTACAAACGCCTTAGATATTGTGGCCCGATCAGAAGGGGTGAAATATTTCTTACATCGATTAAGGAAACCTGGACATTTCGTTGCATTTTTAGCGCTTGAATATGTGGTCGTACCAACGTAGGTCGTTACTAACACACATACCTTGCATGGAAAGTTTTTCGGTTTCTTCAACGTAAGTGCCAATCATGGATAATGGCTCTAGATTTTGGTTTCGCTTTAACGACAGAAGACTGCATTGTGTTTTTGGAAGCATTGAATTCTACTCTGTTGGACTTACCCCATATGATCATGCTTTCACGGTTGGAATTCAATGAGCTTAACAGATGTTGTCGTTTAGATTCCACGTTTGAAGATGAGAAACGAGGACCTGAAAACGAATATGAGGAGCTGAGAGGTCTGTCATCAGCGAGGGACTGAATCGGATTAGAAGCTGCAGACAGGAGACCATTGATGAAAATGAGAAAGAGAGTCGGAGATGAAACTGAGCCTCGAGGGACACCAGCATTAATTAGGTGAATTGCAGACTTGAATCCGTCAAAAACAACTTACTTTGAACGTTTCGAAAGATAATTTCTAATCCATAGAAGAAGTTCTTCATCGATTCCAAATGCAGGCATTTTCGACAAAAGAGCTTGAGGCCGAACCCTGTCAAATGCCTTTGGAATATCAAGTGCAACAATCTTACATTCTCCACCATGGTCGAAGGTGGCGCAAAAATAACCTTCCGATGTTTTTTGGCTGTTATTTAAGAAAAATGAAAAACTTTGATTCTTCTTGTGGATTATTTTTATTTGGTCTTTTAATTTTTTTTTACATCAAGTCGAGAATATGATGTCATGTAAATGGCCGCCGCCACAGTTGATTGTCATTTGAGCCCTTTTTATGGCATTTTCCATCACTTTGGCCAGAACTTCCGGCGATAGGTCCTCACATTCTTGACGGATATTGTCTTTAAGAGCTGCAAGAGTCTGAGGCTTGTTGACATAAACCCGCGACTTCAAAAAGCCCCACAAAAAGAAATCTGGAGCGCTCAAATCAGGCGATCTTGCTGGCCAGTGCAAATCGCCAAAACGGGAGATTATAGGCGCCCGGGAAATGCATCCTTCAGCATATCGGTTGTGGCACGTGCAGTGTGTGCCGTTGCACCGTCCTGTTGGAACCACATGTTTTCCAATCCCAATTCATCAAGTTGCGGCAAAAAGAACTCGTTGATCATTGCTCTGTAGCGCTCACCATTCACAGTAACCGTTTGGCCCGCGACGTCTTCGAAGAAAAAAGGTCCGATGACTCCTCCAGCGAAAACAGCACACCATACAGTGACTTTGAGCGGGTGTAATGGCTCTTCATGGGTTACACGCGGATTTCCAGTGCCCCAGAAGCGTAAATTTTGCTTATTTACGTACCCGCTAAGATGGAAATGGGCCTCATCACTCATGATTATTTTTGATGAAAAATCATCTTCCTCTTGGTGGTGATTAAGGATGGCTTGAGCGTATGTTAGACGCGATTGGCGGTCAGCAGCTAACAGCTGATGCACCGTCTGGACTTTATACGGAAATATCTTCAAATCTTGTACCAAAATTTGATGTGAAGACCGTCGACTGATACCCATTTGCGTGGCACGTCGTCTGGTCGATGTCGACGGCGCTTCCATGACATCTTCGGCTAAAGCAGCAATATTCTCTGCAGAACGGCTACTCCGGGGTCTGCCACGCCTGGGAACATCTCGTGTTGTGCCAGTCTCTTCGAGGCGAGCGGCTAAACGTTGCAGTGTTTCACCAGTAGGCGTTGGACGGCTAGGAAATCTGCGACGAAATTCACGTTGTGCCAAAGTCAACGACCGATTATTGCTCAAATAAATAGTCACCAATATTCCGCGTTCCGGAGCAGTGTAGCGTAATATTGTTTATTAACATGTATTTCGCATGTGTTTACTACACAAATGTCAAAACAGAACTGACATTAGGGGTCAATCGCAGAATTTATAGCATTTTCTGATAGGAGGATTACTTTTGCGCCACCTTGTATAAATAGATACATCCAGTAAGACTAAAAAGCATTTTCATACTAACTAACTGTTCATAGATTAAAATGACTATCAATACCCTACAGCCGTTTTATAATAGGCACAGAAGACACAGAACGCCCTTCTTGAAAGAAACCCATCAAGTTTTTTGAACCTGGTTAAGATATTATTTGTCTAAGAATCAAACTGGAATTTCCCATTTCACCGATTCTTCAGTTTAAATTAGAGTTGGGTTAAGCAAGCGAATAATTCTAGCTAGTCCGCACAAGGATAATTATATTAAAGAATTAAGGAAGACTCCACTTTGAATCGCAAAACTAACCAAAAACTTCAGCTTTCCGACCAAAAGATAGACCAAAAACATCGATGCCAACACCTATGAGCGGTGATAAACTAATTATTTACAAAAAATGGAAATCATTATCAAGGACGAGTACGAAAATCTCCCTAAAGATATCCAGACTATTCTTCCAAAAGCGTCTGCAGACATAAAACATGGAAAATGTTGAGAACCGTGCGGTGAAAACATAGTCAGAATATTGTACTACCATGTTAAAATGGGCGTTATCACATCAAAGGTAAAATGATTTCGAAATTAGAATTGAGGAGATCAAATATGGACTTTATGACTTCAAGAAAATAAAAGTGAGCATCAATTTTGAACCTACTACCTGGCATGTACATGGGCCTCTCTAATTACTCAATGGACACACTAACTGAACCTATTTGTGGGGTTCAAGTTTGTTGTGGTTGGCTTTTAATTGTGCGCCCTACTTAAGGCGATGTCATCATGTACTGCGTCTGACTTCTGACTGAGACTCGAAGACTCTGCGAGCCGGAGTGTTGGTGTCCATTCGCTCTATATGT
This sequence comes from Rhingia rostrata, assembly GCA_949824845.1. Classification (NCBI taxonomy): domain Eukaryota; kingdom Metazoa; phylum Arthropoda; class Insecta; order Diptera; family Syrphidae; genus Rhingia; species Rhingia rostrata. The sequence continues at coordinate 20,363,982 of OX463755.1, read as the reverse complement.
CCAAGCCATCGTAAACGTGAAATTTAGAGTTCTTTTTTTGACTAGGACTGTATTGCTATACACCTCGTTAAGTTTTCAGTTGAATATTTCTTCTGCATCGCCTCTTAATGTAAACGGAACCAAATATTTTTAGCAGCATTTTTAGCTGAAAATGGCCAATTATTTCTTCATTCACTTTTGACACTGTCGTTGCTTCTGCGGTGTATGCCGGATAATGCTCCTATGTAGGATCTCCTAAATATCAGAGTTTGTTGCTTATATCGATACGTAAATTGAAAATTGTCCCCGACTGCTTCTCATGTCGACCCCTCTGATGCGGTCACTTGTTCTCTTTAGTTACGAAAATATTCAATATTACACACCAGCAGCAACATAAAAAAATATTTCGTTAATTTTTATTAAAGTAGAGTACCACACATAAAGATTGGAACCAACTCTCATCAATTTACTTACTAACTGCATATCAATCATCGACCGCAATAAGTGTGCACAAGTTGCAGAACGCTTTTTCATGCTGTTCATGATGTAAACACGTACGGGTGCCCATTTCTCAGAACGGTGAGTGAAACATACCACCTATGAAATTTTGAGGATCATCCTCTAGTATGTTGATCTTGAAATTTCAAAACTCCCATTTGAACTCTACTGAAAACACAATTTTTTATTACGAAGAATATGAATATGAAAGAGTTGATGTACAAACTGGGAACTCCGGGAGATAAAAATACCGCTTGCTAAATATTTCAATTGCAATGAATCGAGTATTTGATATGTAAGCAATATTGCAGATTATTGACATTGAAATTGACATCACTGTACTTTGCACATGAATGCAACTAACTACAGACACGTAACAGCACTGACGAATGAGGCCATCGGCTGGGACAGATCAAGACATTAATACAACAGAGAGAGACAGATAGACAGATAGAAGGAAATACATATAACATAAACCTACGTAGCACAGAGGAGTAGACATAGATTTATAATGTCACATATTATCGCACGGGTGGCCTCAGATAAGCTGGCAATTTTCGTAGGAAACAAATGCTGTCGAAGCTGGGGGGATTCTGTTAAACAGCTGCGCTGGTCTATGTTCTGTTTTTTTTTTGTAAAATGGGACATTGGCAGCCAGCGAAATCGTTCCCCAATTAAATAAAAAAGATTCAATAAACGATGCGAACAACGGAAAATAGCAAAACAATTTATCGTTTATTTAGGTCTCGAAAACCCAATAAATAAATGGAATTGTGCTGATACACGAATTGGCGAAACAAATTACACTATCAAAGCCTAGTGAGGCTCTAGGAAATTTTGGTGAATGCCACCATTTTTGTGAACTTGTTTGTATTCACCCTCACGGGGTGAGAGGTATTTTTATATGTTAGGGTTGTTTCGGAAAGTTCAAATTGGACATTGAAAAAAGTGGTGCAGTCATTGAAACAACACAAAACCAAGATTTGGAAAGAATCCATGAAACGAAACAGTAACCAACAAACTCCTGCCACGTCTCAGAGACATTTTGTTCAAAAGTGGCGCTCGAAAATTTCGTCATTTTTTCAAAACCAATAGTGAGCAATAGTGGTAACCATGGAAGTTGCCTATTAGGAGCGTCTTCAGATGGTAGATTGAGGAAGCGGTTGGAAATCAATCACTCGATTAATCGTGTAACTGCTATAAATGAGGTCCCACTAGATGTTAAGGCCCAAGGTCGCAAACCAAACCAAAATCCAAATTTGACAGTAAAATGATTCGTCCTTTGGATGAGAGGCATGGAATAGATGCAGTTCCTCATTTACGGCCACTGATCACTTACCTCGGTTAGTGATTGATTACAAATACAAATTTGTTGGCGCAACAGTCTCGTTAGTACCCAGGGCCGAGCTTTCTCACAACCCTTCATGTGTGCGTGTGGACTTCTTGCACGATGGCGGGATCTTCTGTGTTATCCCGACTCCGAACGTCGAATTTGAGATAAGCATATCTTGACGATTGATACAACTGGCATGATCTGCCAGATCATCACGAGAGGAGGGCCAGTGGAAAATCATTTAGGTTTACCTACGGCTGGGAATCGAACAAAGCCCCTTTGCGTGGCAGTTCTAGGCACTAACCATCGCGCCACTGATTTAGAATACTATGTTTGAAAAGTTCATTATACAAACTGGGCCAAGAATTAATTAAAAAAATGTATGCCAGTGCACTGACACTTGCGAAGAGAAACATTTTATCTGCCTCATCTCCAACAACTTCGCGAGTTTGAAATCGAAAACAAAATCAGCAGCGAGTGATAAATCTCGAAAGTTTTATGACTCTTGGTGTCACTCAAAGACTTTACGCTGTCGTTGGACTTGAGGAATATAAACTCAGCTCTGTACAGTCAACCTTAAGCGGATCCCACCATGATCTGCTTCAAATCGTAGTTTTGTAATCTGAAAAAAAAAACGATGACATAAGCGAACGCATTGGAATAATTAGCCCTAAGACAATTTTCAGCAACATACGTATTATAAGCGTTCATGTTCTGAAGGCCAGTGAAATGGATATCATCCTTAAATTTCTGAATGAGTTTCTTGTTAAAACTTTTATGCGATTGCCGAAGTATGATAAAATGCAGCGGGGAGGGGGGAAACGGTAATGGGTTTGTCGTTTCAATTTTCACTTAACACGTTTGGTCCGGAACTGGCACCTGGGTTAGACTAAACTGAGCTGAAAATCCCATTTTGCAATGGAATTGACCTGAACCTGACAACCACCACTGAAGACTCGCTAAACATTACCGTGAAAACGTATCTAAGTTAAGATACACTCAGATGGACGGAGGTTCTACTTATCTATTCTCTGAGCTTAGCGAGGTATTTAATCAGAAGACAAGTTCCCGGTGTAAACTTACCTAATCGATTCATTTGATCAATGAAATTAGTGTTCAAACTTCACAGCACACATGTAAAATCTTCATTAGGAAATAATTTTATCCATTAAAATAACGCATCATCCATCTCGTCATCGACTTTTTCGAAAGCGAAACTATCAATTAATGTTTCATAATCACGATCATAAACTGAAAATTTTTCTTCTGAGGACAGATAGATCCACTTGCTGTCACCCTTGAAAGCCTCAAGTGTGTTTTTGTCATTAAAATAATTTTTCTTGTAATTTCTCCAAAGGTAATTCAAACGCAGAAGTCTACGTTAACCTGTAATTGAATGAAAGTGAAGCCCAAGTGTTTGTTATTTGAACTCATGTGATCTTTTTATAGACATACAATAAAACCTTAAACTTTACTGGACGTATGTAGTCTACGTCTGGTGTAGAGAAAATATTGCATCGACATGCATATTATGAGTTATAAATCTGTTTCGCTGGGGGAGGGATTTTTTGTGTTTATTGTCTCTTGAGACACCATAAGAGTAACAAATATTCAGAGCCGACATGAAGGCATAAGACATGATGACTGGGTGTTGTGAACACTGAGCGATGTTAACATGGCAGTGCTCACGCTCAGTGTTGTAATTTTAACAACAAATCGAATGTTGATATTTTTTCTATCAGTGGTAAACATTGAGTACTGGTCCTCTTCGAAGGGTGTACTGGTCTAATTCAATATTCTCAAAAACTGAAGAGAGAAAATAAATATCATGTATGAAGCCTTGTCAGGATGACGTGGAATATCCAGACTACTGTTCTCAGATAAAAACTCTACCCTTTCAGGTTGAAGGCTCTACTTGGTTATAACGACTCAACCACATAGAAAACGAATTTTTTAATTAGAGCCACGGAAAACAGAGTTTTGTGTTGAGGACCATGCTTAACAAAAATAAAACGTTCGTAGCTGCATTTTGAATGTTTGGAAATTCCTCAGAAAAGGTGCGGCCAAACAATCAGCAGATACTAGGAAAGTAACACTACATGTGACAAGAATCAGATTTGTAAAAAGTTGTAGACTTAAACAAGAAGCCTTATGCTTTGAAGACGTAAGCGAACGCATTGGAATAATAAGCGTTAAGGCCATGCCTAGCAATAAAAGTATAACAAGCGTTCATGTTCTGACGGCCAGTGAAATGGGTATCATCGTTAAATTGACTTTTATAAGCTTCTCGGTAAAACTTGTAAGTGATTGCCGAATTATGTATGACTTAAGCGGAATGCATGTCTTTTAATATCTATATGAACACACCTTCCTGTTAGTAACCTCATGTTATGATCAATTGAGACGATGCCGAAACTGGTGTGCTAATTTTCTCATGCACATCACAAAGGCCTTACTGCAGGTAAAGGCTAGAGCCGCCATTAAGTTTAATAGTCAAATAATGAACCAAGAACACCGACTTTATAAAAAAAAACCAAGCAAAGCGTGCGAATAACAGCTGCAGTGCCACCTCAGGACTGATTTTCGTAGGTTTTAACAAAATTTAGATCGTAAACCCCAGGAATACAAGGCAAGAACATAATCCTATCGAGCTGAACAGGGAATGGCCGTAGGTAATATTGAAAATATGAAAGATCTACTTCTGCAGACTGTTAAACGGTGATGACAAACAATCTCGCGGTATCAAGTAAAACAAACCATTCATTCCAACCTAGATATAGTGAGGATATCAGTATCAAAGCTTAGCTCAATGACGCCTGAAATAATGGCGTTCCTGTCGAGCAATAGCAAAATTTTTCCGAATGAAAATATGCGTGCAGAATGAAACTTCACCATTCTTTGCCAGATGCACAAAAAAGGAGACGCTCTGAACGGATCCATCTTACTTACTTAGAGGTCGGAATGAACCTGGGCCTCAACCGACATGCCTCTCCAATTAGTCCGGTCATTAGCTAACTGCCTCCAGTTACGCACTCCAAGTTGGTTGAGGTCGGTTTCTACTTCTTGCCACCATTTAAGGCGAGGTCATCCTAAACTGCGTTCGACATCTGGCTGGGAATCGAAGACGCTGCGAGCCGGAGTATTGCGGTTTATTCGTTCGACATGTCGTAGTCAGCTTAAATGTTCAGTGCTGAGTTTTTTTGACCAGGGGCATGTCGCTGTACAGATCTTATAGTTCTTGGTTAAATCTTCGTCTCCATAGCCCGTCAACGCAAATGGGAACGAAGAATTTTCCTCTCAAACCTACCAAGGATTTCTTTATCCGCTTTTGAGACGGTCCATGCTTCAGCGCCACAGAGCAGGACTGGGATGATCAGGGTTTTATATAGGATCTCCTTAGTATTCGAGTGAGGGCCTTACTATTGAAATGCCTTCATAGCCCGAAGAAAGAGCGGTTGGCAAGAGTAGTTCTTCGTGTAATTTCTGACGAGATGTTGTTGTCAGAGTTAAGAGCGGAGCCGAGATAGACAGAGTCCCGTACTACCTCAAAGGAATATCTTCCAACGGTGACGTTCTGTTCAATTCATCGATGTTTTGTGTCCTTTCGTGTTGACAGCATATAATTTCTTTTTGCCCTCATTTACTGCTAAACCCATTTGTGCCGCTTCCTTCTCCATACTAAGAAACTATGATACCACGTTGGATCCGACCAATGAAGTCAATATCGTCGGCGTATGCTAGTAGTTGCACCGATTTTTGGAAAATTATGCCTCTGGTGTTGGCTCGTGAGGCTTGCACAATCCTCTCTAGAATCAAATTGGAGCAAAGTCACATGATAGCGCATCGCCTTGCCTAAATCCTTTTTTGGTATCGAATGTGTCGATGAAGACGTTTCCGACCTTGATGGAACAGCGAGAACTCTCCATCGTCATTTTACACAGTTGGATAAGTTTTGGCGGGATACCACAACTAAGCATGGCTCTGTGTAGGCCGTCTCTATAAATTCTGTCGTATGCGGCTTTGAAATCAATGAATATGTGGCAGGTATCGATTTGGACATCTTCTGTTTTTTTTTCCAGGATCTGCCGAAGTGTGAAAATTTGGTCGGTTTCCTGGCCTAAAACAACACTGATTAAGGCCGATCAGGTAGTTGGTAACCGCTTTCAGGCGTTCACATATTACGGCAGATAGGACCTTGTAGGCGATGTTGAAGAGACGTATGCCTCTGTAGTTGGCGCAGCTTAGACCCCCTCCTTTTTTTGTGGATCGGGAAAACTATGCTGAGTTCCCATTCTTCAGGCATAATTTCTTCCGACCAGACTTGGCTTATTAGTTGGTGGATGTTACTTACCAAGACATCTCCGTCGGCTTTATAAAGCTCGGCGGGAAGGCCGTCATTTCCGGAAGCCTTATTAAGCTTCAGTTTAGATATTGCCATCCTCACTTCACTCAGGTCGGGTGGTTGGCAGTTTTCGCTGTCGTTGCCAAGATTGAATGGCTCGTTCTGCCTGACAGCGGAATGTTGTTCGTCATCGCCGTTTAACAGTCTGCAGAAGTGGTTCTTCCATATCCTCAGCATCGACTGTGTCTCAACTACGGTGTTTCCTTGTTCATCTCGACAGGATTCCGTTTGAGCCTTGTATCCTTGGCTTTGACGTTTTACAATATGGTAAAACGTGCGAAAATCGTTACTGTAGTGGCAGCTTTCTATATCATCGATCGCGCCTTTCTTGCTCGTTTTTTCTTTTTCCTGAAAGGACGATGTTCTTTCCTTCTTCTTTGCCTTTAGAGCTCAATGGCAGATCTCGTCTTCACCTGCAGCATAGCCTTGTTGACCATCTTGGCTGCGAGCATCTGTCGGTATTCCTCATCAAACCAGGGGTTTCTTGCTGGCCGGTGCGAGAAACCTAGCACATCAGTTGCGGCTGATCTAGTTGCTTGTTGGCATCGTTGCCATTGTTCTTCGACATTCGATGCTGGTGGTATAGTGAACTGATACAACTACAGATGGATAAATCCCCTCAACATCGCGAGACATCGCCAATAAAATCATACTGTAGTGCCGGCTGGTCAGATCAGATTGCCATCCATAAAATTTACGAGATGCTTAAACTGTTTGTGTAACTATCACGAAAGATTAGAAATTCATACAGATGACGCTCTGCTTACAAGAAAAATTGTCCTACGGCGGATCTTACTTTCACAGCCCGCCATATGTTTGCATCTCGTTTCTCATGTGTGCACGTGCACACCGCCCACCCGTACCATGAAGCTGGTGTGCAAAAGTTTCTGTTTTTTGTTCTCAATGCGTCATCTGTATGACTTCAAAATCTTTGCTGTCACATACTACGGGAAAAAACGTCTTAACCGTTTCATTTTTTTTAAAAACAATATTCCTGAAAATATTTGCACATCAATATTCCTATTTGAAACTTTGCATCCCTTCAAAATAAAAAAATGTATCTATGGCTGAACTTTGACGAACTCTTGACATCAACACACAGCATATACTAAGCACCCTACACCTCAAACCTAACAAACAGCAGTACTTCAGGCTAAATGTCTAGAAGATAATAAAAATTTTCTCAAAGAAATATCACACTCTCAGATTTGTTGCTAATTTACAACTTTAATCCTTACCCGATCAAATTCTGTTTTACCAAAAACTAAATTAATTAACATTTCAATTATCCCAATTCCATGGTCGTATCTCAGAAATGCATTTAGTACCGAAACTAGCTGTCACTTCGATCAGTATTAACTTGCCAGTAGCTTATCTGAATTTCATCTGCGGTTTCTTAATGCACAACACTATCGGAATCGGTTTTATTAGTAAACTGACGATGTATGCAATCATTTTTTATAAAAAAAAAAACGAAATACCACTAAGAAGTCATACTAGTACTGCGAGTACATAACCTCGGGCTAGTGGCGCCTAAATGAGCTTGGTGCGCATTTCTGAACGGCTTACCTTCTAGTGAGGAGAAGGTAAGTCGTCGTTCGGCATAGTGCGGTAACGGATTAATGATTTCAACTGATATTTGAAAATTTCGAGACAGTGAAGTGTGAATGATATAAATCTGTCGCTGATAAATGACTCTTAATTGACTGAATGACACGCCTGAAGTGGAGTATCGCATGTGAAATTGGTGCGCAGCTTTACACGTTTTCGGCGCTCAGAGGCTGACGTTAAAAAAATTGCAAACAGTTTATGTGATGAAGGTCAAGAATGGTAGCAACAATTCAATTGGATTGGTTATCCAGAGGTCGATGAAAGGCGTTTTTGACTTGGATAGGTGTATTTAGGGCATGGTTTGCGATTATTTCTAAGAAATTTTGAGATCAGTATGAGGTATGTGAAGAGTAAGTTTGTAAAAAAAAAATAAACCGAAAAATCTTTAGGCCTCAAAGGTGCAGGCGAACAACTGCTCTATAAAGCCAGTGTTACAGTGTTACTGCCATCCAGAAAAAAAAGTATGGGATGAGCCGGGCAAAAAGAGGATAAAAAATTGTGAAATCTTCTACAGACCGTGTAGGTAAAGACTTTTTGGATGCGAATTTGTTATAAGTGCCAGACATAGGCAATAAGTCTTAATCTTTAATGATATCATCGAAAGCAATGCAACAATCAGCATCAAGGTCAAGTCCATTAACATAAGTCTTATATGAGCTCATGCTCCTACGGAGATATTATTACAAAGGACTGTTACACTACGAGCTCTTGGACAATACCTATGATCTTTTGAAGTTTCTCGTACTATGTTAAGATTTCTTGCGCCTATCACCAAGAAACCCTTGGCTTTATGAATAGTGCCAACATATGCATGCGCAGACAAAAACGAGGACTTCAAGGCTAAGCTGCAGGTCAAGACGAGATCTGCCATTGAGTTCTATAAGAAAGGATGAATGGAAAAACATCGGCTTTCATAACATAGAAACAAGAGCAACAAAAACTGGCGATCGAGGATATGAGGGGTTTGATTCCAGAAAAAGAATTTTTTTTTCCGGGGGCTGGTGGAAATCTTCATAGACACGATGAGCACATGCCCAAATAGGTGTGAGCTTTTACTCACTCCTTTTTGTATTTGCATTGCAACTAGGCATGCGACTTATCCTTCAATTTTTTTTTATCATGAGTAATGAATGTTTGGCAGCTAAGTTTCCTTTGAGAGTTCCTGCTTTTTCCGCAATCTATAGCGTGGTTTGTTATTATCGGGCCAAATCCCAGGCTTAAGTCTTTGAAGACTCCGCAATAAATTTGTTTCGTCATGAATTTGTAGGACCGCTGTATTAACGTGTCCTGGTAAACATTTTTTGAATGATCGAAAGTACAACAACAATTTGTGTACAGTCAACACTATTTTTTTTTTCGAATTCTTGCTATTTCGGACATTACCAATTGTCCTTATCAGATTCCTTCTTATAGTGACGCTTATTGAACCTTCAGCTCTCTGTATGATTAATTGAAACCATTTTTCATTCCCTTACTGGGGAACGGCGATGACGAACAACATTCCGCTGTCAGGCAGAACGAATCGATATTGGCAACGACAGCGAAAGCTGCAAACCACCCGACCTGAGTGAAGTGAGGATAGCAATATCTAAACTGAAGCTTAATAAGGCTGCCGGAAATGACGGCCTTCCCGCCGAGCTTTATAAAGCCGGCGGAGATTACTTGGTAAGTAACATCCACCAACTCATAAGCCGAATCTTGTCGGAAGAAAGTATGCCTGAAGAATGGAACCTCAGCATCGTTTGCCCGATCCACAAACAAAGGAGACCCTCTAAAATGAGCCAACAACAGAGGCACAAGTCTCCTCAAAACCGCCTACAAAATTCTATCTGCCTTGATAAGTGAACGCCTGAAACCGTTTACCAACAATCTGATCGGCCCTTATCAGTGTGGTTTTAGGCCAGGAAAGTCCACAACCGATGAAATCTTCACACTTCGGCAGATCTTGGCAAAAACCTAAGAAGTCCAAATCGATACACACCACCTATTCATCGATTTCAAATCCGCTTACGACAGCATTTATAGAGACGAACTATACAGAGCCATGTCTAGTTTTGGTATACCGCCCAAACTTGTCCGTTTGTGTAGGATGACGATGGAGAATTCTCGCTGCTCCATCAGGGTCAGAAACGACCTCACTGACACATTCGATACCAAAAAAAAAGGTTTTAGGCAAGGCGATGCGCTGTCATTTGATTTTTTCAATTTGATTTTTGGGAGGATAGTGCAAAACTCACGAGCCAACACCAGAGGCACAATTTTCCAAAAATCTGTACAACTACTAGCATACGCCGACGATATTGACGTCATTGGTAGGACGCAACGTGATGTCATAGCCACGTTTGCTAGTATAGAGAAGGAAGCGGCAAAAATGGGTTTAGCAGTAAATGAGGGCAAGACGAAGTATATGCTGTCAACACGAAAGGACACACAATATCGACGAATTGGACAGAGCGTCACCATTGACAGATATAACTTTGCGGAATTACGGGACTTTATCTATCTCGGCTCCGCTATTAAATCTGACAACAACTTCTCGTCAGAAATTAAACGAAGAATTACTCTTGTCAACCGCTGTTTCTTCGGGCTAAGAAGGCAATTCAGTAGTAAAGCCCTCACTCGAACTACAAAGGAGATTCTGTACAAGACCCTGATCATTCCAATCCTGCTCTACGGCGCTAAAGCACGGACCGTCGCAAAAGCGGGTGAAGAAATCCTTGCTCGATTTGAGAGGAAAATTCTTCGAAAAATCTTCGGTCCCGTTTGCGTTGACGGGCTATGGAGACGAAGATTCAACCACGAACTATACGAGCTGTACAGCGACTTGCCCCTGGTCAAAAAACTCCGCATTGGACGTTTAAGATGTCTAGCACATGTAGAACGAATGGACACCAATACTCCGGCTCGCAGAGTCTTCGATTCCCAGCCAGACGTCGGACGCAGTATAGGAAAACCTCGCCTTAAGTGGCGCGCACGAGTAGAAACCGACCTCAACCAACTTGGAGTGCGCAACTGGAGGCAGTTAGCTAAGGACCGGGCTAATTGGAGAAGCATGTTGGTTGAGGCCCAGGTTCACACCGGACTGTAGCGCCACTTAATTCAAATCAATTAAAATCCGAATGAAAGAACACAAAATTTCTTTAATCAAAAACTCTTTTTCTAAATGGCCTTCATAAGAACAACATAAGGAGTGACTTATCGAAACAGGTTGTTTGATAATAAAAAAAAAGTTTCACCTGTCATTTCTATTGTCCTCACTTTCAAATTGATTAGTTTAAATAATTTTTCATTAATTAAGTTAAAAAAATCGTGATTGATAAATTTATATAAAAAAACAGAAGCAATCGCGAACCAAATAGGTGTTTAACTGGAACCAATTAAAATCCAATCAATAAACTACCATTCATTGGAATTTATATGTTCTATATAGTTATACTAATGTACTGTTTGCAGATTACACATACTACTGCACATGTGGCATAGGAATCAAATAATTTCCTTCATAAATATTCATTCACTCAATCAGGAGTCTGATATCAGTGTTTTGAGTCGCCCTACCGTCGGTTGATTTTTACGGCCATGATTGATATCTTACTGCGACTGTTAATTGTGATTTTCTTTTGTCAACAACTGATAACTTCTTCTTGACATTGGGATGTAGATATCGATATCTTCCCGGAAAAAAATGTACTAAGCCTGGAAATTACTTTCTGACTTGCCCTTATAATTTATGCAACTTCCACGTTTTAGTCTTGATTTGAGGTTTCCACCAATAATACCAAATTAACTATAAAGAAAAAAAAATTACAGTACACTACAAAAAACACAAATAATTACCTACATAGGGAGGTTTTCATTTGTTTCCTGTGAAACTTTAAAAATGTTGCTTTATACATTTTCCCGGGAAGATACCGCTATACATTTTTTTGGTTAAATTTTAAGGGCCGATGTTAAATATAAACCACACCTAAACGTAAAGTTTTTTTCTACATTTTATTTCATATCTCTCAATTTCAGACTAATTCAATTCAAACACCCTGGACTTGTTTCTTACCTCTCACCCTGATAAATACATCATCAATGTATTTTCGCCTCTAGGTTCGTCAGACCACTGTATCATATCAACAAATTTCTCGTACTCCAACCACACAGTTAAAGAGCAAATTCCCAAAAAAACCGTATGGCAATACGAGAAAGCCAATTGGGAAGCATTAAACAGTTTGTTTAGGAATTTTAACTGGTCACTATGTTTCCTCGATAGTGACGTGGATGCTGCTGCTGATATGATATCAAATATCATTCTCTTTGGTATGAGATCTTTTATTCCCAACAGAATTGAGAGTATCAGACCAAAGGCAAAAGGGTGGTATGACTTGAGCTGCAAAGAAGCTATCAGGATGAGAGAGACAAACTTTCGTTTGTACAAGACCAACCCAACAGAGGAAAACCGAGCAAAGTTCAAACAAGCCAGAAATGACTGTAATGCCCATTTAAAGCGTGTCAAATTCCTCTATGACCGAACGTTGAGGCAAAAAATTCTACAATGTCCCAGAGGTAGTAAAAACTTTTGGTCATTTGTTAAAAACATAAAAAATTCGGCATCAACATCAATTCCGACGCTCATTCACAATATGACATTCCAGCTGTCAGCTCTTTAGACAAAGCCAATCTGCTTGCTGCCCATTTCGCAGCCAACTCTACATTGCCAGATTGTGTTCAGTCTCCTCCTGTACTTGAGAACGTAGATCATTCTATGGGACAAATTCACTTTCGTACTCGTACAGTTGCAAGAGTTTTATCTGATCTTGACATACATAAATCCGCTGGTCCAGATGGTATATCCCCCATCATTCTGAAGAGGTGTTCTTCTACGCTAGCAAAACCACTGCGTAAGCTTTTCTATCTATCCTACTCATCAGGACTCTTTCCGAGTATATGGAAAACAGCATTTGTCCAGCCTGTACCAAAAAAAGGCGAATCTTCTTCTCTCTCCAACTACCGTCCAATTGCACTTACGTCCCTTCTTTCCAAGGTCATGGAAACGCTGATAAATCGTCAGCTTATGAAATATCTCGAAACACGAAAACTTCTCAATGACCGGCAGTATGGTTTTTGCAGCAACAGGTCTACTGGTGATTTGATGACATATCTCACCGAAAAGTGGAACCAATCAATTCACCATGGTGGCGAAAGCAAGATTGTTGCGCTTGATATTTCAAAGGCATTTGACAGGGTTTGGCATCAAGCCCTTTTTTCGAAAATGCGTGCATTTGGAATCGACGAAAAACTTCTTCTATGGATTAGACATTATCTTTCGAAACGTTCAATTCAAGTTGTTTTGGATGGTTTCAAGTCTGTAACTCACCAAATAAATGCTGGTGTCCCTCAAGGCTCAGTTTTGTCTCCGACTCTCTTTCTCATTTTTATAAATGATCTCCTGTCTGTAACTTCTAATCCAATTCATTCCTTCGCTGATGACAGTACCCTCAGCTTCTCATATTCGTTTACAGGTCCTCGTCCCTCACCTTCGAACGTGGACTCTAAACGTCAAAATATGTTAAGCTCATTGAATTCCGACCTTGACAGCATTATCAAATGGGGTAAATCTAATAGAGTGGAATTCAATGCTTCCAAAACACAATGCTGTCTTCTGTCATTAAAGCGCAACCAAAATCTAGAGTCATTATCCATGAATGGCACTTACGTCGAAGAAACGGAAAAGCTTTACATGCTAGGTATGTGTGTTAGTAACGACTTACGTTGGAACGATCACATGTTCGAAGTCGGTAAGAACGCAGCGAAATGTCTAGGTTTCCTAAATCGATGTGAGAAATATTTCACCCCCTCTGATCTGGCCACAATATATAAAGCGTTTATAAGCCCAAAACTTGAATTCAACGCCCACGTCTGGTCAGGTGCACCAAAATCAACATTGCACCTACTAGATAGGATTCAAACACGAACTCCTTAGTTTCGCTTGAACACCGTCGAAACATCTCCTGCCTTACCTTGTTTTATCGCTATTTTAACAACCAATGTTCAAATGAAATAGCCAGCTGCATTCCTCCCATTCAACAATTCAGCCGCAATACTCGTTACGCAATGAATGCAAATCAGTTTACCCTCAAGCCTATCTTCGGACGTACGCTGAAATATAGAGATTCATACATAAACCGAACAACACGAATGTGGAATGCTCTACCAAACTCTGTTTTTCCTTTCCATTAGAACTTACAGGCATTGAAAACCAAGGTGCATCGGTATCTCCTTTCTTCTTATCCCTAATTTCCTTAACGCCCGCACTGTGCTAAAACATATAAAGGGTATATTCATAACCCCTTGAGTGCGCGCAAATTATAAAAAAAAAAAACTGAAAAGACACACAATCGAGCAACGCGTTAAAGTTATTCAGGCTTACTATAAAAATGGGCGTTCAAATCAAAATGAATATCGTGCACTTCGTGATTTTTTTCGGTCAATTTAATCGTCCAAATGTGCGTACAATCGGAAAAATTTGAGCGAACCGGTTTTGAAGAAGATGTGAAAACACCACTGTTGCCATTTCTTACCACCATTCTGACCATTGACGACCCTTGAAATGGTCAAGAGGCTTTAGTTCTTAAGTCAGTTGAACCTTGTGAGCGTGTCAATGCAAGTCTTTATGCATATCCGCAGTAGGTGCTGTACGAGGCTCGTACAGCAGAAATTATTGCTGCTGTTCGCGATGGTGTAGTTGAAGAGCCGTCCACCTCAACTCGTCGTCGTGCCCAACAATTGCACTTCTCACGCTGGTCGTTGATGAACATTTTGCATAAACACGCTTACAAGGTGCAGTTGACTCATGAACTAAAGCCTCTTGACCATTTCAAGCGTCGTCAATGGTCAGAATGCCGGCAAGAAATGTCAACAGTGGATGATAAATTTTCGAAGAAAATCATCTTCAGTGATGAGGCACATTTTCACCTCAGTGCGTTCGTCAATAAGCAGAATTGCCCCATTTGGGTGAATGTTGATCCAAGAGTGATTGTCGAAAAACCAATGCACCCACAAAGAATGACTGTTTGGTGCGGTTTATGAGCTGGCGGCATTATCGGGCCTTATTTTTTCCAAATTGAGGCCGATCAGGCAGTTACTGTGAATAATGTTCGCTATCGTGAGATGATAACGAACTTTATATGGCTCGAACTTCAAAATATAGATGTGGATGATATGAGGTTTCAACAGGACTTGCACAGCAAACGACACAATGGCTCTTATGTGCCGTGTTATCTGACGTGGTGGCGATGTCAATTGGCTGCCAATTTGGACTTCTTTCTTTGGGGTCATTTGAAAGACAAGGTGTACGTCGAAAAGCCAGCAACAATTCAAGAGCTTAAAGATGAGATAATCCGACAAATTAACTGCAAAGAACCTCAATTATGTCTCAGCGTCATAGAAAATTTGGACCATCAGATGGAGGTGTGCCGCCGAGTTCGCGTTGGCCATTTGGCCGATATTTTTTTCCATACATAATTGAACGATACCAATATTATCACTACTAATAGAAATGAAAATAATTTCCTAAACAATTTGTGTTCATTTTAAATCAACATCGGCCCTTAAAATGTAGCCACCCTTTGTGATCATCGCCTTCTTCTGTTGATTGCATAACAATTATATGAGTCGTCGAAGATTGAGTGATTTTTGATTTTCTATTTGACATTGTCCTGCTTTTATGACACGGGTGATCCCTAGTCGAAATTGAATCATCACGAATGATTTTTTTGTTGGGCAACCATAGCAACATAACTGCTAAATATTTTAAATCTTCGCATACGTTGCTAGCATAGCCTAGATGTTCAAAATACTTCAGATATCATTTACCCCTCTAGTCGCCTTAGAATGTGAAATTTGGGCAAAGATATCTCTATGTTCACCTAAATGTTGAAATTGGTTAGAGGTGATCTTCCCTTGGTGACGGGCTCAGTGGCACAATGTTTGGTGCGCAGAAGGTCTTGGATCGATTCCCAGCCGTAGCAACATCTAAATGATTTTTCACAGGCCCTTGTCTCGCGATGATCTGACAAATCGTCCGAGTAGTATCAATTATCAAGAAAAGCTTATCTCGAATTCGCCGCTCGGAGTCGGCATAAGACATGAATGGTTGTGAGAAAGCTCGGCCCTGGTTATTAACAAGCCTGTTGCGCCAAAAATTTGTATTTTATTTTGATCTTCCCTTAGTCGTGTTTATCAACAGACACTACTTATCGGAGATTCTCTCCTATCGTGTTAAGACCATTCCATCGCTGGTTAAGTTGCCAGCTTATACCAGCAGACTAATATCAAATTTACTCCATTCTTGTTTCAAGACCTAGCATACTATTAAATTCAACTTTACGATCATTTAGTTGAAAAAAAAGTAAAATCCTCTTAATGATCGATGGTTAAAATAATCGACCACAAAATGACCACAACGATAGTTCAATAAACACCAATCAATACCCTTGGTATACCAGGTACACCCGACGTGACATAAATTCGCGTAATTTTCGAAATTCCTCCGGATTTTATAAAATTATCTAATTTCCTTCCTGTTTGGTAATTATCGACACATAAATTCCACCGAAAAGGTCGCTAAGCTCGTTCGTAAACATGTCTCCTGTAAAACACAAAAATATACAAAATATCATCACATTCACAGCCACTGAGTGATGGTAATTAGTGGTGTGTGCATCTAGCTTAAATAACCCTCCATAACGTGCGAGAAGATGCAAACCGAAAGAGAGAAAAATCCCAATCACCACAACATGAATGAATTTCAAGTTCGCTAGTGAACTCTTTCGTTTGTTTTATTTATTTTTTTTTGATACTGTCCGACAGGGTACATATAAAAACACCATCATTGGACTATAGTACATGGATAGACTCGAGTAAATTGATTAGATTCCACTTAACATAAAGATGATGCGCTATGAATTTAACGAACAAAAAACACCGATCGCCATTATCATAAATTCAAACAAAAAAATACTTTGTATCTATCCAGGGATAACATATGCTGTAGTTGTTTTTTTTTTTTTTTCTCAACAGGCACATGCTATATGTCGAATTTTAAATTGTGTACAAAGTTCGTTAAATAACCGTCGTTGACTTCCTTTTACTACCGTTCTTGTGCGACGACTCTTGATGATGATGATGTTACCACCTCTTATCTGATGTTGTCTTGTTTCTTCTCTATATTCAGCTATCTCTGTCTACCTCTCAAGACTTTGATTGTGTGTTAAACTAAAGCACTACCACAGATAGTCACAATTTATACTGGAGCACCTTCCTAGCCTTCAGTACATAGCCTCCAAAAAGAAGGCGGAGCTACCAAACCTCATTTTCTTTGTTGTTGTTTTTTTTTTTTTTGTTACTATTTTCTTCTTCTCATCGGACAGGTTAACCTCTCCGTAGAATATATGTATCGATTTGTTTACTTTTTTCCCAACACTTACACATCTGTACTTATACCGGCTACGGATAACCGCTTGGATAACAACACTCCGGATAAAAATTCACCCATCGAAGCTGAATGAATTCCAATACATGCAAACAGGTTGTTTGTATATACGGAGAGTACCTGTTTTCTTGTATCTCGATCAGGTGGTGCGGTAATATTTTCATATCCAAGTGTGTGTGTGCGATCTTCTGTGGTTTTGTTTTCCTCTAGAGCGATATAGTGAAGAGGCGCGCGCGCGCGCTTCCAATAAATGTTACAACAACAAAAGTCTCACACAGAGCTACACAAAAAAAAAGGTAACACTGAACACAATCGGGCATAAAGCTAGTCTTACGTTACCGTATATTCTTGCATGCGTTCCTTTTGGTCGGCATATTGGTTGTATTGGCTACCTGACGCGAGAGATATACCTTGGTTGGGCTGGGAATAGAGAGAGGTGTATATGCCGCCTTCTTGGCCAAACGAGAGATATACTGTGTGTGTTTTGGTTTTACACTGCTATATCGCTCGAGCAAGTGTTTTGTGTGTGTTGTATACGGTGCGCTATTTTCCTCCAGAAGGTCATGGTTAGATATTGGCGATCCCGAACGGACAGTATTAGTTGATCATTGAATGAAATGGGTCTTCTTCTCGCTAAGCGCGCTAAGAATTTTTTTTATTTGTAATGTTTAGCTAGACAGAGTTAAAATATTTTTCGTTTCGTTTTTCAACGTAAATTTCGCGATCGGGAAGTATAGTTTTATTTATTTTTTTTTCAATTTTTTTTTTCGAAACGGTTCAACTAGTGCACATTTAATAAGTGAATTGTATTCTCTACAAGATAATGACAAATCAGTTTTGATTAAGTACTCCAGTTTGAGTTTAGTTTTGCGTTTTAATTTTTTTTTATTTTTAAACGTTGGTTTGACATATAGAACAAAATAACAATCGGGAGTTTGTGTTAAATTCAAGTCGAAGGACAGGAAGTATATTTAAAGAAAAATGGAAACGTGTGTTTTAATACCGCAAGAATTCTCTCTTGCTCTACAATCATCGGCATCACTGTCACCAGCGGGTATGCTGCCGGAACATCAAATCACCGTGTGGACTACAACATGTATTCAACAGGGCACATTGTTCTATCCATTTCAAGGAACGATTCGCATTGATAATTTGGATACATTTAAATATTTGGATGATGAAGATGTAAGTATAATGGGGGTGGTTGGTTGTAAAAAAAATTATGGGGGTTTTCTACGACTTAAAATACGAGTCAATATGTCATCGGCTTGAAAAATCGAAGTGCACTTGTAAATGAAGATTTGAAGTCTATCACTTTTTAACGACGGGATTTCGTTGATCCAATTATTTGATTTTTACAAAGTCTTTTAGCAGTGAATGAGCTTCTAAAAAGCGAACAAGGAATTAGTCAAATCACCGCAACATATTTCTAAATACACTTATGAGTTGAAATTTGGCGAATTTGAATGAATAGTGTCAGTCAATGAGCTCGAAAATAGTTGAAATAAGTGCTTTAGGAAGAGTAAAGTTTGCTTATCAATTATCAATGAAAATGTCAATCAATGAGCTCCAAAAAAGCTGAAATAAATGCTTTAGGAAGAGTAAAGTTTGCCTTATCAATTATCAATGAAAATGACAATCAGCGAACCCCAAAAAACTGAAATAAGTACTTTAGGAAGAGCAAAGTTTGCCTTATCCATTACCAATGAAAATGTCAATCAATGAGCGTCGAAAAAGCTGAAATAAGTGCTTTATGAAGAGAAAAATTGGCCTAATCAATTTTCATCAATAATGTCAATCAAATTACAGCAACATCACATTTTTTGAAGGCGCATATCGAATCGAAAAAGTTCAAATTCGAAAATTATTAATCTCAGTTTGCACAACAACTCTTTTGTATTTTCATAGATTTTGGGTTTCTGTTCGTTTGTTTTGAGTTTGAACAACAACTCTTTTGTATTTGTCGTAAAAAACACAAAATGGAATGTTTTTTTTGCAAATATTGTATAGGACTTGATTCGATTTCACTGTATTTTTGCACCCTTCAATCGGTACGGTTGGTATGGGCGTTTTTTCAGCACATCTGACGGATATTTTCAATATTGTCAATCTTATGACCTGCATGGATCATTTGGAACCTATGCTTGGTTTCAAATGATCTATGCAGATTATAAATTTGACAAGTTTATGATTACACAACTGGTTCACCTGTGGGAGTTGAGTTTGTGCTCGTGGATTCTCTTTTCTTGGTTTTTGTTTGATCATTCGTGTATGACACCGATTTCAACAGACTTGAATGCACACTTGCAACATATGCAACATTTAAGGCTGAAAATTCTCCCAAAGTTCTAATATATGCAATAATTGCTTAGATCTGATTTTTCATCCAATTAGACGTAAAGTAGTCCTTGTTGGAGGCGCGCCTCCTGCCTTTTTATAATCTGTCCTTAGTAAATAATAAAAACCACGATACATTTTAAGTCTTACCGATAATACTTGTGTCCCCAAAGAAGCATAACGCTTTTTATGAAAAGAAAACTGATTTTCGCAATGAATTACTATCGGCAATTAGAGTGTGTACGCAATTTTTCAGTTCATTCAACAATCCTTCTGAACCTGCAGAGCCCTCGTATGCTATTAAGTAAGCAAAATAAATGTTCGCAATAACTGTGTACTTTGTTGTTGATTTGAGTTTAAGTTTCATTGACAATATATAACCCTATCTCCTGTCCTTTACCGTGAAAAACGCATAAACGCGAATCTCAGTTCGTGCAACAACTCTTTTGATCTGTAAGTGCCCGACTTTGTGTGTGGATTTTCTGCTGAAATAATTAGATTGTGATTGCAATTTTTTAGTTGTCCGCTTCTGAATTAGTTCTTCTATTAGTTTGACAGTGAAAATTTCACTTGGAAAGCTCAGCTTGCCTACCGAGGGTCTAACGATTGTCTAACTAGGTTGAAGAGTTAGAAAATCTCAGTTTGCACAACAACTCTTTTATACACATTTAGTTGAGTGGAGTTTGTTTTATAGGTGCTTACTGTTTTTGGAGATTTCTATGACTAGCCAATTAGGTTTTGCACTGATTTCATATTTTTTTGGCAACATAGGGTCTTCCCAAAATGCATGTTGAGTTGCAAATTAAATTAAAAATAACGCAGAAAGGTATGTTAATTTGTAATACATTCAGCTAATACATATCAAAACTGATTTCACAAACAGAGAATGCGTTCGCACTAAATGTGAATAAATTCGGTGAAAATAAAATTAAACCCAGTAAATTCCGACAGCAATAGATTAAATAACAATCTGTGACTGTCAGTTTAATCCTACCCTTCCTTCTTGGATATATCTTCTTATATCATACCTAAGAAAATTCTCAATCTCATCTAAAAATATTTCCCACAATATACCCCTCACAGAGCACAATCTCACTTCAATCTGCTCCTAATCCAATCCGACAAGCATTTCACAATAAGTCACATGTGCATACGGCACCCAGACACATTCGTGCGGCAAACACTCGTCTAATAGAATAACCAATCCACCCACCTGTAAATTGGTTAAAGAAAAATCAACTTCAACTTCGCATCGGATCGCCCTCAATCTTTCGTTGCACTCTGGCACCCTCTTGAAGCATGAAAATTGTCAGTCAATCGACTACACGGTGCGGTGTAGGTGTCATTTAATTGCACGAATCCATAAACACGATGTGACAAGCTATCAACATGTGGTATAAATGGATTTTGTTTACCCTCCACTTGTGCGAACGATACTTGCAATGTACAAGCGACGGTAATAAAAAAAATTTAACCCAGACAAAAACCATTGAGTTCAGTTCTTGTGATACGTATGCCACTGCAAGTGCTGTGGTCAACAGGTTTTCTTCATATCACATTGTTTATATTCTCACATAACTTGCATACAAGTAATCCGATTAGATATGTATCTATACGATGATGATGTGGTATTAGATTGGATTTAATTATGAAATACAACTTCCTGATCGTCCTATATTCATTATGAAGAAGATTCCATCTCCAAGATACCGCAAAAAGTCATGCAAACTCAACAAGTTGCACTTCCAAGTGTAATATCCATTTTTGTTTTTTTCAAGTTCACTCTCCCATAACGCTGGGAAAATTTTCAAGAAATTCCCATGGCATCTTAAAGAAAAATGAACACCCCCTCGGCATACGGTTAAATACCTCTCGGTTCCCCCTTGTTGCGTTTGGAATTCATTAAATTAACATGTACATGGGGGAATAAAACTGAATAAACTCTATAAACTGTGTAAACTGCGAAAAGGGCCGATTTTGTTGTTGTACCCACTTGTTGCATGCCATAGCATACATATGGGGGAGAGGGGTGGCAAACAACAGCACACACCAAGTGTTGTGCTTAGAAGACCGTGAAACCACACGTTAACTTTTTAACTCATCTTTTGTATTCATCTGCGGCGGTCCCCTCCTTTGGCCAAATGAATTTGTTATACCTGTTGAGTGTGTAATTAAACTTGTCGTGGGAACTTTCTCACGTTATGCATGCGCAAAAACGGAGAACCGTTGATTTAAGCAGATGATGTGATCATTTAGATGACGCAAAGCCCATAATCCTATCATTCTAGATGGTTTATGAGGAAAATCCTCAAAAAAGAGATTTCTATACCCAAAGGCACAATATCACTACAAAAAGATTAAAATTCCAATTGACTCTTCTGTCGCCTGTTCAATTTGCTGTGCATTATGGGAGGCTGGCAACAAAAAAGGGAATCAGTCCAAGCAATGCAACAAAACGAAGAAACAAAAAAAAAACCGAACAAGGATGCGATATAATCTGATTTAGTGATTTAAACTGATTTACAGTCGCCGCCGACGACGTCGTCTGGTGTCCTTTTTTTATGTGTGCATACCTCGCTCATCCTCCTTCCAACAGGTATCCTATTGTGTCTTCGGGTATCCGCCCATATATTTTTTTTCTCTTCTTTTTCGATTTTCACTCAACTCCTGCAAGTCGTGTATCTATTATCTTTCAACCAAATAGATAAGAGGGCCAGCAGGAGTAGACGAATAAAAATTGCGTTTGTGCCATACCGATGTGGAAAATTAATGACCTCGTAAATTTGATTCATTTTTATTACCCCAGCATATCGTTCTGCATCTTTCTGCACCTCAGAACGAGTACGAGATCAAAGGCGGATGCAGACAGGTGATTTTTGTTTTATTCCTCTCGTATTCCGTTTGGTGGCTTTCAGTTTCGTTGAGTGTTGTACTCGCTTGTTGATATTCGATTATCGTTAGCAATTTAATTGGATTACGCGTATCTAATGTCATATATGGTGAGTGAGATTTTCCCATAACGGACATGGAAGTCTATGGAGTACTTGAAAATGCGTATGATGTATACACACAGCAAAAAGTACACACACACATGAGGCGGCCGAACATTGAACTAGATGAGGATATTCCTAGTGGTCACAACCATGTTTGGAGCTCGGCCACCACGTCTAGTCAGTCAACCCGGCACGAGATGCCACTTTGGATTCATGTTTGTGATCCAAATTGGACGCAGTTGGATTTCTGTTTCTCCTCTATCTCTCCCTCTTGATGTTTCGGTATGAATTTCGCTTTCACTTTGCTCCATAAAAAAACAACGCTAAGCTTAACTGAGTTGATTATGAAAAATTGCAATTTGCCTTGCTCTGGTAGGCTGGTATCTATGGCCTTTACCATAACACTGATGTTTACCAACGTCTACCCATCGACGTGGTGTATCAAAAATCGAAAGTAAAAGTCAAGTGTATGTTGCCTTGATGTAGAGAAATAGGAGAAATAGCAATATCACTTGCGATATCATGATCTGATTTGTTGTTTTTTTTTTTTTTTGCATTAATGTTTGGATATACTTTTTTCTATTTTTCTTCTTCTTCACCTCTTTGTCTTGAATAGGTTGCAGAAAAAAAAAACATCCATGCGTGAGGTAATATTATTATTTATCTGGTCATGTGGATTCGATTCGATTTGTTTGTTTTAGTTTTTTTTATTTATTGTGTAATCAAGAAGCAAACCGGTAATTGACCAAAAAAACGCATTAACTTAGAAATTTCGTTTTTTCTCGTTCCGTAAACATGATTCCGTTCGATTGGGGATGTCGGCGTATCTTGGGTGGGATTTCTAATTGGAAAAAATTGGGTGTTCAAACGTGTGCGTATGACATTTCCTGATGATATTTTGATCACTCGATAGACTTTCTTTATTTCCGCAAAGTCCAGTTTGTACATCAACTCTTTTATATTGGAGATGCAAACAGAGACAAAAATCGAGGGCACTCCATTTACTGGTTATATGTGGGGGAAATCCACACAAACGGTTAGTTGAACAAGCAAGGAAGGAAGAGTTAACGTTTGGATTTGTAGAAGTAGAGACGATTTCCTGGATTATTTTTGGGATTAAGTTCGATTTTAGCAACATGGGACCAGCGAGTGATTTCCTTATTTGCATGTACGCTAAGTGGTCTATGGTGGTAACTGCCTTACGATGTTGTTGACAACACCTTTATATCAATTAGTTGGACACCATAAACCGGACGGGATGTACCTGTCTAGTTGTCTCTTTGAAAATCATCGCCTCCTCACGTCTATGGAGTGTGAATGCGACAAATAAATTTGTCCAAGTTAATTACCTGCATCCCACTCAAGCGCTACCTTTATGAAATCAATGAATAATCAAATAATCAGAAAAATAAAACCAAACACCTTGATAGTTAAAAATCTCTTTTATGGAATCCAAAACAAATTAGTTAACCAAACATATCGCAGTTTGGTGCTCAACTCTTTTGATTTGCATTTTTTTATTTGCATCTAAATATGGAAAGCCACACGTCTTCCAATCAGATTTTAATTAATTTCGATTTTATTAAATCATCGATGTTGCTTGTAAACGTTTATTTTTGATTGGACACATATTAATTGAATTGTGGGTAGAATGGCGCCACTCAAACCTAAAAATTTAGTACAACATGTTGTTCTGATTGACAAATCGAGGCAAACATGAATGTTAAGACATAAATTTACCCAAAATAAGACACTCAAATCCAAGGTATGGTAAATTTTGAAAGTAGACCTCTTCAAAGAAGACCCCTACCGACAGATCTGATAACGAAATAAATTAGGTTAATTGATTGCTACAAGAATTTCATCATGCCGCCCATTGGGGTACAAAAAAAAAACGAAGACACAAAAGGATATCACATCCATTAGCATTTTAATTTTTGTTCTCCACCTTTTATGGAGTGTTTCTCTTCCAATTTGGTTCAACTTATTCCACAGAGAAAAATATGAAAGGAAATGAAAAACAATAAACACCCAGCATGATCCGTGGTAGTGATTGATACCATTTCGCAGCTTCTGCTGTAGATTTTGTTTTTTGTTGTTATTTCGACTACAAAGAGAATGGATAACTGGCGGCAGTAACAGCGGAAATGCGTAGTGTCTGTCACACTTGGGGCGCTAGCTTCTGATGAATCCCCCACGGAAATAACACATAAAACATTTTGAGTTACATAAATACATCTAGATACTCTTGGTTGATGGTCATTTTGGTTTGATTGTGTGTTTTTCCAACTAAATTCTTTTAGAATCAAGTGGCGAAGAACACAAAAATAAAACAAAATGAAACTGACACTGGGCCACTCATGAAGTTCAGAACGAGATTTGTGTGTTGTACAACATAACGAAGGGTAACCGAACGCCTATTAAAAGACAATCAAAGGCGAAGAAAACACAAAAACCCATAACCAATTCAATGGGAATGATGATGAGATGATTATGAGTCGTTTTTTTTTTTTTGGTTGTTGGAACAAAAGGAAATCACTTTAGTCATGCGATTTAAATGACCCAAAACTTCATGGTGCCGCTGCTTCATATAGAGTTTTTTTTTGTATTTTTATAGCATCTTAGGCCATCTTACCACCCTGCGTTGCGTCTTATGTGGAACACACACAAAGTGTTTGGCAGATTAGAGATTTGAAAATCCGATTCGGTGAATGGGATTACGCACATCAGGTGCATTGTTCTCATTCTGAAACCTAGATTAAGGGATTACAGTGAGAGTGTTGTTTTGTTCTTGGTGGCTGCTGGCTCGTGTGCAACATCATCATTTCTTTGTTTCTATTTGCTTTTCAACGATTTTAATCCATCGAATGCTAATTTTGATCTTGATTCTCGTACACACCTCTACGGGCAAAGCCGAGACCTTGTTAGGTCAGGACTGGTTTGGTATAGTGTGTGCGGTCTTGTAGCAGACATTCAGATGGCGCAACAAGTGCACCATGCTACTGGCAAAAAATGTTTACTCAAAAAAAAAGCGTATGTTCGGCGTATAATTTCCGCTCTGTTTGCAGTCAATGAATCAAATGGTTTTTGACACTTTGAATACAAGTTAAACAGAGTACGGCGTGGTTATGGCGCCCAGTGGTTATCAAGCAGGGAAATTAGATTTTTCAAACAGGTGTCCAATTCGGGGGGGAGACACCAATTTGAGTGTGAACTTGTTGCGAAATGGTTTCCCCATAATTTTTTGTTTGTTTTTGCGAAGCCGGTTTGTCTGCATGGATTTCATAAATCCAGTAGGGGTTTCTATTTCGTGGACAAGTAAATAAAAATTTAGTTATACAAAATTACAAGTACAAGTGCGCACATGTATGTTAGACAAATCCGTGCGGAGGTGAACTGGTGACTGGGTGAAACTTTTGATTTGTCACCGTAATTGGGTATCCTATTCGGAACTAATAAATAAACCTTTACCATGCTGAAATAAAAGCGAACCTTAAACTGACAAGCTATGAGTCAATATTACAAAGAACCACACACGATACCGTGTAGGTGTAGGAGTGGTAGTCACTCTAAAACTCCTCAACCACAAGCAATTTAACCAACAAAACGAACAAGAGTCGCAAAGTTTTGTCGCAATTACAAAAAAACACAATATGTCAACAGGCTGGTTTTAAGCTATCGGTGTACCCTGCGGCACTGAATTTGGAAAGCGAATGGATTATGTGGGTGGTGTCTGAAGTCTAAGTTTGCGGATATGTAGGCCAACGTAAAGGAAATATGTTTGTCACAGAAATTTTACCCATTGACACATGCGTGTTTTTAGTGGTTAATACATTATCTCGCATCTCAAAATAGGAACCCATCCATAGTGAACTCATAAATTGCTCAGATAAGTTATTTCCAGCTAAGCAATGAGTACAAATTTTCTCATGAGCACTCAGTTTTGTATACAACTCTTTTATCTTGGGATGTATAAATTGGATATTAGTTTGAAAAAGCGGTTATTTGAACTGAATTGGTAAAAGTTCTATGGTGTTAAATAAATTTGAAGGCTTTTAGACCTACTGAGGTATTTAATGCCCTTGGGGTCCTTTATATTCAAATGATTGACAGGGATACAAAAAAAAAGTTGGCCAGCAAATAACCGCCATTTTTATTATGACCCCTTCAATCATTTACAACAGAATTCAGGTCGATCTTTCTTATTAGTCAGTTTTATCGACCAATGAAATTTCAGCACATTATTATATTTCGTACGCGAGATATTCAATCCTGAACAAAACCAACAACATTTAACGTTGCATAAACAATCCTGTTCCCATTTGACAGGGTGATCATCAACCAACAACTTTTTTTTCCCAGTTACACCCACAGTACCATAACATCAACAATTCGACCACGTGCAGCAGGTGTCTGAACCTAAAACGTCTAATTAAACACAAATAACTACCGCCCTGCTTACATTATTCCTCATCACATCACCAACACTTGCTCTGCATTGTTGTCAAAGTGTCCATAAAGATTGTGCCAACCAACAATAATTGTCACCCCAAGACTCATTTAATCAATCAAACTAAACATATATCCATGCATTCACCGTCTTACTAACCGGATCGCTAATCATTAGATACATTTCGTATCTCTATACCTGAACTTTCCACAAATACGAGATTTACCTGAAAATGTTGATCTATACTACTTATCTAGCACATTATACTTGCGGTTAATTATGAAAAACGACATACAAATTTGCATGATAAACAAAGGTGTAACCCGTTTACCACCAACACCCTAGCACCCGAGCTCATATACTCTCAAATTTATATAAATTGCAAAATAATTATCCCAATCGGACTGTGCGCGGCTTGTGTGTGGAATTTTTGTTTTTTGTGCGCACTCTCCTATATAGCCAATGGTCGCTGGTAGATACAAATTGCAAACGAATAAAAATTCCGCAAGTAGAACTATAAAACAGCAACCCCTTTAGCGAGAGAGCAGAGCAGGCAAATAATGATTTATGACCATTCTAAGCTAATAACTTGCCGTCTGGCATAGACTCTTAACTGTCAGGCAGCGATGTGTGGTGATAAACATCTGGGAAAATTAAGATTTAGACTCTAACTATATTTGGGTGCTTCGAATTTATTTGCATAACGTATGTCTTTGGGGCGATTTTAAATGGCCAACTCGTATCTATCAATCAAAAAGTCGTAGAAAATCACAGATCAAGTTAACCAGGTAGCAGGTTTTAAGGTGGCTTTTTTCGATTGCGTGGTAATTAATTTTTTTTTTGATTTCATTTATCTTTTTTTTTCAAGGTACGCTACCGTTTTGGATTGTACGATGAAATCTCATATACGTTTGGAAAGCGTGTGCGCCACTGTAATTGGGTTCGCTTTTTGAGGGTATCGGAATCGTATGGGCCGCAGGTTAATATGGTCTGTACTAAGGTTAAAGGTGAACCGATCTATGAAGTTGTCAAACCGATTACAACACATCAGGAGCTTGTGGTGTATTTTTTACCCGAACGCCCTGAGGAGTTGTTCTTTGTACGGATGCGTGCATCACTTTATCGTCAGACAATGGATTCGATTCTTGAAGGTGAGTTTCAATTATTGCCAATCGATCAACGATCAGTGCTGATCATATTTGTGTTTTTTTTTTGTGTCGTTTCTTGTATAGGCTCACCATTGGATCTCTCAATGTCATTGCTGAATCGTGTGATCCTGCCAATCTCACCGTCATCCAGCAGCGAAGATGAGCATAAATCAATTTCAAGTGATTCATCGACCGGATCGATATCATCGCTGAACGAGAACACCAGCGATCATCTCATCACAACAGCATCTGCTCATCAGCTGGAACGTGAGCTTAACAATGGCATTCACCATTCAACGCCGCTGCATCATCATCATCATCATCATCAGCGGACACCGCAACGGGCTCGCAGTGGCCGTGGTGAGCGTTCACTTTTACCATGTGAAGTTTGTGGTAAGGCATTCGATCGGCCCAGTCTACTGAAACGTCATATGCGTACGCATACAGGTTAGTTATTGTTGTTGTTGTTTTTATTTTGATTTTTCGCACCACCCCAGACATACTGCGCAAGTGCAGAGAGCGAGAGATCATCTTACTCTCTGCTTTTGTGTATCTATATGTGCGTGCCTATGTTCTCAGATTGATCATTTCAATTTTTTTTGCTGTTGTTGTTGTTTTGTTTGATCGTTGCTCGCCGATGATCATAACGACTATGATCGCGTGTAAATTTTGAAATTTGTCGCATCCATTGCCGTACGATTTATTGATTGAAGTTTTCGTTTTTTTTTTTTTTCTCTGTTTAGGAGAAAAACCTCATGTGTGTATGGTGTGCGGCAAGGGTTTCAGTACGTCGAGCTCATTAAATACACATCGGCGGATACATTCTGGTGAGAAACCTCATCAATGTCAAGTTTGTGGGAAACGTTTTACAGCCAGCTCGAATTTATACTACCATCGAATGACACATATTAAGGTGAGTACTATGGTTTTGTTATTATTGTTTGTGGGGATATTAATATTAAAAAAAAAAAACGTGACGGTTGGGTGCTGTGAATTCAATTGTCATCGATACTTTATGCTTTTGTGGGGAGTTATTGATATGCCACCGCCGCGTATCTGTATTGGCCATGAAGAGGGTTAAGTGTTGAAGCCATTGTGCGAGCATACAGGTTGTCAATGTCAGGTGAAATAAAGGCTGAGAATTTTTTTTTTGAAAGGGAGTTTGATGTATTGCGATGGTAAGGGATTAGTATCAATTGGGGTTACAAAATTGTCGCAAAAATGTGTTAAATATATGATTCTACCGACTTCTGAAACCATCAAATAAATTTTCATTGATGTTTGTTTAGTTACCTTCGAGCTAGCTCGCAAGCTCCTCTATGCCGCCTCTTCGAAATTTTAAGAAAATGTCTAAATTTAGCAGGCTAAAAATTTCGTCACAATCTCTTATTATTTCAACAAATTCATGGTTCAAGCTATTCAGCACTCTAACAGTATATGAAACATAAATTTCGTTGAATTTCATTAATCCATCTTCATGCTACAACTGTCCCAATTTTTTTTTCAAGAATGTTGCTTGAACTCAAATTTATATCAAGCCGTTCATTTGATTTGAATAAATTATAAGTCCAACAGTCAGTTCTCTGGAAGGCATATGATAGCAAAATTTCATCAAATTCTACTACCGGCTACTATTCGCCGTCCCAAAGTTTCTCTCTAATGTCATATTTCATGTTTTCTTATGTTTTATGATAGTTTTGAGTCTAAAGTGAACTTGTAGTCATTAATTTACCACACGGGACTAAAACCCACCTTCTCAAAAAAGTACCTTAAAATGTAGGGACATCTCCATGCTCTAAATTTGGTAATTGAATCCTATCCCCAAATTCAGCGACTAATGCAATATTCAAGATACAATGATCGTATGGCAGTTGTTTTAAAAAAATTGCGGGTTTACATTAAAATCATTGCGCATGTCTTTTCTTTTGGACATGTCCCAAAGTTTGAGCTTAGAAATCGTAATAATGCAACTACTGTCTACAACAGGGAGGTAAGATAAAAGAATTTTGACGCGGTTGAAGGGCCTCTTCAATTGATGTTTCCACTTTTTTGTTCAAGTTCACTCATCCAACTAATTGGTAATTTAAATTTCATCAAAATTCATTGATCGATCTTCTTGTTATGTATGTCCCAAAATCGTGTTAGGGATTAATTTCAAACTCAATTATCTTCAAAACGGTTTAAGTTGATTAAAAAAATGCCTACGCCCAACAACCACTTGACTGGCCACCACTTGGTAGTAAAATGCCATCAAAATCTTCGAGCTACATTTTGAGTTATTCCTGTCCCAAACTTTAAGTAAATCCCATTTTGCCCGTATCATCCCAGTTTTTTTTCCCCATTTTCCCCCACATCAACCAGATGAAACAAATTAACGCGACAATATACCTCCTAAGTGCACCTCTCACTACCAGGGCTACGATCTGCTACCACGACTCACTTCCACCAAAACATAAAAGACCTTAAACTCTCAACCACAGAGAATATCCCATCCCAGGGAACAACAGCCATGTGCGGAATTTTCACGTATGCAACGCTGGTATCCTTTTGAAAGCGGCCGCTATCAAAGGCATATTTCACTAATAGCTGAATATCTGTTGATACGGATTTCCCAGCCTTGAAGACGCGGCAGCACAATCTTGTCGCACACATGTGCGCTTTTGTATGTGTCTTAATGCCAGCCACGTAATGCGTAACGTACTCATGTAAAAATGTCCCGGCCACTGGTTCGGAAGCAGCTAGCAACTACAACCCACCATAAGCATCTCAAGGGGGCTATTTGGGAGCTGATACCTTTAGCCAAAAGCCATGCTTATACATCCGAAACGATGTGGTGGTGAATTGAGCCAGTTTTGGTGTATCGTCTTTTTGTTGGGTCTGTGCGCAAGCGCACAATCCAGCGAAACAAGCGACTGGAATGGAAGCTGCATCTAATTGCCTGAACCGATAAATTAGTCCTGGTGTGTCGTTTTTGTCTCTTTTGTTTGGGGCGAAATGAGTTGATTCATTTAGTTGTTGTTGTTGTGAGTGTTATTGTCGGCCTTTCCGGTCGATATCGTCTCTCTGTCTTGAGTTAGTGTTGCAAATGCAGACGTCAAGTAATGTCAGGTATTTGTTGATGGGCGGATTGGTATTTTCTTTTGACTTTGAGGTTCAGATGTTTTTTTTTTTTTTTTTCGTTTTACCTGACATCGTCGAGACTTGAGATTACGAGAACATTACTCGTTTTACCCTTTTTTCGCGCGGTAATATGAGCGTATAAAGTGGCAGTTTGCTGGTCACCAAGTATGAGGTGAAGGAAACTGGAAATTTGAGTTTCTTGTGCAATGGATGCATCTGTGTGGTTTATAGTAGTAGATCACCAAAAAAAAAACTGCTTTTTATGTTATTGGATATTGTAGTTGAGGGATATGTGTATCTATAGGTAGTTGCGGTTAATATTTTTGGCGGTTATTACACCCTGGTAAGTTATGTGATGTGGGAAATGCTTAGCGATAAAAAAAATTGAGAAGGGCTAATTATTTTTAATTTTATCGGGTAGTTTTTGGGATGTTTTTGTGATCATTCTTCAGCTTAATAATAACCTCATCGTGGTTGATTTGCGGGATTAAATTCAGAAAATTCCATTTGTCATGTTTTGAGTAAATGCTGTCCCAAAGTTTTAAGGCTTTAATGGTGTTTTTTTTATTAATATCCCGATTTCTATCGATTTGATTTCAAAGAATTGTCAGCTACTTTAAAAGATTGCTTGTGACAATGCAATACTGAATTTTCATTTGATTTTGTCCATTCGTCTGTGAAATACTCCTGTCCCAAAGTTAAGCTGTTTCGAAAACATATACATGGTCAGTGTTTACAGCAATGTTCATGGTAGAAAAATTATCACCATGTGAATAGATTATATCCCTCAAACCAAAAGTACAATCACGTCCATCCAATCGTTCTCAAATGCATTTCTTAAAAAAAAAACCGATTTTCTTATAAAGCATTTTTTTTGTAATTTTCAGGAAAAACCCCACAAGTGCAACCTCTGCGCCAAGTCATTCCCAACACCCGGAGATCTTAAATCGCACATGTACGTACACAGCGGTTCATGGCCTTTCAAGTGTCACATTTGCTCGCGAGGCTTCTCAAAGCATACAAACCTAAAGAATCACCTTTTCTTGCACACCGGTAAGTTGAATAAATCCAAATCATATTTTTTCAGAGCATTTTTTCTCTGATTGTGCTTTTCACATTCAAGACTAACTCCTTGATGTCTTTTCTTGTGCTTGCAGGTGATAAGCCCCATGGTTGTGAACTGTGCAACAAGAAGTTTGCCCTGGCATGCAATTTAAGAGCGCACATGAAGACCCATGAAGGTAGGTCTCAAAATATTTCCACACATGATAAATCTTCTTTCCCAAATGTTTCATTCGCTCTTTACAAAAACCTAAGCTAACCAAACATTGAAATTTTGTTCTCTCCCCTCTCTTAGGTGATCCACAAGATGAGTGCGTTCGCTGTGGTAAAGTTTTCCTCACATCCGCAAACGGCCTTAACCAAGGTGTGTGTACAAAATGCTCTAAAGATCCCAACACGACTGAGACTGTTAAGACTGGCTTCCGTTCGGCAGGTGAGACAACAACCGAAGATGAATCATCAAATGGTGAAACTGAATATAGTGACAAGTGAATCCACTAAACTTTCACTTCAAAGAAGAAACAAACAAATATGGGGTCCTCTACAGTGAAAATCCGTCCAGTAAATTAAGGCATTTCGGTCTGCATACATACTTTTCTGTGTAAATAATTCGTATGTACATTTCGATTCGTTTATTTTTCATCCTCCGATTATTATTTTCTTTGTTGTTTTTTTTTTAACTTTGTTTTAAAAAGATCTCGTCTTCAAATGAATTTATTAACTTTTATAAAAATATGTTTATTTTTTGTATAAGGATTTTTTTTATTATTAAATAATTGTTAAGTTAACCAATTTATATTAATTCGTGCACCCACATTTTCCACTCTTGTTGTCTGTACCCATGTGTGTTTTTTTTACTCTTATTATCTTTTCTCTTATAGCGATTGTCCAAAGTTTATTATTATTATTTTTTTTTTTTATTAATTTTATAATTAACGCAACGTTTTTTCATGTCTTGTAAATAACACCAAATTATTAATATTATTATAAATTTATTTTAATTTTTTTTTTAATTTTAATTCTGTTTCATAATATTTTGTTCACCAATGTTGCATTTTGTTTGGAAGGAAATTTTATCACAAACGATCAGTTAACTCAATGAGATTATGTGACTTTGTATTGATTAGATACGAGTATACTTTGTGTGTTAAATAACATAAATAAACTTAAAAAAAAAGTTTAAATATTTTTATTATTATTTATTCTAGTCAAAATTTATGTAAATAAGTTTGTAATAAAGAAAAACAAATTATTTGATCTTAATTTTATATAAAAAATTAAAAAAAAATCTTTTATTTCGTCTGCACCATTTTTTAGATTTGAAAAATTTTGAAATAATGCGTTAGTATATTTGAAGGCAGAAGTAAGTTTGACATGACTGATTGCCTAAGCACTAGGCGATGTATGATGATTGAATAGGTTGATGAGAGGCAATATCTGAAGAAGGCTGCTACCTTACAATTATTCCTCTCTAAGGCAAATAAATCTAATTTCCATAATCAAATATTTCTGTAATCCTTATATAGTACTTGTGCGTGGAGATTGAGCAATTTCGCAGTCAATTGTTTGGGTAGAAGCATGTTTAAGACATTATGCAGGAAAATTCACAAGCATAACCGAAGTTATGATGGAATAACTTCTGTAAGGCTGTTTTTAAGCTTCCAGAAATGTGTGTACATGTATCTGGTTTTTCAACAGGGACGCTACAAGAGTTGAGCGACAGGGACAGCAAACGACGCCATATTTCTTGCCGCTCTTTAGACATTTCTCTTCAGTAAGGTTTGCCATTTCATGATGGAAAGATATACGATCCAACAACGAGTCGAAATTATTAAAATTTACAACCGAAATTCGGAGTCAGTGGCCTCAACGTTAAAAGCGCTACGTCCAATTGATGGTCGTCATAATCGTCCTAGCAGATCAACAATTGAGCGTCTAGTGGACAAATTTGAATCCACAGGCACAGTACAAAATGTTCCCGTGCCAGTGATACAAAGAAGTGCCCGTAGTGTCGAGAATATTGCTGCCGCTGAGGCTTCAGTTGAAGAAATCCCAAATGCGTCTCTCTCACGCCGTTCTCAAGCGTCGGGCATCTCTGTGACGTCGTTGTGGCGAATTTCGCGAAAAGATCTTGGCCTTCATCCTTACAAGACTAAATTGACGCAAGAACTGAAGCCGCTTGACCACCAGAAGCGTCGTATGTTCGTGAATTGGGCTGAGCAACAACTTGAAAATGATTCGGATTTTCATCGAAAAATCGTCTTCAGCGATGAGGCTCATTTCTGGCTGAATGGCTTCATAATAAACAAAATTTGCGGTATTGGTCAGGCAGCCATCCACACGTACTCCATGAGTCATCATTGCATCCCGCAAAAATTGCGGTTTGGTGTGGTTTATGGGCCGGCGGCGTCATTGGGCCGTACTTCTTCCGTGATGATCAAGACCGGCACGTTACTGTGAATGGGAATCGCTACCGTTCAATGATAACCGAATATTTTTGGCCCCAATTGGATGATATCGACTTGGAGGACATGTGGTCCCAACAGGACGGCGCCAAAAGACACACAGCGAAGGCCACTACCAATTTATTGGAAACCAAGTTTGGAGAACGTTTTATCCCACGAAATATTCAAGTCGCTTGGCCGCCTCGGTCGTGCGATTTGACGCCGTTAGACTATTTCTTGTGGAGCTACGTCAAGTATATGGTCTATGCCAACAAGCCAGCGACGATTGATGAACTTCGTTCGAATATCGAACGTGAAATTGCAGCAGTATCGGCCGATTTATGCTTGAAAACCTTCGAAAATTGGGTTCAGCGTCAGGACTTCTGCAAGCGTGCCTGTGGTGGCTATGCAAAAGAAATTAAGTTCCGCACATAATGGCATCAAACTTACTTTCACATGAATTAAGAATTTCATTGATATCCAAAACCGTTTTTGGTTTTATTTAAAAAAAACTTTTGTAGCGCTCTTATTGAAAAACACTTTACCATAGGTTAAGATGTATCGATTGAATTCACACGAAGTTAATCCGAAGAATAGTATGTATAGAGCTTACGAATGAAGGATTAAATACCCTAATGTTCCAAGATCGGGAAAATAGTGAAAGGATCAGAAAAATGTGAAAAGATGGGGACAAAGTTACAAAGGTCGAGAACCTACCGGAGAATGAGCCAACCAACTCTACTCAAATACTTCGTTGTTTTTACTGGTCTATCGTTTTGCAGAGAACAGCTTAGTGGATAACTTTTTGGACTCACTCGCACAAGTGTTTACGGACGATCGAGTACGACAGTGATCAATGCGGCCATAATACAGCCTCCGAGTTGCTTCGCATTTCCATTAGCCTCTCTATTAACACCATACCGCCAGCATCAAATGTCGGAGAACAATTCCAACAAGCCATTAGATCAGCCGCAACTGATGTGCTAGGTTTATTGCGCCCACCTACAGACACTCCTGGTTTGATGAGGAATGCCGACATATGCTCGCAGCCAAGAACGAGGCCTACAAAGCAAAGCTTCCGGTGAAGACGAGAGATGCCGTTGAGCTCTATCGGCAGAGAAGAAGGGAAGAATACCAGCTTTTCAGAAGGAAGAAAAAAGAGCAAGAAAAGCGCTCGATCGAGGATAAAGAGAGGTGCCACTCCAGGACCGATGATCGCAAGATTTACCAAAATGTGCAACGTGGCTCGAAAAAAATCCTGTCGAGATGAACAAGGAAATATCGTAGTTGAGACAGAGTCGATGCTGAGGATATGGAAGAACCACTTCAGCAGACTGTTAAACGGCGATGATGAACCACATTCCGTTGTCAGGTAGAACAAACCATTCGATATTGGCAACGACAGCGAAAACTGCCAACCACCTGACCTGAGTGATGTGAGGGAACCAATATCTTAACTCAATCCAAATAAGGCTGCCGGAAATGACGGACTTCCCGCTGAGCTATATAAAGCAGGCGGAGATGACTTGGTCAATAACATCCACCAACTCATAATCCAAATCTGGTCGAAAGAAAGTATGCATGAAGAATGAAACCTCAGCGTCGTTTGCCCGATCCTAAAAAAATGGGTCCCTCTGAGTTGCGTCAACTACTGAGACATAGGATTCCTCAACATCGCATTTAAGATCCAATCTGCCATAATATGTCAACGTCTAAAACCGTTTACCAACTACCTGATCAGCCCTTATTTTTCGGTTTTAGTCCCAGAAAGTCCACAACAGATAACATTTTCACACATTGGCAGATCCTGGAAAAAATTCAAGAAGTCCAAATCGGTACCAACCACCTGTTCATCCATTTCAAAGCCGCATACGACAGCATTTATAGAGACGAGCTAAACAGAGCCAGGTCTTGTTTTGTTATACCGGCCAATCTCCTCCGTTTGTGTAGGATGACGATGGAGAATTATCGCTGCTCCATCAGGGTCGGAAACGACCTCACCGGCACATTCGATACCAAAAAAAATGATTTAGGCAAGGCGATGCGCTGTCGTGTGACTTCTTCAATCTGATTCTTGAGAGGATTCTGCAAAACTCACAAGCCAACACCAGATACACAATTTTCAAAAAAAAAAAAACGGTGCAACTATTAGCATACGCCAACCGACGATAATGACTTCATTGGTCGGACTAAATGTTATGTCGTGACCACGTTTGCTAGTATAGAAAAGAGAGCGGCAAAAATGGGTTAAGCAGTAAATGAGGACAAGACGAAGTATACGCTGTCAACTCGAACATCGACGAATTGGACAGAACGTCACCATTGACAGATGTAACTTTGAGGTAGTACGGGACTTTATCTACCTCGGATCCGCTATTAACTCTGACAACAACATCTCGTCAGAAGTTAAACGAAGAGAATCACTCTTGCCAACCGCTGTTTCTTCGGGCTAAGAAGGCAATTCAGTAGTAAAGCGCTCACTCGAACTATTTACTAAGGAGATCCACAAAAAAGTGAGCTTTATCGCTAAACAAAATTCGCGTATGAAAATTGTGATCAGCAGCAATATAAGACCCTGATCATCCAGGTCCTGCTCTACGGCGCTGAAGCATGGACCGTCTCA
Organism: Rhingia rostrata; assembly: GCA_949824845.1. NCBI lineage: Eukaryota > Metazoa > Arthropoda > Insecta > Diptera > Syrphidae > Rhingia > Rhingia rostrata. The sequence goes on along the minus strand of OX463755.1, from coordinate 20,326,501 downwards.
AAAGCGGATGAAGAAATCCTTAGTCGATTTGAGAGGAAAATTGTTCGAAAAATCTGCGGTCCCGTTTGCTCTGACGGGCTATGGAGACGAAGGTTCAACCAAGAACTATACGAGCTGTACAGCGACATGCCCCTGGTCAAACAACTCCTCATTGGACCTTTAAGATGGTTAGGATATGTAGAGCGAATGGACAGCTAGCTAGCCGTCGGACGCAATAAAGGAAGACCTCACCTTAAGTGGGGCGCACAAGTAGAAACCGATCTCAACCAACTTGGTATGCGTAACTGGATGTAGTAAGCTAAGGGCCGGGCTAATTGGTGAGGCATGTTGGTTGAAGCCCTGGCCCATTCCGGACTGTAGCGCCACTTAAATAATATAAATAATATCCGTTGGTTAAAACGCACGATCTTGGAGGCCAATTCACTGGAACAAAACGCGAAATTATGCGCTCACCGAACGTTTACTTCAACACATCAATTGTGGCACGAGCTGTGTGATATATTGCGACATCTTGTTGAAACCACATCCTTGGGACATCATGGTTGTTCAATGAATGAACGAAAAACTCAGTCAGCTCTATAGGTGTAATCATTGAATCTTAAGTTCTGGCCAGTATCGTTTTTAAAGAAGTGCGGGCCTATTGTTCCACCCAACCCCTAAAGCACACCAAACAGTCTGTTTTTGTGGATGTAACGGAGTTCCAACATAGACTTGAGGCTTGCCATCACTCCAAATACTGCAGTTTTGATTATTGATGTATCCATTCAACCATAAGTGAGCTTCATCGCTTAACAAAATTCGCTTATGAATATTGGAGTCAACAGCAATCTTGTTTGGGCCCATTCACCGAATCTACGCCTTGCAAGTTGATCCTGTGGCTTAATTTCTTGCACGAGTTGGATTTTATAAGCACGCGAACCAGATCTCTCCCCAAAATCTTCCACAAAGTGGATGGACACTGATTCGGGTCTACCTCTATGCTACGCTCTAGAGCAGCAGTGACGTCTTCTATACGCACTGAACGACATCCTTGTGGATGCGTATTATGATTTAGAGTAAACGTGGGGCGAAATCGTTCCATACCTAATTGAATTAATTGTTCTAATGGAGGATTATGTTCACCGCAAATAAACGTAGTGTGCAATAAGTATTTCGAACAGAAACATGATTTTCAAAATAAATTTGCACAATTTAGAAGCGTTGTTCAGACGTCAGTCTATTCATGTTGAAATGTCAAACCAGCTGACAAAATGGCCACCAGTTAAAATATTTTTTTTTCCGTGACACGATAAGCACGTGCCTGAAGCAGTATGAGATCTTAACCCACTAAAACCACCACCCTCTTTGTATTTGTATTGCAACTAAGTATGCGTATGAATGTTTGGCAAGTAACTTTCCTTTGAGAGTTCCTGCTTCTTTCGCAATTCATAGCGCGGTTTGTTATTATCGGGCCAAACCCAAGGTGTTAGTTCTTTGAAGACGCCGCAATAAATTTGTTTCGTCAAGAGTTTGGAGGACCGCTGTGTAAACGTGTCGCAAAAAACGTTTCTTTTTGTTTGGTTTTCGTGCAAAATGTTTCGTTTCATCTTTAACCGCGGGAATACCCAGATCTATGAATAGATCTTCGTTCCTTATATACCACGGAGCATTGACGAATGACCTTAACATTTTGTTTTCAAAAGTTTGTAAAATATTGAGATTCGTTTCACTGGTATAACCCTTTAGTCGTATACCATATGTCCAGACCGGCTCTAGCACTTTCTTGTATAATAGCAGCTTGTTATCAAGGTTAAGCTTCGAATATTTTCCGAGTAACCAGTACAGTTCTCGGTATTTATTTTAAAGTTGTTCGTTTTCAATTTTTAACTTCCGACTTCCAATTTAATTTTGCATCGAGTGTCATTCCGAGATATTTCGCGTCATTTGCAAAGGGGACTCAAACCGTATCTCTCGATACGGTTTGAGTCCTGGTACTGGTAAATTGTTTGTCCGCTTATACAAAAAATCTACATGAAGCGATTTGCTCTAGTTAAGTGCAATTCGCCAGGACTTTGTCCATTCATTAAACTCGTTTTGTAATTTCATATTTGTTTCCTCTATTGTTGTGCCAACTGCTAGTATAGTTGTATCGTCAGCAATCATGGCAACTATTGTATCGTTTGTTTGCGGGATATCACGTGTAAATAGGAGGTACAAGAGTAGTCCAAGGACGCTTCCTTGGGGTACTACTGACATTATTTTTTTGAACTCTGAATATTCGTTTCAAAGTTTCACACGGGAGAGTCTATGCTCAAGATACGAGACGAGGATTTGATACAATTTTGTAGGCATTACTTGTCTTAATTTGTGCTAAAGTCCTCTATGCCAAAACTTGACAAAAACTTGCGACACGTCAAGAAATACGGCTGAGCAAATTTTCTTTTCATCGAAAGCTTTCTCAATTACGATGAACTTGGTTCACATTCGAATGTTTACTTCGAAATCCAAATTGATGGTCAGGTAAAAGGCATTTCTGGTCAGTAACGGGATGTAAGCGACCGAGTATTATCCTTTCAAAAACATTTGTAATTATTAGAAGAAGTGAAATAGGTCTGTAAGATTTGATTTCAATCGATGATTTTCCAGGTTTGAGAACCATAATCACTTCTGCGACTTTCCACTGTCTTGGTATGTATTCTGATTTAATTACTGCATTTACGATGTAGAGGAGTTTAGTTAATACTTTTACGGGCAACATTTTAAGAAGAGCTCCCGTAATCAGATCATAACCCGGAGTTTTTTTTTTGGGCTTTAGTTTCTGTATTTCCCGTTTAAGCTCGTCAATACTTGCATATCTAACTACATTACTATCGGTTGTAGTTTATCGCTTTTTGCCGAAACGTTACCATAATTGGTGGCACAGTGTTTTTTGGACGTTTTATGACTCTAACTGCCTTCCAGAGCGAATAATTCGATTCGTTTCCAGCGGTAAGACTTTGCAGGTATTGTTCTACTGCATGGGTTTTAACTTTTTTAATCGGATTTGATAGCAAGTTACTCAACCGATTTAATTGTTGTTTATCTTGCGGGGGGGGGGCCAAGTTTGGTACCATCTTCTACGAGCTTTTCTTATTTGTCCAAGCAAATCTTTTATTTCCCCTGGGAAGTTGATATTACTATAGCTCTCTATTTTGCGTGCTGGTTTTTGAACGATATGGAAAAAATAATTTTGTAACGTCGATTTCCCTAGTAACGGAAATCCACCATGTCACTTGTGATGAAATAGCAATGGAAGATTCTTGTACATTTTTATAACGGATTATTCTTAACAAAGAAGACGAATATGGTGTCTCATCTATGACAATAATATCATTCACAAGGCAGATCTAACGATCGAAAAATCTCAGGCTCAAGTACTGATCTATGTATCTATCTATACATATAAAAATAAATGGTTGTATGTATGTCCTTTATGGAATCGTAAGCTATGTTTTTCGATCGTGATGATCTTTAGCATAGTTGTTGTGTATCAGCCCACGAGGGTTTCTGAGTTGGTACGACCTATATTTGACAGATGACGCCACTGTCATTCCAATGAATTTCATTCATGCTGATTTGAATTGAAACGAAAATAGCGAACGAATGATGACGTTGCCAGTTGTGGGGCCCATAAGAATTCATGTTAGTTGTGAAATTCATATCCGGCTCACATTGAGCAGACAATGTTGTCGTTTTTCGAATACTTTTGTGCATTTCATTGTAAGTTAAATTAACTTAGATAAATCTTTTTTTTTTATTTTAGATAAATAATTCAATCGAATAGAATTTTCGTAGTTTCCGTGAGCTGATTTTATTCATTCTATTCATTGAACTCACGAAGATCATCGATTGACATCTAATAAATTCAAAACCATTTTTCACGTCGTTTTCGTACAATTATGCCTCCAAAGCGACAGGCAATTGGACGATCTACATCTCAAGCACGGAAGAAAAGATTCAGAATCAGACGAGAAACGTGCATTAAGGATTGAAAATCTTCGAGTACATGTCACTGAGACCCGTTGGTATGAATCATTTGAACAACGAGAAGTGAGGTTAGAAACTATTCGAATAACTACTACCCAGGCCCGTTCGTCTGAGACAACTGAACGACGGGAAAGAAGGCTGCAAAATGTTCGAATAAGCACCGCTCCATCAAGAAGATATTGCACTCTGATTTCAATCTAAGTGCATTCCATTATAACAGTAAATATGATTACAGTCCTCATCCAAGTGTCATCACTGGAAAAATAGATAAAATTTGCATGTATTGCAGCGCCTTTAAATTAAGAACAAAACGCCAGGAATGTACTGCGCCAGTAGAAAAATTAAGCTGCCAGAATTACATCCACCACCCGAACCGAATATTTGTGTCATGAATTTCCTTCAAATTTAATTTATTTGGTTGCGTTGCAACGAGCGGAACGTACTGCTCGAAACGGGTGATTTTTTTAGAGGTCGGGTTTAGAGGTTTGGGTTGGGATAGAGATAAAACTGACACTCTGTAATCAAATCGGTCAACTCTGATGTCATTTATGTTCAGTTTGGTTTGCCATTCCATCATGAACAGGTTGACAAATAAACAACGCTTGCAAATTGTGCAGATTTATTTCAAAAATAATGGTTCAGTTCGTAAAGTTTACCGCAAGCTCCGTCCATTTTATGGTCGTCATAATCGTCTATCAGAGCAATTATTTCGGTTAACCATGGATCGTTTTCGCACTACGTTTACTCTGTGTGATAATACGCATCCGCAGAGACGTCGAACAGGGCGCACCGAAGAAACAATTGCCACTGTAGAGCAAAGTGTTGAATAGGACCCGAATGAATCGAATCAAAGAGCTTGGCTAACGACCTTACAAGATCCCACTTGTGCAAGAATTAAAGCCGCGAGACCATGCAATGCTTCGTGATTTTGGTGTATCGGCCGAGAATAAGATTGATCTCGATGTTGGTTTTCATCACAAAAGTTTGTTCAGTGATGAGGCTCACTTTTGGTTGAATGGCTACGTCATAAAGCAAAATTGACGCATTTAGAGTGAAGAGAATCCACATAAGAACCTTGAGTCGCCATTATATCCACAAAAGCTGACTAACTGCTGTGCTATATGGGCATTTATTCCGAAATGATGCTGGAGAGTCAGTTACTGTTAATGGAGACCGGTATAGAGCCATGATAACCGACTACTTTGATCCCGAATTGGATGGCATTAATGTGGGTAAAATGTGGTTCCAACAAGATGCCCCACAGCGCACGTCACAATCGATTTATTGAAGGAAACATTCTTAGAGCGCATAATTTCGCCCGAATGGACCTGTACATTGGCCACCAAGATCATGTGATTTGACACCTTTGGATTATTTTCTTTGGAGATATGTGAAGTCGTTTGGGTACGCCAATAAACCAGAAACGTTAGGGAGCTTGGAAGCCAACATTCGTGGCGTTATTGCCGATCTGCGTCCCAAAATTGTACCTCTAGAATTGGCTTTATTAGAACCAGTCGTGGCGGTCACATGCCCGAAATCATATATAAACAATAATTAGCATAAAATTATCCTTCCAACAGAGTCAAATTGATGGGCATTTAGACGATTTTTTTTATTTTTTATTTCAATTTAAAATTCTATACCTCTAAAAAAAAAACACCCGATGCTAATAATAAAAATTAAAAGCGTTAACATCTTACGAGATTTCATATTATGCCATGATAACGTAAAATCTGAACTGATATTAAAATTAGTACAACAAAAAAACCTCACATTTCCATTAATTTGACAACAGCACCCCGTTAGAAAATAAATTTATTTCTTTGGAAAACAGTAAATTAAATTATCATCTTAAAAGCCCACTCCACTCCAGATACTTTTTTACCATTCTTGTCCACAAAAGGAAATTAACTCCGGCAATTCCCATTGTCTTCGAAGAGTAGAAAAAGCTTACAATCATAAACCCAGCCCATGTGACCATGTGAAATCTTAAAATGTACCACCAAATTAATCCACTCCCCGCTTCCCACGATTTCATTATTTTTGGTGCCAAATAAATGGGATTCTGTCCACAAGTGACCCCTCCATGCGTGCACTCTAACCGCTCGTAATTTATGTCAAACCTCCACCCAAACCCCAGTAGATACATCAAACGACAGCAATCTAGAATTTTTTTTTCTCCAGAAATGGTTAAAACCGATCTTTCAGACTGAACCCAAAAAAAAAAAAAAATCGCGCCAATGAAACAATTGTGGGCGACCAAAAACGGTTCGTCTTCTGCTGTTTTATGGTTGGTCTAAATGACGGAACACATTCCCCGCATATAGGTGGTTCAAGAACCACCACAGCGGAGGGGTAATCACTCTCCCATGACAATCTTGGAAATTACCCACATGAATTTCTCAAGACGTTCATGTTTCGTCTTGAGGAGGCACCCACTCACGCCGATGGCGATGGAGGTTCTCTAAGAAACCGCAACCTCTATGATGGTTCCATCTGCAGGTAAAAAAAAAAAAACAGCGAATCAACATCTAGAACATTGATGTTGCGGGCAAATTTTCGTTCACGGTTTGCTGGCTACAGGTTGTTGATGTTAAGATGCGTTCTGGCGTTACAATTATTGTGCAGAGGGATGCGCGTGGGAATTGGTCGGGAATGGTATCGGGAAGTGAATCTATTTTCACATCGCCATTGCATGTCGCTTTTGAAGTTATTACTTCGAAATGTATCTGTATTTTGGGAGTGTACTTAAATAGATTGTTATGATCGGATGCAAATTGGACTGATTGTTCAAAATGAGGGAAATGTGTGGATAGCCTCGTGGGTTGGTCTATTGTGAATGATCAAACATGGGGTTGACAAAGGGAAAAATTATAAAGGTTGCGAGGTAAAGAATTGTTATGCGATCAGCGTTTAACTTTAGATGTCCTCTCCTCCTCTTCGATTTAATTTTTTTTTGCGCAACAGGCTCATTTGTATTAAGGGCCGAGCTTTCACACACCCATTCATGTGTGTTTGCTTCTTGCAAGATGGCGGGACATACCGTTTTATGCCAGCTCGAAGGGCAATTTTGAGATTTAGCTTCTCTTGACAATTGATGCTACTCGAATAATTTGTCAGATCATCACGAGCGCTCACTCCCCTACGGAGGAAAAAGATGATATAGCTAAGGGTTGCTTCTATGAGCTCCTTGACAAAACCAATGAGCGACTACCGAAGTACGATGTTAAAATCGTGCTGGGAGATTTTAACGCAAATTAAGGAATAGACGACGTCTTTAGCAGTATTGTAAGAGAGCATAGCCTACACGACAACACGTCTGATAACGGACTTAGGCTAATTGACTTCGCTCCGGAACGAAATCCCACTGTAGCCTGCACACGGTTTCCTCACCTCGATATCCACAAGGGGACATGGCGTTCTCCAGATCAACAAACGATCTACCAAATTGATGACATTGTGATAGACAAGAGGCACGCATCGAGTATTTCGGATGTCCAAACATTCCGAGGAGCGAACAACTTCGACCACTACCTTTCTGCAGACAAGGTAAGAATGCGGATATCCGCCATGCCACAAAAATCCAGAAATACTTTGAAAAAATTTAACGTCGAAAGTTTGCAATCGTAATAGACCACCAAGACCTTCGCGTAACGCGTATCCCTTAACCTCTCGATCACCACCATACGACCGGCATCGAATGTCGAGGAACAATGGCAACGATGCCAACAAGCCATTAGATTAGCCGCAAATTATAAGCTAGGTTTCTCGAGCCCACCAGCAAGAAACCCCTGGATTGATGAGGAATGCCGACGGATACTCGAAGCCAAGAACAAGGCCTACAAGTCTATGCTGCAGGTGAAGACGAGAGCTGCCGTTGAGCTCTATAGGCAGAGAAGAAGGGAAGAGCACCGGCTTTTCAGAAAGAAAAAAAAATGAGCAAGAAAATCCACTGTAGGAACGATGTTCGCAAGTTTTATAAAACTGTAAAACGTCAAACCCAAGGATGCAAGTCCCGAACAGAATCCATGGAGATAAACACAGAAATATCGTAGTTGAGACACTGTCGATGCTGAGGATATGAAAGAACCACTTCTGCAGACTGTTAAACGGCAATGGCGACGACATTCCGCTACCATCAGAGTGAAACATTCAATAGAGGCAACAACAGCTAAAACTGCCAACCACCCAATCTGAGTGAAGTGAGGATAGCATACCGAAACTCAAGCTCAATAAGGCTGCCGGAAATGACGGCCTTCCCTATGAGCTTTATAAAGACGGCGGAGATGACTTGGTAAGTAACATCCACCAACTCATAAGCCAAATCTGGTCGGATGAAAGTATGCCTGAAGAATGGAACCTCAGCATAGTTTTCCCGATCCACAAAATAAGGAGGCCGTATAAGCTGCGCCAACTACAGAGGCATACGTCTCCTCAACATCGCCTACAAGATCCTATCTGCCGAAATATGTGAACGCCTGAAACCGTTTATCAACAACCTGATTGGCTCCTGTCAGTGTCGTTTTATGCCAGGAAAGTCCACAACCGATTAAATTTTCACACTTTTGCAGATCCTGGAAAAAACCCAAGAGTTCCAAATCGATACCCACAATCTATTCCTCGATTTCAAGCCACGTACGACAGCATTTACAGAGACGAACCATGCAGAGCCATGTCTAGTTTTGGTATACCGCCCAAACTCGCCCGTTTGTGTAGAATGAAGATAGAGAGTTCTCGATGCTCCATCATGCTCACAAACCACCTTACCGACGCATTCGATATCAGAAAAAGAATTTAGGCAAGGCGATGCGCTCTCATGTGATTTCTTTAAATTGATTCTTGAGAGGATTGTGCTCAAATCCCGAGCTTACACCAAGGTCACAATTTTCCAAAAATTGGTGCAACTTCTAGCATATGCCGACGAAATTGACTTTAAGGTAGTACGGGACTTCTACCTCGGCTCCGCTATTAACTCTGAAAACAACATCTCGTCAGAAATAAAATGACGAATTACTCTTGCCAACCGCTGTTTCTTCGGGCTTAGAAGGCCATTCATTAGCCCTCACTCGAACTACTAAGGAGATCCTATATAAGACCCCGATCAAGTCCTGCTCTACGGCGCTGAAGCATGGACCGTTTCAAAAGCGGATGCAGAAATCCTTGGTCGATGCGAGAGGAAAATTCTTCTAACATTCTTGGGTCCTGTTTGTGTTGACGAGCTTTGGAAATGATGATTCATCGAATCAACTTGGAGTGCGCAACTTTAAGCAGTTAGCTAAGGACCGGCATAATTGAAGAGGCATGTTGATTGAGGCCCAGTTTTGTTCCGGACTGTAGCGCCACTTAAGTAGGTAAGTATATAGGGATAGGTGTTTGATTGGTTAGATTTTGTTTCCATAAGCAAAAAATTTTATTTGTGGAAACGGGTTAGGAGTACTTTTATGTTTGGAAGAGCATCTAATGCTCCTTTGCTATTGGCCTATTGCGGAGCATTTAGAATCGTGTGGAATATTTGTTCCATTGGCCTATTCCTCCATACTTTATCTCTGCTGCACAAATGAATGGTTGCGTGAGAAAGCTCCCCACTGGGTACTAACGAGCCTGTTGCGACAAAAGTGCGTCAAATGTGCGTTGTCTTGATGGCCTCTTTCTTAACAGAATCGATTTATTGGTATTCTGCAGGTTTGTTAATGGATTTTGTTTAAACATTAACTAGCAGTAACGATCATTAATGCAGGACCTAGCCTTCCATTCATGGATGTGTTTGGTTTGAAATTCTTGGCCCAACGAATGAAACCTTCAATTGTACTCCGATATTGAACATCAAACCTAGGCCAGTAAAATAAATTTTATAACCTTGTTACTGTCAGAACCTTCAGCACCCAGTCACAGCACCTAAGTGAAATGATAGCTATCTGCAGTTGCACCTTGGCTATAACATGAATAGCTGGCTTTTGTCGATCACGATGTGATGAACTTGATTAACGTTTGTTGGACGAAACGTCTTACGGATTCCAATGTCAGGAAACCATGTATTACCTGTAGTGGAATTTCGTAGCAAAGTCCACAGAGTCTCTTAGCTATTTCTACGGTAAGGAACACACATTTATACCCCTTCATCTAAATCGACGAAGGGCAGACTTAAAAATCAAACCGTCTTACGGCTAAAACTAATGCGTCACAAACAAAAACCGTTATTTCCACTCAAAGCCCAATAATATCTTCTTTTTTTTTCCTTTCATTCGCTGATAACAATGTCCTCCTCAAATCTCCAACTGCCATATGCAAATTCGGCAACTGTTTGAAAATTTCAGCGCAATAATACCCCGGCCATCTCTCATGGGATACCACAGCTACTGGTCTTTGCCAGCCCGGTTACCGATGTCATTTTAAAAGTACCCCACCGTTACGTCACCCTTCCTGTTTGCTTCCCTCTTGCAATATGAATCACCGTTTGTATTTTTGTGAGTTGTGTTTCCTTTTTCGTTTATCAAATAAAAATTTTTAAAATTCAAAACTTTTTTCCACGTTGTATGTGTGTGCGTGCTCGCGCGCTGTGAACGCTGGCCCAGAAATAAAAGCCAACAGGAGCAGCAATAAGGACGCAAAACGAATATTAATGATATTCTGGACGGTTGCTGTGTGTATAAAGGGTGTGCGTACGGGATCAACAGTAAAAAAAGAACCGATTCTCCTTGCAACAGAAGGTTTCTTCTTCTTCTTTAAAAAAAAAAAAAACAAAAAACAAACAAAATTCTTGTTCCTGACCAGAAATGCATACATTTGCGAGGAATTGATGTGATCCTGTTTTTTTTTTTTTTTTGTTGATGTGCGCATGCGGGGCATTTCGGTGTCCCACTTGGTGGTTAGCGCTCTCATGAGGGAAAGCAGGTGAACACCATCACGTCTGTGAAGACAATACTGATATCGTTAAAATTTATAGCAGGACTTTGAATGTACCGTTGTGGTCCCGTAGCTTTATTGCTCTCCGTTTTGGTCTAATACCAGATAGAAAACAATAAGTTTCTTGAGAAATTCAATGACGGCGGCCGCCTTTTGTCTTTCTCTCTGGATGTCAATTTATGGTTTCATTCTGTCGGCCGACGGTCCTTTGCTGAGTTTTTTTTTTCTCTTCCTTTGGACGGTTTGATGGTTGATTTTGTTCTTTTGTGTCCCGGTGACAGGGCAGTCGGCAAAAACAAAATCGAAAGCGTTTTTATAGTGAAATGGGCTTTGTACAGTTATTTGGTTTATAGTAACAAAAACCGGAGGCGAGATGTCAACAACTCTGGATTGAGTTGAGCGGAATTATTGGAAATCAATGGTCCTTGAGTTGGGAAAGTATTTTCGAATGGAAGGAGGTAGATAAGATGGCGGCATGACTGATGGACCCATATTGGTTTATGCAGATGTCGCAAAATATTGTGGATCCTCCGTCTTAAGCTGTTTCTGAGGGTGTGCATAGAGGGAATGATATTGGTGATCAGCTATCGACCGGGATGTGGAATAGTTTTGCATAAGGCTATCTGACATAACATTTTTGCCAATTTTTTTTTGTAGAAAGCCGTCCAAAAAGACAACATGGCGAATGACTGCCTCTACGAGCTACTGGATAAAACTATAGTGCGATGTTAAATTTTTTCTTTTTTTTTGTAGGATTCGAAAGGTATTTCACCGATTTCAAGAGATTATTGATCCACACATGATATTATATAAAATTCAACCAGATCTGCATAGGGTCTAGGTTCGATTCCCAGTCATAGCAACACCTAAATGATATTTCACTGGCCCTGGGTATTAGCGATCCTGTTGCGCAAAAATTTTCTATTTTTTTGTTTGTATGCATAACGTGAACGCTGAGAATGTCTGCTACGGCTGCTCTACAAATCATACTTCAACTAACGGGTGATCCATTTCGAGGTTCCCTACTTTTTTAAAGAAAAAAACACAGAAAATTCAAATTTAATGGAGAGAATGTTTATTATCATTTGAAAGAACATTCTTTGGCATTTATTTTTTGAAGATTATGTCTATCAAATGTTGGCCGTTGCTACGTCGCAGATGGTCCATCCGTTGAGTCCAATTTTCGATCACTCGTTCGAGCATTTCGACTGGTAACTGGCGAATGACACGCGTGATGTTTTCCTCCAAGGCCTGAATCGAAGCGGGTTTGTCGGCATTTCCCCACAGGAAAAAGTCTAACGGTGTGATATCACACGATCTTGTTGGCCAATCGACCGGCCCAAAACGTGAAATTATGTGCTCACCGAAATGTTCTCTCAATAAGTCCATTGATTGATGCGATGTGTGGGAAGTGACGCCGTCTTGCTGAAACCAAATGTCGCCGAGATCACGAGCTTCAATGTCAGGCACCAAATAGTCGGTTATCATGGCACAATAACGGTCGCCATTGACGGTTACGTTCGCACCGGCATAATTTTTAAAGAAATATGGACCGATGATTCCACCGGCCCACAAACCACACCAAACCGTTGTTTTTTTCTGGATGAAGTGGCAGTTCTTCAATCTCTTCAGGTTGCTCTTCGTCCCAAATGCGGCAATTTTGTTCGTGTACATACCCATTGAGCCAGAAATGGGCCTCATCGCTAAACAAAATTTGCCTCGAAAACGTCGGATCTTCTTGGAACTTTTCAAGAGCCCATAGAGCGAAGCGATGTAGCTTGGGAAGGTCGAGCGGCTTCAGTTGTTGCACAAGCTGTATTTTGTACGCTTTCAATTTAAGATCTTGACGTAAAATGCGCCAAGTCGTTCCATACGTCAGTCCGAGTTGCTGCGAACGGCGCCGAATCGACTCTCTACGGTCTTCGTGTACTACTACAGCTACGGCCGCTATATTTTCTTCACAGCGTACTGGACGTGGTCTATTCGGTCGAATATTATCCAATAATGAATGCTGGGTCTCAAAATGGGTGATGGTGTTGCGAATAGTACGCTCAGTAGGCCGATTATGTTGACCATAAGTTGAGCGAAGTGCACGAAACACATTCCTCACAGAACGTGAATGTTCATAATAAAGTTGAACAATTTGTAAACGTTGTTCACGCGTAAGTCTTTCCATTATGAAATGCCAAACAATACTAAACAAAAATAACATGACAGCATGACACGACTCACACGTGATCTGTCAAAAAAGGCTATTGAAAAAAGTATCTCTACTTGGATCACCCGTTATTACCGATCGACATCTATGGTGGACAAATAATTACCAATTATTTCCTTAAGCTGAGGAACACTCAACAATGGAAAGAAAATTATGGTGGCATGCTTAAATTCTACCGCTTACTTATTTACATAAGAGGCGCTACAGTTCGGGTTTAAATTTGGCCTCAACTCATGTGCCTATCGAGTTAGTGCGGTGTTTTGCTAGCTTCCTCCAATTGGGTATTTCTAATTAGATAACCTCGGTTTCTAATATTGTGCTGGACGTTTGATGGACGTTAGGTGTAGCAAGGACTGGCTTTGCCAAAGCAAAGCTGGTGGGGTTTCCATTGTTGACGCAGCTGGGTGGCACGCTGACAAATGCTCGGCTTAGCTCGCCGTAGGTCGGGGATCTTGCTGCGTTTGAACTTACTCATAACAATATAATAATCGTGCCATAAATACAAATAGTTTAAAACATTAACAACATGCGTTTTAGTACGATGCCACTAAACCAAGTGGCACCAAGTGCGTCAACCAAGTTTTTCAAAACTAAAATTAATTTTGACTTATCCGAGATTAACAATGAACTCAAATAGGTTGTCTTATCTGGCTATACATTCAATTGAAAGGATCACGCAACAAATGTAGATTTCAATGATTTCATGGAAACATTCAGTGCAATAAAAGCTCAAAAGCACCTTTGAATAAAATCTTTGTTCGTGTTTGCTTCTTAAAGATTTTTAAGGGGTGCAAGCTTGCATTACCGCCCTATTACTGATGCCTCCTAGTCTGCGCCTGCGGGAAGCCACAGTGACTGATAAGTGTCGATAAGTGTGTTGCAGAAAAGCTTTAGGCTAAGGTGATGCACGGATGAGCGGCAGAGCGACATTGCTCAGCCGCTCAAAAAACTTTGCTTGCCGTTCAGCGAGTGCGTGGCCACAACCATACAATTTCAATGTAAAAATGTTTTTGCCACGCAGACTTAGCCAAAGACATTCAGACAGACGAGCAGATTTTCGTTGTGATACCCTCTTCAACATTTGTATCACAGTTATCGGAAAGCATTTTTCTATTAAATATTCGTGCGCTACTTTGAAGGCAATGGAAACATCCAGCCAGTTGCTTTTACCTTGTCTTCTAAGTTTTTTTGTACTCACCTTCATATTTGGACTCCTGATATCGTTTTCTGATGCCATATAGAAGAATCTCGAAAACGTTGTCGTATAAACTCTTAATGCCCTATTCTGGTTAAACTCTTAATGCCCTATTCTGGTTGAGATAAAAACTTAAGCAAAAAACCAAATTTTTGGCGCAACAGGGTCGTTAGTACCAGGGCCGAGCTTTCTCACACTAACAACCATTTATGTTTGCGTGTGTACTTCTTCTTTCAAAGTTCTAATAAAATAAACGATAAAAAAAAAATTATTGCGCACTTCAGGTCGGGGAAATCCATTTAGTGTTAGATATCATCACACTAAGATGTCGAGATCAAAAATCAATTGCACAGATTTCCGTAACAAGCACTGAAACGAATGATGGCACAGATGACGTTGCCATCTTGGGATTCCCTCACCACTATGGCTTTCCTACTCAACAGCCATGCCATGTCATCCACGTCCCTTGTTGTTATGCAGATAACCCCTGAAAACAATGATCACATTTTTAATAATATGAAAACAAATAAATGTGCGATTTCATAATTTCAAACATTTTAATTTAAGGACATACAAAATAAAAGTTTGTAATTCACAATTTGTCCCTCCTGTTTATATGAACATATGAGGTACTAAATGTAATTCATGGTTAAAATGAGCACACTTCCTGTGTTTAAGTGTTAATGCAATAAAAAAAAATCAAAAATAAAAATAATCCTAGGTGGTGAGATGCGCATCTATATCCTCCTTCACACATTTATCAATTCTAAGTCTACTTTACTTGATCACTATCAATAATCAAAATAATATTATCAAGATAACACAGTGCGTGTTCATGTCATGTATTCATATAATATGTACCTACACACATGTATATGTGTTTGGATGACTTCTTCTATGTATTGGGACCTCTCAGATGCCAATAATTAAGTTCTTAATCGAAGTATGATTTAATTTATCTTGACCTACTGGTAACCTTTGTTGTAAAGGTGTCACTCACTGACGTTGTGGATGGTGCCAGTGGTGTAGTTCCTCGAGGGGGTATGTGGTGCGAGAGGGCCTCTGGAATGGCGTATGCCGGTGACGATCTTCGATCGGTTTGTCACTGCAGCATTAAATTGGGTGATTTCAGCGGAGCTTGATAGAGGGGGTGGTATGATGTATTTGCATGCGAATTTCATGCAATTTTCCTGGGTGACCAACAGAGTACGGGGTAGATCGTGACAATTGGATTGACTGACGCCTAGATGTGTTTTCGTGCGCTATTGTGGTGAATTCAGCACTCGGAGCAATGATGAGTCTCTGAGTCGGCAAGAGAATGTTCGCCGTGGGATCAAATATCTCGTGTTGCGGATCATCAATGTTACACATATCACTTTTCCCACTGTGTACACTCACATTCACTCTTGCTAACATTGTTGTTTAATTTATTTAGGCCTTGGTTTAATACTAATCTTTAATGACGTATGATCTTTGCAAGCTCACATTTACGTACTAAGCTTGTTACACCATCAGTTTAAAGAAGTAAAAGAAAGGGTCGGAAACGAGCGGACACGAGCTTAAATAGGCAAAAGCAATTTCATTCGCGATCGCAAACTAGCGACCTCTTCCTCTTCCGTGTCATACCACATGAAATTTTAAACGAAAGCATGTGCATTCATCACAGGGTGGTACTTATCAATTCGCACTACATTATCTTAAGCTAGCTGCATTCAATAGCTGCACGCTACAAGGTAAGGTCCATCTTTTCCTTTTACCCTCTGACAGGGAATCGTAAAATGCAATGTAATCCCTACCTAGACATCTCTTCTACTCGCCGAATCGGTGTTCAACCTTGAATACAAATTTTGCAGTTCTGATAGAAGTGGCATGAATCCACCGGCGAAGGAAAGCCTATTCATATTTGGAAGAAGGTGTTGGCAATGAAGGAGATGGTGCTGGATTCTAGCGATTTAGAAATTAGAAGATGCATACTTACCTCAGTGTCTTATTAAGCCATAGTCGTTGCTATTCATTAGACTGTCGGTTATACCCATTAGACTAGTAAAACACTGGAAATAACCTAGCAGCACAATGTCACACTATAACAGTCTGTCTGGATACTTGCACATTCGAAAAAACTGCAAAGCTGATTGACCAGCAACGTCAGGCTCTATAAACCTTTATGCTTAACTACAAAACCGCAACTTAGCGCGGTCAGTAAAAAATCGCAGATGAGCTACATACTTACTTAAGTCCTGAATGAAACTGGGCCCCAACCAACATGCCTCTCCAATTCTATCGGTCCTTAGCTAACTGCCTCCAGTTGCGCACTCCAAGTCGGTTAAGGTCGGTTTTTACTTGTGCGCGGCACTTAAGGCGAGGTCTTCCTCTACTCCGTCCGACGTCTGGATAGGAATCGAAGACTCTGCTAGCCGGAGTATTGGTTTCCATTCGTTCTACATGTCCGAGCCATCTTAAACGTTCAATGCGGAGTTTTTTGGCCAGGGGCATGTCGCTGCACATCTCATTTAGTTGTTGGTTGAACAAACGTCTTCATAGCCCGGCAACGAAAACGGGACCGATGCTTTTTCAAAGAATTTGCATCTCCAAACGACCAAGGATTTCTTCATACGCTTTTGATACGGTCCATGCTTCAGCGCCGTAGAGCAGGACTGAGGTGATCAGGGTCTTATATAGGATCTGCTTAGTAGCTCGAGTGAGGGCTAATGAATGCCCTTCTAAGCCCGAAGAAAAAGCCATTGGCAATATTAATTCTTCGTTTAATTTCTGAGGAGATGTTGTTGTCAGAGTTAGTAGCGGAGCCGAGGTAGAAAAAGTACCGTACTACCTTAAGGTATATCTGTCAATGGTGACGTTCAATTCAATTCGCCGATGTTGCGTGTACTTTTCGTGTAGACAGCATACACTTAGCCTTACCCTCATTTTTTCGTATGCGGCTTTGAAATCGATGAATAGGTGGTGGGTATCGATTTGGACTTCTTGGTTGTTCCCAGGATCTGTCGAAATGTGAAAATTCGATCGATTGTGGACTTTCCTGGGTTAAAACCGCACCTCCTATCAGATTATTGGTAAACGGTTTCAGGCATTCACATATTACGCAGATAGGATTTGTAGGCGATGTTGAGGAGACTTATGCCTCTGTAGTTGGCGCAGTTTAGAGGGTCTTTATTTTTTGTGGGTTGGGCAAGCGATGCTGAGGCATGCTTTCTTCCGACCACATTTGGCTTTTGAGTTGGTGGATGCTATTAACCAAGTCTTCTTCTGCTCTTTTTTCTTCTTTCTGAAAAGCCCTTCTTCTTTAGCTATAGAGCTCAGCGGCAGCTCTCGTCCTCACCAACAGCTTAGCTGCGAGCACGTGTCGGGGATTCCTCATCAAACCAGGGGTTCCTTTTTGTTGGGCGCGAGAAACCTAACACATCAGTTGCGGCTGATCTAATGGCTTGTTGGCATCGTTTGTTGCGCTAAGGTCTTGGATGTCTCTTGCGATTGCAGTCATTCGACATTAATTTTTTTTTGTAACATTATTTCTGGATTGTTGTGGCATGGCGGATACCCGCATTCTTACCTTGGCTGCAACAAGGTAGTGCTTCGAGTCGTTGTTAGCTCCTCGGAATGTTCGGACATCCAAAGTATTGGTTGCGTTTCACTTGTCTATCGCAATGTGATCAATTTGGTTGACCGTTTGTTGATCTGAAGACCGCCATGTACCCTTATGGATATTAAGGTGAGGAAACCGTGTGCTGGCCATAGTGGCACTTCGTTCCGTAGCGAAGTCAATTATCTTTATTCCGTTACCAGTCGTGTTGTCGTGTAGGCTATGTTTTCCGACAATACTGCTTAACATGTCTTCTCTCCCTACCTTTGCGTTAAAATCTCCAAATACGATTTTAACACCGTTCTTCGGTAGACGCTCAAAGGTTTTGTCAAGGAGCTCGTAGAAGCAATCTTTAGCCGTATCATCTTTTTGCTCCATCGGAGCGTGAGCACGTAAAGGTTTTTTGTTAGCGAATTCGACCTTGGTGTTGATTGTTACAACGCGTTCGCTAATGTCTTGGAAACATAAGACTTCTTGCTTTAGTCTGGCACTTATCACAAATCCGCATCCGAATTGTCACTGTTTCTGCTATTTGTAACACGGTCCATAGTAGATTTCACAGTTTTTCATCCTCTTTTTGCCCGGCCCATCTCGTCATTTTTCCTGGATGGCAGTAATGTCTGCTTTGTAACAGTTGAGGGGTTCCGCTAGTTATTCGCTTGCACCTCTCCTGTTTTATGTTCTCATATTCCAGGTCGTCGTTGTCCTTTTGTCGTTCATCAGGGTCATCAACAATAAAATTGGTCCTTTCCGAGGCTATTGGTTGTTTCGTAACGTAAAGTTTTTTTATACGGGTGAGTAGTTAACCCAAACCACAACCCCAACCTGGAGGGCCAGTTCCAATTTCTTAGATACCCCTAGGACACGGGGCCATCAATATCCACTACGGGATTGAGCGCTGCCGTTGACCATTCGGTTCCTCCGCCACTATCTCTGATCAAGGGGCCTGATATTGAAATTCCGAAACAACCTGTTGTCCGAATATGTCGAAGCAGCTTGTCAAGGTTCGACTGGAACAGCAGGGTGGTTATTCATTCCGTGCCGTTCTGATCTGGCCGTTAATAGTGTTGCTGTTTTTCGTCTTGTTATCAATACTCGCGCTTATCTTCCGGTTGGATGAGACCAGGCTCAGTGGCGCGATGGTTAGAGCGATGAACTGCCGTGCAGAAGGACTGGCTTCGATTCCCAGCCGTAGCAACACCTAAATGATTTTTCACTGGCCCTCCTCTCGTGATGATCTGACAAATCATCCGAGTAGTATCAATTGTCATGAACAGCTTATCTCAACTTAGCCGTTCGGATTCGGCATAAAACAATAGGTCCCGCCATCGTGCTAAGAAGTACACACGCACACATGAATGGTTGTGAGAAAAAAGCTAGGCCCTGGGTACTAACGAGCCTGTTGCGCCATAAATTTATTTTTTTTTTACTCAGAGTTACAAACACTAGGCAATGCTAAGTTAGAACCAATCATAGTTCTACATCACCCAACCATCTTTTATTATTTGCATATTAGTTCCATTAAATCTGCGTACCCGTTTTTTTCGAGAAAATCCATATAAAAGATTTTTTTTTTGCATTTAGGCCATATAAGGAAAATTGTCAATTTCTTGCAAACTATTTTGTTAAATTGAATGAAATTAAATTTATTTACAACTGATACTGTTTCCGAAATTGCCACACAATTAGTTTTCGCCCAAATATCCCTAAACGCGATTTTCAGTTATGGACAAAATCGGAAAATCATTATCATTCACATAGACACTGATTTCTTCAAATTTCGGAGTAAACGTTTGTATATGTACATTTCAACATCAATGATATCGTTTTGGGCATCAATAATCAAAATGTTGGCCATAGTCTGAAAATCTACGAATTCGCTCTTGCTTAAGATTTGGGCTAACGCCCAATGTACGACCCAGTCGTGAACCCACCAGACAAAGAGAAAGCGGATTTATTTGCCGAGCATCTAGAGGAAACGTTCAAGCCGTTCGATAAACAACCTTTGAACGAAGAACCGAATGCCAATACGGCAGCCGACAACTATAAAGTAAAAGCCGTATCCCTGTCCGAGCTTCGAATGACGATAAGCAAAAGTTGAATCACCGGCGAAATCCTGAAGGAGCTACCGAAAAAAGCATTAGTTAAGTTGCTCTACATTACAAATGCTTCTCTGAGACTTTTATATGTACCAAGGCAATGGAAAGTCGCCGAAGTCATTATGGTTCCGAAACCGCGGAAAAGTCCAAACGATAAGAAATCGTATAGACCCATTTCGCTCCTGCCGATAATATCCAAGGTTTTCGAGAAAATGATGCTAAAACGATTACAACCAGTAATTGAAGAAAGACGCTTGATCCCAGATCATCAATTCGGCTTCCGGGTCAAACACTCCACAATCGATCAGGTTTATCGAATAACGAATGAAATTGAAAATACTCTAGAATGGAAAAAGATTTGCTCTGCCGCTTTTCTCGACGTCTCACAAGCTTTCGACAAGGTATGGCACGAAGGTTTAAGGTATAAATTAAGGACAACCCTACCGACAAAATTATACAAAATACTGGAATCCTACCTTGAAAACAGACTGTTTCGTGTAAGACATGAGACTGAATACTCAGAATTCAAAGAAATCCACGCCGGTGTTCCCCAGGGAAGTGTTCTCGGACCAATCCTATTCTTGCTCTACGCAAGAGATATACCACAAGATGAAGGGACCATCGTAGCAACGTTCGCAGACGATACGGCTATCCTCGCAATGGATGAGTCAGTCGAATCATCAACGGGAAAACTCCAACGGGCTCTTAACAAAGTATGTGAGTGGACAAAAACCTGGCGAATCGCACTAAACGAGACCAAGTCAACACATGTCAATTTGACGTACAAAAAGATAAACAATTTCCCTGTTTTCCTTAACTCTGCACAAATACCATACGCAAATGAGGCAAAATATCTAGGAACGACTCTAGACGCAAACTTTAAGTGGAAGCCACACGTTTGGGGTTGCACCAAACCAAGCAATATTGCTATACTGCAAACATTCCAAAACAAAACCCCAAGAGCAATAGTGAATGTTCCAGGGTATATTAGGAATAGTGATATTCACAGAGATTTAAGAATTGCTACCGTGAGTAACGAAGCAACAAACTTTGCTCTCAAACTTCGTACTCGTATAAATGTTCATTGTAATAACGAAATAATCCGTACTCTGGACGTGACAAACCTTGAGCGCCGGCTACAAAGAACAAGACCGTTCGACCTAGCGCCATAAGGAAAAAACGCATGTAATGGTGGTGTTAGTGGGTGCGTTCACTGGAATGCTACCTACCAAACGCGATTAACACTACAGAAGCGTAAACTACTTGTTAAGGATACTCAGTCGTAGTCACCACAAAAAAAAAAAAAAATGAAAAAATGCGAGGAATAAATTCCATACTAAGGGGTGATCCAAGTAGAGATACTTTTTTCAATAGCCTTTCACAGATCACGTGTGAGTCGTGTCATGCTGTCATGTCATTTTTGTTTGGTATTGTTTGGCATTTCATAATGGAAAGACTTGCGCGTGAACAACGTTTACAAATTGTTCAACTTTATTATGAAAATTCACGTTCTGTGAGGAATGTGTTTCGAGCACTTCGCTCAACTTATGGTCAACATAATCGGCCTACTGAGCGTTCTATTCGCAACACCATCATCCATTTTGAGACCCAGCATTCATTATTGGATAATATTCGACCGAATAGACCACGTCCAGCACGCTGTGAAGAAAATATAGCGGCCGTAGCTGAGAGTGTACACGAAGACCGTAGAGAGTCGATTCGGCGCCGTTCGCAGCAACTCGGACTGAGGTATGGAACGACTTGGCGCATTTTACGTCAAGATCTTAAATTGAAAGCGTACAAAATGCAGCTTGTGCAACAACTGAAGCCGCTCGACCTTCCCAAGCGACATCGCTTCGCTCTATGGGCTCTTGAAAAGTTCCAAGAAGATCCGACGTTTTCGAGGCAAATTTTGTTTAGCGATGAGGCCCATTTCTGGCTCAATGGGTTCAAACAAAATTGCCGCATTTGGTACGAAGAGCAACCTGAAGAGATTGAAGAACTGCCACTTCATCCAGAAAAAAACAACGGTTTGGTGTGGTTTGTGGGCCGGTGGAATCATCGGTCCATATTTCTTTAAAAGTTATGCCGGTGCGAACGTAACCGTCAATGGCGACCTTTATCGTGCCATGATAACCGACTATTTGATGTCTGAAATTGAAGCTCGTGATCTCTGCGATATTTGGTTTCAGCAAGACGGCGCCACTTCCCACACAACGCATCAATCAATGGACTTATTGAGAGAACATTTCGGTGAGCACATAATTTCACGTTTTGGGCCGGTCGATTGGCCACCAAGATCGTGTGATATCACACCGTTAGACTTTTTCCTGTGGGGATTTGTAAAGTCAAAAGCTTATGCCGACAAACCCGCTTCGATTCAGGCCTTGGAGGAAAACATCACGCGTGTCATTCGCCAGTTACCAGTCGAAATGCTCGAACGAGTGATCGAAAATTGGACTCAACGGATGGACCATCTGCGACGTAGCAACGGCCAACACTTGATAGACATAATCTTCAAAAAATAAATGCCAAAGAATGTGCTTTCAAATGATGGAAATAGAATCAAATGGAATTCTCCATTAAATTTGAATTTTCTGTGTTTTTTTCTTTAAAAAAGTAGGGAACCTCGAAATGGATCACCCTTTACTATGAGCACGCGCAGCCAGTTCTCATAGTACCTCTCTGAGGGGTGAGGTTTAGCCCGTAGGCATATATTGACTGACACTAATGAAATTGTCAGGCCCGAAAATATATGAGTCGAGCATAACCAATGGTACGGACCACTGGTATCCTATGAGGATTACTCACCTCCGGGCGCACACGAAAAAAAAAGAAAAAACCCACCACTCGTTTTGGGCGTTTTTTTTTTGTTTGTAAATTTTTAGGTAATCCTGTGATAGATATTTTTGGGAGTTGTTGCCATTTCAGATGACAGACCTTGCTCAAAATTTTATCTTCTTCCGAAAAATAATTTTTTTAATATATCGCGCACATTTTTGTCAAAAATTTATTTGAAACTCTAACCACAACCGTGTTTTAAGCGCATAAATTAGTAAAAGTTTTCTGAAATTTTTCTTATGGTTTGACGAGAAATGAATCGTTTCCGAAAATGGGCGTGGCGGTTAGTAGATTTTACATATGTTTACCTTTTTACAACTAAAATCAGCAAGAGTTGGTATACCGAAACCTAAATGTTTGCCCAAAATTCGATGACATATAAACGTATGGACAGACAGGCATATGGCTAGATTGAACTAGATTTTCATTTTTATTCGACAAACATGTCAATCATGATTACAAAACTGTGTATCCAGACTATTACACATGCGAAACGACAAAAATATAAAAAAATGATCCCAAAACTCACCCCCCATATTGGAAACCTAAGCTCACTTTTTTGAAATAAATCTCTCCAGTAGTCGTCTTGCACCTTTCCGACTATCCAATCCACATTCACTTAGTACCTAGGTTTCTGGCTGATTAGAACCCTTCCCCACACAATGTATACTCGTACGTATAATTCGATTTTAATTAACCGCAATGTTCTTATTACCCATCTATCTCTTATCTGATCAGCATACCCTCCCACCTTTCCATGCCTTTTCGCAAAACTTTGTCCTCCCATTAGGATCTAAATAAATTCCAATAAAGCCTTGGCTCGTCGGTCTCCGGTCTCCGGTCTCCGAACATCTGTAACAGCCAACTGCCGGCTGAGAAGGGAAATCCAATCTTCTGCTACACTAGCCAAAAGCCAAGAAATACGAGTACCCCCGAGTATGTGTATCTGTCCATTTGGTCGGTTTTTATATAAATTGAAGCCTAGTTAGCATAAAACATACATTTCGAATCAGTTAATTAAGATGTACCTGAAAATTTAAGGCCACTATGTCTCTGTTAAATGCAAATCAGCTCTTTGGGGTATTTGGCCAGGCCAGGCCAAGCGATTGGCCGATTTGTGCACGACGACGACGACGTCGACGACGACAACTTCACGATACCTACCAATCTCACCTGAGCGGAGCGGAGCCTCATGTTCTACGGTTTTATCTGTCTGCCGGCTGGAGGGGTGAGCGGGACGATTGAGTTGCGCAGCCTTTTTATTTTGGAATTTCGATGGTAGCCATAGCGAGTAATAGACAGGTAAATATTCCGTTGTTGTTAATTTAGCGGATAATCTGAGCACAAGAGCTGGATATGTAGGTGAACAAAAGGCTCACAACAAAAGATGTAAAGATTACACCCGTGACTGTGGCTGGTGAAGAGTATCTCGGTGGAACCACTCACCCGCACAACGCAAGCACTTTGCGCGCGTTTAATTGTGGCCAAACGTATAAATCAATCAGACTTTTGCATTTCGCCTGATGGACCCAGAGAAGATGCCCGATGGACAGTTTCACCGACATTGTGTTCGTCGCATCCCGGGACTCGGGTGAGCGATAAGTCGGTACAAGTGGACCTGGTTCTTCTGGCAGCTGATGTTGATGAAGATGATGCGACTACGAATTGCGACGTTAAGTATGCGCAATATATGCGAGTGTGTGCAGATGGACATGTGCGATTCATTCTCGCACGAAGAACGAGATATGAATGCGTTGCCTTGGGTGCAGAGCGGACAGTGTGTTGTAGAAGAAAAATACCCATGCGGTGCTTTAGTTCTGACAAACAATTTGTGGAAAAGGTTTTTTTTTTTGATGAACAGGTGGCCATGGCTCAGAGGAAAGCGTAGTTGACTGCTAAGCCAAACGCTGCGGGTTCAAGCCCCAGCTTCGGCATCATTTGTTTTCAACGAAAATTGCCAGCTTATCTGAGGCCACGTGGGTTTATTTTATATGTCTCTCTTTCTATGTGTCTATCTGTCTCTCTCTATTGTATTGTCTTGATCTGTCCCAGCCGATGGCCTCAGTAGCCAGTGCTGTTACGTGTTTGTAGTTCGTTGCATTCACGTGCGAAGTACTGTGATGTCAATGTCTTTTGGATGATTCATCGAAAGTTATTTAAAAAAATCGAATTGCAACTGCTCTCCATCCAAAATTTTAAATGTTTTCAGCATTTATTCTTGGTGCCAATACTTGATCACCAATACTGCTGATCTGGACTTGGTTTGACTTGGTTTGACTTGGTGCCAATACTGAGGTATAACTGGTGATCTGGATTTCTTTTGATCTAAATAAACCACCCACCGCAAGGCTGTTAAAAAGTTGGTACAACGACTTATGCAGCGTAACTTCGATCACAAAGAAAATATTATTCGTTGGTGCAACAGGCTCGTTATAACCCAGGGCCTAGTTGTTTCACAGAACAATTTATAGGTGCGTGTATACTTCTTGCACGATGGTGGGTCCTTTGCTGAATCCGAACGGCTAAGTTGAGATAAGGTTACCTCGACAATTGATACAACTTGTGTGATTTGTCAGACCATCACGAGAGGAGGGAGAGTGAAAAATATTTAGGCTGGGAATCGAGCAGAGACCTTTTGCGCCACTGAGCCCGTCAACTTCTTTCAAATTAGGGGATATTGTGATGATTGGAGATCAATTTCCAGAAATTCAGAACCTCAATGCTTGGGGCATTCAGAGATATCAGAAAAAACTGAAAAAAATAATTGTGTATCATTCGACAGCATGAACAGCCCTTAGCGGTGAGAAGTGAAGTTTAATATCTTGGCATTTAGTTTGACAAGTTTCCATATTTTAACATAAATCTAGATGTTTGTATCCCCTAGGCAGGGCGGCTTATGCTCTGACAAGAAGATTGTTTCAAAGCAGTCATTCAAGGGTGGCGCTTATAAGGCCAATCAAAGCTTACGGTTGTCCCGTGTGTTTCAAAGTAGCATCAACCTAAATGGAAAAGATACGTCTGTTAGAGAGGCGTCGTCTCCGATCCTACTTGGGATTGTAACAAACGGACGATTCTGAGTAAAAATTGCAACAAGATCCTACACGATGGGACCGAGTTGATGTATTCCTTTGAAATCGAAGGCACGTCTTAAGGGTGATGGCTAGCGAAAACAGCCTTAGGCTACGCGTACAGTACTGCGAGAAATCGATGCGAAAAGCATTTGAGTGCGAGAAAACTGTTCGCATGTATTCTTATGCACGCGTGCTCAGAGTAGCGATTTTTTATGCGACAAATGCGTGCTTCTGCCAAACCTCTCGCATGCTTCTCGCACACAAACTCTTCTGAACACTTTTTCAAATGATTTGTGCAAGAAGTGTTCATTTTGACATTTAAAGAAAAAATCCAACAGGTAATTTCAGTGCTTGTGTTCTGTGGTGCAATTTTTAAATAATTTTGTCGCATCTAATTATCGCATCTCGAATCGCTTGTCGCATTGCTTCTCGTATCGCATCATCGCTTTCTCGCAACACTCTACGCGTAGCCTAATCGTCAGCCTCACTACCCCAATGATATATACATGGAGAGTACGCTTATGTCGGGTTTTTCTCCACCACAGGCTTTTGTTTCAATCGACTCGTTAGGGTAAGTTCAAGAAAGGAACGGTATCCCGGTATTATACCAGCGCCACCGTGGCTCCCCTAACAAGTGGCTGATCTGATACGGATACGTCGACAATGCTCTGGAGCTCCTCCTCTTAAGCAAGGCGATACCAGATCGCGATAAAACTGATGCTGAAAAGCAGAGCACCATATTTCGGTGGCTAAATTAGGAAAGCATTTCTGCACTCTCTCAGGACGTTGTGGATGTTACAAGTGCCATCCTTAAGCAAGAAGTCCTATCGTTACAAGAAATTAGCGAATTTTTAGCATTTTAACAGCCCGCATCGAGGTCAAATTTGCCAGCATAATCCTTTTATGCGCTCACGCCCCAACGGAAGAAAAAGATGTTATAGCTACGGACCCTTCTCTAACGCTCGTACTATGGTAACATAAAAGGGTATTCATAACCCCTTGAGTACGTGTAAATTATAAAAAAAAAAAAAAAAAAAAGAGCAACTACTGAAGTACGATGTCAAAATCGTGCTGGGAGAATGAGAAGACATGAGAAGAATGCCAAGGAAGATGGAGAAGACATTTTCCGCAGTATAGTCGGTAAACATAGCCTACACGACCAAACGTCTGTTAACGGACTTAGGCTAATCGACTTCGCTACGGAGCGAAATGCCTCTATAGCCAGCACACGGTTTCCTAACCTCGATATCCATAACGGGCATGGCGGTCTCCAGATCAACGAACGGTTAACCAAACTGATCACATTGCGATAGATAAGAGCCACGCACCCAGTATTTTGGATGACTGAACATTCCGAGGGGCTAACATCGATCCGGACAAATACCATGTTGCAGCCACGGTAAGAATGTGGATCCACCGCGACACAGCAAAGCAGAACTACTGTGAAAATATTTTATGTCGAAAGACTGCAACCGAAAGACACCGCCAAGACCTTCGCGCAACGCGTATCCCTTAACTTCTCGATTAACACGATACCACAAGCATCGAATATCGAAGAACGATGGGAACGTTGTCAACAAGCCATTAGATCGGTCGCAACTGATGGGCTAGGTTTCTCGCATCCACCAGCAAGAAACCCCTGGTTTGATGAGGATCGCCGACAGATGCTCGCAGAAAAGCATTAGGGCTTCAAGGCTAAGCTACAGTTGAAGACGAAAGCTGCCATTGAGCTCTATAGACAAAGAAAAAGGGAAGAACACCGGCTTTTCAGAAAGACGAAAAAAGAGCAAAAAATGCGCGCGATCGAGGATATAGAGAGATGCCACTCCAGGAACTATGTTCGCAAGCTTTACCAAAGTGTAAAACGTCAGTGCCATGGATACAAGGCTCTAACAGAATCCTGTCGAGATGAACAAGGAAATATCGTAGTTGAGACACAGTCGATGCTGAGGATATGGAAGAACCATTTCTGCCGACTGTTAAGCGGCGATGACGAACAACATTCCGCTATCAGGCAGAACAAACCAATATCGGCAACAACAGCGAAAACTGCCAACTGCCCGACATGAGTGAAGTGAGGAAGCAAAATCTAAATCACGCTACACGAGGCTGCCGGAAATGACGGCCTCCCCGTCGAGCTCTATAAAGCCGGCGAAGATGACTTGATATGTAACATCAATCAACTCATAAGCCAAATCTATGCCAATGAAAGAATGCCTGAAGAATGCCTGAAGAATGGAACCTCAGCATCTTTTGCCCGATCCACAAACAACGATCCTCTGAACTGCGCCAACTACAGCGGCATAAGTCTACTCAATACCGCCTACTAGATCCAATCTGTCATAGGTTTTGATCGCCTGAAACCGTTTACCAGTAACCTGATAGGTGGTGTGGTTTTATGCCAGGAAAGTCCACAACCGATCAAATTTTCACACTTCGGCAGATCCTGGAAAAAACCAAAGAAGTCCAAATCGATACCCACCACCTATTCATCGATTTCAAAGCCGCATACGACAGCATTTACAGAGACAAACTATATACAGAGCCATGTCTAGTTTTGGTTATCCGACCAAACTCGTCCATTTGTGTAGGATGACGATGGAGGATTCTCGGTACTACATCAGGGTCGGAAACGACATCACCGACATTCGATACCAAAAAAGGATTTAGGCAAGGGGATGCGCTGTCATGTGAGTTCTTCAATCTGATTCTTAAGAGGAGTATGCAAAACTCCTGAGCCAACACCAGAGGCACAATTTTCCAAACATCGGTGCAGCTACTAGCATACGCACACGATATTGACATCATTGGTAGGACTCCTGGTGATGTCATAGCCATGTGTTTAGCAGGAAATGAAGGCAAGACTAGGTATATGCTGTCAACACGAAAGGATACACAACACGGACGAATTACCCTTGAAATTCCTGCACAACCTGCTATCCGAATATGTCTAGGTTTGCCTGGGACAGCAGGCGGGGTATTCCTTCCGTGTAGTTCTGACGTGGCTGTTTATAGTGTCGCTGTTGTTCGTCGTGTTATCAATACTCGCGCTTATCTTCCGGTTGGATGAGACCAGTACCCGGTGGTAACCACTTGGAGGTTAAAAATAAGCACTTGATGTGTAGTCAGAATCACTGGACATTGAAAGTTAAAGCCCATCAGTGTTTACCTTCGTTCGATAACGCCCAACCATTACAGAACGTCACCACTGACAGATATAACTTTGTGATAGCACGGGACTTTTTGTATCTCGGCTCCGCTATTAACTCTGACAACAATATTTCGTTAGAAATTAAACGAAGAATTTCTCTTGCCAACCACTGTTTTCTTGAGCTAAGAAGGCAATTCAGCGGTAACGCAATCACTCGAACTACTAAGGAGATCCTATATAAGACCCTGATCATCCCAGTCCTGCTCTACGGTGCTAATGCATGCAACGTATCAAAAGCGCATGAGGAAATCCTTGGTCGATTTGAGAGGAAAATTCTTCGTTCCCGTTTGCGTTGACGGGCTATGGAGACGAAGATGCAACCAGGAACTATGCGGCATGCCCATGGTCAAAATACTCCGAATTGGACGTTTAAGCTGGCGTGGACATATATAAAGAATGGACACCAAGACTCCGGCTTGCAAAGTCTTCGATTCCCAGCCAGACGTCGATCGGAAATAATAGTGGAAGTCATCGCCTTAAGTGGCTTACACAAGTAGAAATCTACCTCAACCAACTTGGAGTGCGCAACTGGGGGAAGTTAGCTAAGTACCGGGTGCAGATAAGAGCGGCGTTTTCGTTTTTTTCGTTTAGCGTGGTTGTCTACAATAAATTCTGCCCTTGGCGAGGCTTGGTAAGGATATTTTGTGTGTGGGTGGATAGTGAGCCTAAAGCACAACTCCAATCTGGAGCACCACTTTAAATTAATTAGATACCCCTAGGACACAGGTCCATCAGTATCTAATACGGAATTCAACGCTGCTGTTGGCTTATTGGCAGAATCTGAGTCATTCATGATAAATTCACTCCTTTTCGAAGTTCTTGGTATGATTGGATAGGCAGTTAATCTAAAGCACAACCCTAACCTTTGGGGCCACTTTAAATTTATTAGATATCCCTAGGACTCAGATCCCTAAGTATCTATCGGGTTTTTCAACAGTGACGCTACAAAAGTTGAGGGACAGGGGACAACAAACGACGACATTATTCTTGCCGCTCTTTTGACATTTCTCTTCAGTAAGGTTTGCCATTTCATGATGGAAAGGTATTCGATCCAACAACGTGTCGAAATATTATTAAAATTTGCAACCGAAATTCGGAGTCAGTGGCCTCAACCTTAAGAGCGTTACGTCCAAATTATGGTCGTCATAATCGTCCTGGCAGATCAACAATTGAGCGTCTAGTGGACAAATTTGAATCCACAGGCACAGTACAAAATGTTCCCGTGCCAGTGAGACAAAGAAGTGCCCGTAGTGTCGAGAATATTGCTGCCGCTGAGGCTTCAGTTGAAGAAATCCCAAATGTATCTCTCACACGTCGTTCTCAAGCGTTGGGCATCTCTGTGACGTCGTTGTGGCGAATTTTGCGAAAAGATCTTGGCCTACATCCTGAAGCCGCTTGACCACCAGAAGCGTCGTATGTTCGTGAATTGGGCTGAGCAACAACTTGAAAATGATTCGGATTTTCATCGAAAAATCATCTTCAGCGATGAGGCTCATTTCTGGCTGAATGGCTTCATAATAAACAAAATTTGCGGTATTGGTCAGGCAGCAATCCACACGTACTCCATGAGTCATCATTGCATCCCGAAAAAATTACGGTTTGATGTGGTTTTTGGGCCGGCGGCGTCATTGGGCCGTACTTCTTCCGTGATGATCAAGACCGGCACGTTACTGTGAATGGGAATCGCTACCGTTCAATGATAACCGAATATTTTTGGCCCCAATTGGATGATATGGACTTGGAGGACATGTGGTTCCAACTGGACGGCGCCACAAGCCACACAACGAATGCCACAATCAACTTATTGGCAACCAAGTTTGGAGAACGTGTTATCTCACGAAATGGTCCAGTCGCTTGGCCGCCTCGGTCGTGCGATTTGACGCCGTTAGAATATTTCCTGTGCGGCTACGTCAAGTCTATGGTCTATGCCAACAAGCCAGCGACGATTGGTGAACTTCGTACGAATAACGAACGTGAAATTGCAGCAGTATCGGCCGATTTATGCTTGAAAACCGTCGAAAATTGGGTTCAGCGTCTGGACTTCTGCAAGCGTGCCCGTGGTGGCCAAGAAAAGAAATCGAGTACCATACATAATGGCATCGAACGTACTTTCACAGGAATAAAGAATTTCATTGATATCCAAAACCGTTTTTGTTTTATTAAAAAAAACTTTTGTAGCGCTCTTAATGAAAAACCTTTTAAAAAGGGTTTCAACACTGCTATTGGCCTTTTAGCTCATCCGCCCAGTCTCTGTTCAAGGGGCCTGATTTACAATTGAGAATCCTAGATGACCTGTTGTCATCTGTTTGGAAGACCTCATTAGATTACTCAATTTGTCCATCCTATCCGGGACGGTTGCCTCCATCTTGGGAGTTATTTCTCTGTCTTACCTCCTCTCTAATCTGCTGTCGCCAGATGAGATCTTAATTACGGCCAAGGTACAAGGCACTCAGCTGTCGCCACGGGAAAGCTGGGAGTCGCAGTTGTTTGGCATCAATTAGGTAAAAATTCAATTTAACCACCGCCTCTCTACTAAGCTTGGTCTTTGCTTAGCTACTTCCAGTTGCTCATATCAAGTTGATTGAGGTCTTCTTCGAAGACTCTTCGGGCTGGAGCATTTGTGTCCATTCAGTCTACATGTCACAGCTAAAATAAACTCCCAATTCGGGATTTTTTTTACCCGTTCTATGTCCTGTGGTTCGTGGTTTAACTTTCGCCTTCATCGACGCAAACGGAATCAAGTATTTACGTGCAGCTTTACGGAGTTTTCCAGGTGTATGGTAATTTTAAGGTGGATCCTCGACTTTATATGCGAGTGCACCAGTGGATCTCATACCCATTCACCACATCAGAGAACCGACAACTTTACTTTGACTTTCTTACAATAAAAACTGATATTCTGCAACAGGCGGTTACAGTTTGTCCTGCCGAACCCACTGTATTTCAGCTTTCGCAATATTCGACCTTATCTGGACCTGGAGTTCTTCAAAATTATTCTCACTCATTCTTTATGGAAATGGTTTTTATTAAGTTTTACGTTTCTTTTTATATCTTCCTCTGTCCATATGACACGCCAAGGTGCATTCCAGGGTCCGCAGCATACTAATACCTGTACTCTGGGGAATCGACTTTTAGTAGATACTCTGCGCCCTACGATTCGTGTGCTGGATGTGGTGGCCTCAACAGCAGATGATTGATTTACACTTTTATGTGTCTGGATCGGTTTCCGTTTGAATAAATAATTAAGAGACGTTCCGTGTTCGCTGTTGTCTGCCTTAACGGTCTAAGGATGGATGGGTTGAGGGTTTTATGGGCTCATAATGTGTGCGCCATCGTCGCAGCCGCAGCGCTTGCTCAGATTGTCACTTGAAATCTATCTGAGGTTATTATTAGTCGTTTCGTTAACCGGTTCTGTGCCTCTTAGACTTGCAGCTTGGAACTTGGAGCCTTATAAAAACAAAGAGTTAATTGCTCTGAGCTAGAGCGTCGTCATCGTTGTTGTTGTTGCTGTTGTTGTTGCTGTTGTTGGGGTTATTGGTGTTTATTTAAGTGCGACAGTTATTAATTGGCATTGCGCGAGCAGTATCAAAGAGCGCGCGTTAATGGATGACAAAAAGCTGACGACCAACTTCAAGCTGTTGCTCCAATTGTATCTATAGCCCGTTATCGGGCTCACAATCACATGCTAATGAGGGTTTTTTTCTTCTCAGATAGGTTGATGTGTGTGTGTGTTTTTTTTTTTTTTTTTTTTTTTGCAAGGCCGCGCCCAACTTCCTTTGGATAAATGGGATTAGCGAAGCGGGCACGTGTATTGAAGTGTCGCTACTTTATGGACTTCACTTCATGTGTCGTTCATTTGACGACAATTCATTTTGGAACGCGGTACAACTGAGGCCGGTGTTGTGGAATGGTAATTGACTGTTAGACGGGATTTGCATAAATGAATGTGTTGAGCCATAGGACTTCGATTGTGAGATATGTAGATTGGCAGTAACGAGATACTTACAGATGTGATCGGTGTTATGAATGAATCATTGAATCTGTTTACCCGTGGGTATAGATGTATGCAGCTATCAATTGCTATATAATTGTTCCATTATGGTTTTAATCGGTTTTGTTGATTGGAACATCAATTGTTGGAAATTATCATCACTTGGAGTGTGCTAACCCTTGCAATCATTTGACAAATTGTTCGTGTAATACTGATTAGGGTTCTTAAAACAGGCATCTGTTTGAGAGGATGGGGATTCATTGCAACAAAGTCAAAGAAAGTAATAGAGTTCTATATGAATAAGAGCGCCATTGTCATGAGTCATATCAGCGGAACAAGTTAAGGGCCTTACCTACCGTTCTCTCGATCTGTGATACAATGAAATCACGTTGGCACCGTTGGTATGCTGTTTCCACTTTACTCCTGAAATAGTTTTTCATTTACAGGACCTGAAATAAAAGTATTGTCGAGCGAATATGAGAGCAGATTCAAACTCCTTGAACCTAAACACTTTTAAATAATCCGCTCCCATATTCGCTCGACAATACTTTTATTTCAGGTCCTGTAAATGAAAAACAATTTCAGGGCAGTAGCGTACATAGAGACAACAATTTTGAAATCTGCGAGAAGGAAAATCAATCTGGAACTCACGTCTTTTAGGGATAATTCATGCGACATGGTCACCTTACTTAACATATGAATTATCCTTTGTAGAGCTCTGGAAGGCATAGAACGTCTCTAACTTGACATTGGCTGGTGGTGCGTGATCCGACGTGATACTTAAATTGGGGTACAGGAGTGTGAAATGGATTTTGGTATACACTTTATTTTTGCTTCTTTAGTAGCCGAAACTCAGTACTGTGCCCGTTCAAGTCGGATTCCACGATCGAACTGACATTCAAACGAGGTCCACTCACAGTACCGAGCTGCGTTAAGCAAAATATCCTCTTTCGAGGATCATTTGTATGAGACGAGATTTTTCTCATATCACACACTCAATTTGAGTCGCTATTGCAGTTACTCTTCAGTTACTGAAGTGGTTCGGATTTTGCGCAGATGGATGTAGAAACTCGTTTTACAGGAGGCTTTTTCCCAAACTGCTGCCTCTAAAATCAGTGGGATTTAACCACTCACTCTTTCAGCTACAGGGGTTCTAACATAATTACTTAAGTGGCGCTGCAGTCTGGAATGAACCTGGGACTCAACCAACATGCGTCTCCAATCCAATTAGCCCGGTCCTTAACTAACTGCCTCCAGTTGCGCACTCCAAGTTAGTTGAGGTCGGTTTCTACTTGAGAGCGCCGCTTAAGGCGAGGTCTTCCTTTACTGCGTTCGACGTCTGGCTGGGAATCGAAGACTTTGCGAGCCGGAGTATTGGCATCCATTTGTTCTGCAGAGCCTAGTCATCTTAAACGTCCAATGCAGAGTTTTTCGACAATGCGTATGTCTCTGTAAACCTTGTATAGTTGTTGCTTGAATCTTCTTCTCCGAATCCGTTAACGCAAACAGAACTGAAGATTTTTCGAAGATTTTACATCTCGAATAGAAGCAGGATTTCTTCATCTACTTTTGAGACGGTCCATGCTTTAGCGCCGTAGAGCAAGACTGGAATGATCAGGGTCTTGTATAGGATCTCCTTAGTAGCTCGAGTGAAGGCTTTACTACTGAATTCACTTCTAAGCCTGAAAAAACAGTGGTTGGCAAGAGCAATTCTTCGTTTAATTTCTGACGAGATGTTGTTTTCAGAGTTATTAGCGGAGCCGAGATAGACAAAGTCCCCGACCTCAAAGTTATGTCTGTCAATGGTGACATTCTGCGCAATTCGTCGATGTTGTGTGTCCTTTCGTCTTGACAACATGTACTTCGTCTTGCCCTCATTTACTGCTGAACCCATTTTGCAGCATTCATCTTTGTACTAGCAAACGTGGCTATGACATCACTGTGGGTCCTACCAATGACGTCAATATCGTCGACGTATGCTTGTAGTTGTACCGATTTTTGAAAAATCGTACCTCTGGTGTTGGCTCGTGAATCTTGCATAAATCCTCTCAAGAATCAAATTGAAGAAATCACATGACAGCGCATCGCCTTGCCTAAATCCTTTTTTGGTATCGAATTTCTCAATTAGGTCGTTTCCGACATTGAACGGACGAACGGTACACCAAAACTAGACATGGCTCTGTATAGTTCGTCTCTTTAAATGCTGTCGTATGTGGCCTCGAAATCGATGAATGGGTGGTGGGTATCGATTTAGACTCCGAAGTGTAAAAATTTGATCAGTTGTGGACATTCCTGGCCGAAAACCACACGGATAAGGGCCGATCAGGTTGTCGGTAAACGGTTTCAGGCGTTCACATATTAAGGCAGATAGGATCTTGTAGGCGATGTCGAGAAGACATCGAGAAGACAGTTGGCGCAGTTCTGAAAGTGTCGATTTTCGTGGATTGGGCTAACGATGCTAATATTCCATTCTTCAGGCATACTCTCTTCCGACCAGATTTGGCTTATGAGTTGGTGGATGGTTCTTACCAATTCATCTGCGCTGACTTTATAATGCTATGCGGAAAGGCCGTCATTGCCGGCAGCTTTGTAGGCTTGAGTTTAAAAATTGCTGTCCTCACTTTCCTCAGGTCGGGTGGTTATCAGTTTTCGCTGTCATTGCGAATAACGATTCGTTCTGCCTGACAGCAGAATGTTCTTCGTCATCGCCGTTTAACAGTCTGCAGAAGTGGTTCTTCCATATCGTCAGCATCGACTGTGTCTCTACTACGAAATTTCCTTATTCATCTCGACAGGATTCTTTTCGAGCCTCGTATCCTTGGCTTTGATAAAACTTGCGAACATCGTTCCTGGAGTGGAACCTCTATATATCCTCCATCGCGCTTTTCTTGCTCGTTTTTCTTCTTTCTGAAATGCCGGTGTTCTGTGCTTTTTCTTTGCCTATAGAGCTCGATGGCAGCTCTCGTCTTCAGCTGCAGCTTTGCCTTGTAGGCCTCGCTCTTGGCTGCGAGCATTTGTCGGCATTCCCCATCAAACCATGGGTTTCTTGCTGGTGGGCTCGAGAAACCTAGAACATCAGTTGCAGCTGATCTAATGGCTTGTTGGCATCGTTGCCATTGCTCTTCGACATTCCACGCTGGTGGTATGGTGTTAATCGAGAGGTTTAGGGATGCACGTTACGCGAAGGTCTTAGCGGTCTCTTGCGATTGCAGTCTTTCGACATACAATTTTTTTCACAGTATTTGTGGTTTGCTGTGGCGTGGTGGATATTCACATTCTTGCCTTGGGTGCAACAAGGTAGCGGCTGGAGTCGATGTAAGACCTTCGCAATGTTCGGTCATCCGAAATACTGGATGGGTGCCTCTTGTCGATCGCAATGTAATCAATTTGGTTGACCGTTCGTTGATCTGTAGACCGACATGTCCCCTTATGGATATCGAGGTGATGAAACCGTGTGCTGGCTATAGTGGCATGTCGTTCCGTATCGAAGTCATTTAGCCTAAGTCCGTTACCAGACGTGTTGTCGTTTAGGCTATGTTTTCCGACAATGCTGCTAAAGATGTCTTCTCATCCTACCGTTGCGTTAAAATCTCCCAGCACGATTTTAACATCGTGAAAACACTCCAGCTCCAACGCCTAAATCCATTTTGAACCTTCTACACGAGATATTCTTTCGGTGCCCATTTCGTTCATATCCCAGATGCTGGAGAGTGGTCTTTTGAAAGCCTAGATATCTGTGTAGAATTTGGGCATGTCCTCTTGAGTTCCTTTTCCAGCAGTAGAGCTGGCTGATTCTTAGGCTTTTTTGGCTGCAGATTCTTGCATGTAAAGGTCTACAGGTAGCATGTTAGGGATGGTTTCCTGCCCCGCTGTTGGGGTGGTTCTCATTGCGCTAGTAGCGCTCTCACATTTGGACATGTCCTCTTGAGTTCGTTTTCCAGCAGTAGAGCTGGCTGATTCTTAGGCTTTTTGGCTGCAGATTCTTGCATGTAAAGGTCTACCGGTAGCATGCTAAGGATGGTTTCCTGCCCCGCTGTTGGGGTGGTTCTCATTGCGCTAGTAGCGCTCTCACATTTGGACATGTCCTCTTGAGTTCGTTTTCCAGCAGTAGAGCTGGCTGATTCTTAGGCTTTTTGGCTGCAGATTCTTGCATGTAAAGGTCTACAGGTAGCATGCTAAGGATGGTTTCCAGTCCCGCTGTTGGGGTGGTTCTCATTGCGCTAGTAGCGCTCACACATGCTATCCTTTGTATACCTTTGTCATATTTTCAGATGGGTGACTTTGTTTGTGGATTGCCATCAGACAAGCGTCCCATATGTAAATACAATGGCCATGTACATCCATAGGATGATCCTAGGGTTCGGACCCCAGTTTTTTTTTCCCGAATATTCGGTACGCGTATAGAAAGCGTCTCTGGCCTTTTAAATGCATTCGCAGTTTCGCACTCGTTAAGGTTCAAGTTCAGTTTTCTATCAAGAATGATACCCAGATATTTTGCGCTATCGGATAGTTTGAGGGCAGTCCCGTCGATAACCGGTAGGTCGAATATTGGTATCTTTCTCTTATTAGTAAAGAGAACGAGTTCTGTTGCTGGGGGTTGATGGCAAGTTGAGTTAAGACACTGATAGTGAGCAGGAATTTCCCTTTAACAAGTGTCGCTACATCGTCTGCGTATGCTATGACTTTTACCCCATTGCGCCCATTGATCAGTATCTCATTGACGGCTATGTTCCACAATAGCGGTGAGATAACTCCTCATTGTGGTGTGCCTCCTGATTCTACTACTTTAAGATGTGTGTCTCCTATGTTTTCATTGATATTTGTGTGGCTGAGCATAGGTACTCCCAATAATGTGAATTAGGGGTTGGTCCAAGTTATTCTCCAGGTGGTTTCTATTGACTGCATTTGTG
This sequence comes from Rhingia rostrata, assembly GCA_949824845.1. Taxonomy (NCBI): domain Eukaryota; kingdom Metazoa; phylum Arthropoda; class Insecta; order Diptera; family Syrphidae; genus Rhingia; species Rhingia rostrata. Next base: position 20,288,459 of record OX463755.1, on the reverse strand, counting down.
TTCACATTGTTGAAGGTTCCTTCAATGTCGAGAAATACAGCGAGTGTATACTCCTTCTCGTGAAAAGATTTTTCTATTGTACTAACGATATCATGTAGGGCAGTTTCGACTCCCTCAACTATCGCGTAGGCATGTTGTGCCGAGGATATGTGTTGGGAATCGAGTTTGTCACGAATGTAGATATCTATTTGTTTTTCGCTTGAGCAGATTAGTATGTAAATTGATGCCCTGGCTCAAATTGTGGTGCCATTTTCGTAAGTAAGGATATTAGCCCTTTTAATCATGGTGCCCCTCCAAGCATGTCTTCAATTGAGGTCGCAATGAATCACGACTACAAACTCCTCTCTCCTTCTGCGAAGTGAATAGCAGAATTTTTCTAAAATTAGATTCACATAGCTAATTACAAAAAATAAGACTTCCGAAAAATTGCAAGTCCCTATAAATAAATTCGTAATACCAAACCCATACCAGCACAGTCATTCGGAATTAGGAAACGACAATTTCTCAACATACCGCCGTTTTATTTGCGACTGCTCAAAACATGACAGATAACCATTTACCTGCCTGACTTAGATCTGCACTCTGTATGTCTACAGACGCGGTCACGTTAGTCAGGTTTTGTGCAAGACCGCACAACTTAATCCCATTAGCGATTTCACACGCGTTGTGCGCAGCTGTCAAAGACCTCCGATATGTTGTAGGCTTTTCGTAATTTTTTCCCGCAACATTTGTTAAATTTCACTTTGGTGTCACAACATTCTCTGCCTAACCGGACCACAAGCGACTCCAACACGGTTCCAACTGCTGCCTTCACGGGAACACCGCATACATATTATCTCCGTTTAACGGCGCGCGAGCTCTCGTATTGATCGCGCACGCTGCTGTCCTGTCTTCCGCATCGAAATGCAAACTTTAACAAATCGTCTGCGCATGCAAAAGACATGACAAAAAATTAGTGCACGACATTTGGATGCTAGCGAGATTTCTCCATGGGAACTCATTTCCCATAGATTAAGTGTGTCGTTCGGTAATTTCATCCATCACGCACATTCGTGCGTGTGCGACTGTCTTCCGGGGGTGATTGTTATCCTATGGACAATGTCCTTGAAGCAGATTCCCATTCAGATCATCATCCTATATGTCTACAACATGAATCCCTACAAGAGCGCATGTGAAATATGTATTCATCCACAATGGTCATACAAGTTCAGTCAGTGATCCACACACAACTATCCACTGACACATAATCTCGGCATGGATCTGAGCAAGCAATATCGTGAGATTACATTTGGAAACTGCAAATTGTATCGCATTACAGATGTTCGATTGGCATTGGGCATATGATGTCGAGTCGATGATGCCAATACGCGAGTAGCAGCAGCAGAATCAACGGCTACCCCCTTGTTCATGTGTACACACCATGCTGACGTCCGACCAGGGAATAACCATTTGACCACTGCAACGTGACCGTAAAACCATATCGATAACTCGGACAAGATGCCACACAGCATAATCCTAGAGAAATGGGATTATCTCGGATTACAGATTCCCAGAGTTTTAATTTCTGTTGAACGTGTCGTGTTGGACAAAGTCTCGCGTGGGTACGTACCAAGCAAGAACTGGCACAGTTTAGACCATTGTGCGCTGAATGAATAATTAATTCACAGCTTCCGCTGTTGATCGCCAGGGCGATCATTACTCAACCATCCACGTTTTGTGGAAGCCTGTTTGAAAAGTGTCGGTTGTCTTCCTTTAAGCGCCATCAGGCTTTTGGTATGGAAATTCGGTATAAAACATATCCAACTATCGATAACCGTTTATGTTTATGGCCGATGTCCGTGGATATATTATGGGCGATTTGATTGTTTGAGATGAAATGGGCCGGACTGATAGCGGCAGGTTAATTGCTGACGTTTTGATTGTTTGCTTAATTTTCTATAATAGTGCCCTGGGCGCACATTTAAGTGCCATGGAATAGATTAATATTATCGGCGAGAAATAGACAAAAGAAACCGTTAAATAGTCAGTTGAATTGAGTTGTAAGAGGGGGAGAAGTTAAAGAGTAGACCTTCGATAGATAGACGTGGATAAAAAAAACTTATTGGGTGGGTCTTTGAATGGTGAAACTGAATTGGTAAACTTTCCATTTGTTATCAGCATTCAACATTGCTTGGGATTAATTTTTTAATCCTACAGATCGCCTTGAATACTTATGTTGAAAGCATTTCTCTTTATCAGTTTTGATATCAACTCTTTTGTTTGTTCCGTAAATGTAGGTTTTAAAATGACTGTGTGTCTTTGATGATGATGACTCAATTAAAAAAAAACACGGATAATATTTAGAATTGCTTTTAAACAGGTCCTTGAGAAAAAACCCGGAATTCGGATTATCTCTGCTGGCAATTCAATGATCGTTAACGCGATAAAGACTGTAAAGAAGAACTAAGCGATTGTCAGTCAGTAAGTTCGTGATTTACTTTTCCAAGAAGGAAATACATCATCAGATCTATTGATATACAAAAATCATTAAAATTAGCGTCAAATCAAGAGCTCGCTACGAAAATTCCTACTGGCGAACTGTCAAACACAAACACTCACTCGAAGACTTAGAACTTATCGTCAATAGGTTGTAAGTGGGTGCGATTGCTCAAACTGGGGGGTGGATTTGAACCATGGAGCCCATTAATCTCCTAGTGAAAAAATATTTTACATTAGTTTTGCTTGGGTAAGTATCGAAATTGGGTAAATCGAAAACTTAAAAAAAAAACTAAAAACCGACGAAATGAAAGAAAAATACAATTTTATACCCACGTTATTGGTGTTGTGCGCCCAATTTATTTTTTAAAGTGACGAATAAATTACATATATGTACCTGTGCACCAAAGCGTACGAAAACAAAAACGCACCACCAAGATGGCACTGGATTGAATGTTCTTCCGAAATTTTTAAAGGGTAGCACGTATCTTCAAAACCAACTTGCAAATTATTTAAAACTTGCACTAATCAACTAAAACACTTAAGAACTCTTAACTCTTTTTTTCTTTTTCCCCGCCATCGCTTTTCTGATTGTTCCTGCTTGCTTTCTCTTTTAGTTTTCCTTTCCTATGTTGCTTAAGACTTTTTTCGTTGCAAAAACTCAAAGTTAAAAAAAAACAAAACAATTGGCCCCTATAATGTAAGCTGTAGGCTTCCAGTCAAAGGGTAAAAAGGACTTAGGATTCAATGTAAGCTTACGAGTGTAAAGAATGTGTCTGAATAAGAAACGGGATCGACTCAGGACAACGGAATCATTTTATCAAAGTTAGTCCTCTTTCTCGATTTGGTCATAGCACTATCGATCCCGTCTCTTAATCAAACACATACTCTACGCTCCTAAGCCTACTGTGACTCCTCAGTACTTTTTACCCGTTGGCTGGAAAGTGCAATCGCGCTTACTCGTTTTGATGTACCGGCGTTCACACGTGTCAGGTCTTACTGAGCATATTCACTCATCGAATATAAATACATTTTTGTGGCGAAACAGTCTCATTAGTACCCAGGGCAATGCTTCCAACAACCATTCATGTGTGCGTAGGTACTTCTTCATTCCGCCGTCAGGCAGAACGAACCATTCAATAGTGGTAACTACAGCGAAAACTGACAACCATCCGACCTGAGTGAAGTGAGGATAGAAATGTCTAAACTCAAGCTTAATAAGGCTGCCGGAAATGACGGCCTTCCCGCCGAGCTTTATAAAGCCAGCGGAGATGACTTGGTAAGAACCCTCCACCAACTCATAAGCCAAATCTGGTCGGAAGAAAGTATGCCTGAAGCATGGAACCTCAGCATAGTTTATATTAACTGCGCCAACTACAGTCTCCTCAACATCGCCTTCAAGATCATATCCACAACCGATCGAATTTTCACACTTCGACTGATCGTGGAAAAAAACCCAAGATGTCCAAATCGATTACCACCACCTACTCATCGATTACAAAGCCGCATACGACACCATTTATAGAGCAGAATTATACAGAGCCATGTCTAGTTTTATTATAACGCCCAAACTCGTCCGTATCTGTAGGATGACGATGGAGAATTCTCGCTGCTCCACCACATTCGATACCGAAAAAAAGGATTTAGGGAAGGCGATGCTCTGTCACGTGAGTTCTTCAATTTGATTCTTGAGAGGATTGTGCAAAACTTACGAGCCAACACCTGAGGCATAATTTTGCAAAAATCGGTACAACTACTAGCATACGCCGACGATATTGACATTATTGCTCGAACCCAGCGTGATGTCATAGCCACGTTTGCTAGTATAGAGAAGGAAGCGCCAAAAATAGGTTTAGCAGTAAATGAGAGCAAGACTAAGTTAGGTAATAAGGGACTTTGTTTATCTCGGCTCCACTATTATATCTGACATCTCGTCAGAAATTAAACGAAGAATTACTCTTGCCCATCGCTGTTTCTTCGGGCTAAGAAGGCAATTCAGTAGTAAAGCCCTCAATCGAACTACTAAGATCATCCCATTCCTGCTCTACGGAGCTCAATCATGGACCGTATCAAAAGCGGAAGAAGAAATCCTTGGTCGATTGGAAAGGAGAATTCTTCGCAGATTCTTCGTTGACGGGCTATGGAGAGGAAGATTCAACCAAGAACTATACGAGCGGTAAAGCGACATGCCCCTTATCAAAAAACTCCGCATTGGACGTTGAAGATGGCTTGAAAATTTAGAACGAATTTACACTAATACTCCGGCTCGCATAGCCTTCGATTTCGAGTCAGACGTTGGATGCATAAGAGGGAGTTAGAAACCGACCTCAACCAACTTGGAGTGTGCAACTGGAGGCAATTAGCTGAGGACCAGGCTAATTGGAGAGGCATGTTGGTTGAGGCTCATGTTCATTCTTAAGTTAGTAAGTAAATTGACATTCCGATGGCCTAACAGAGACTGGGATCACTAATATTCACACCCATGACAGGAAATCGAATATCGGCACAGCAAATGAGAAATACTGCAAAAAATGATTGTCGAAGGACTGCAAATGCAAGTGATGGCCAAGTCGTTTGCAGATACCGTATACCTTTATGTCTAGGCTAACAACATTCCACCAGCACACAATGTCAATCACCAATGGCGACGACGCAAACAAGACAAGGCTGCAACTGAAGTGCTTCATTTTTTTTTCGACTTCGAGAAAGAATTCTCAGGTTTGACAAAGATTGGGGATGCTCACAGCCAAAAATTAGGCTTAGCGACAGCTGGCATCGAGAGTTGTTGAAAAAAAAAAAGAATTTAAACACCGGCACCGGCCTCTTTCAAAGGTAACGAGGGTTCCAGACCAGCACCGATGTACGAACGTTTTTCGGAAGTATAACACGTCAAAGCCAAGAATACAAGGCTTGAACAGTATCCGTAGTTAAGTAGCTGCCGACACTGACAGAACCACTTCTGCTGAATATTAAACGTTGACGCTCTGAGGCAGAACAAACCGTTCCTTATTGGCGGAGATGAGCTACCCACCACTCTAGACCCGAACTAAATGGAGTGAGGCACGTTAAGCCCATCAGGGATTCTCAAATTGATGGTCTTCTTTGCCAATGAAGCAAACTAAACAGAACCTCGCCCAGTATTGATAAACCGGCTAAATTCACCCATCTGTGCATCTGGGCATGATGACAATGGGGAATTCTCGCTGCTTCATCTGCATCAGCAACGACGACGAACTGTCAGGTGACTTCCTTAACATCATTCTTGAGAAGATTGTGCAAAACTCCCGATCCAACACCAGACGCATAATCTTCAATAAATCTGTGCAACTACTAGCATACCCTGACGATATTGACATCATTGGGTAACAAGGTGTTACAACCACGACTGCCATGATAAACAAGGAAGCGGCAATATTGACTTTTACAGGAAACTAGGGTTGTCAACAAGAGAAGATACACAACATAGACGAATTGGACAAATCAGGAGATAACCCTCGGGTGCTCTATTAACTTTGACAATCGAGGCGGAGGCCGCAACTGTTATACAACTTCACTTCAGACAAAAAGCTGAGTTGCCTGATATCAAACTTTTCGACTGTGATGATTACACCATCAATGATAATTCCTTGCGGGACTACATTGCCGCCTGGACATTGCGGAAACACTTGACAGTATAACGACCAGCAGAATGCGGTAGTTAGCGGGCGAGAAGTATGCCTGCAATCTGCCGCATTCTGTTGGTCGTTATACTGCCAAGCGTTTCCGCAATGTCCAGTGCCCAATTTTTTAACGTTTGACCAACTCCTTGATGATGATGAGACGCAACAATGGCTAGAAAGTCATGTCTTGTAGCGATCTCAAGCATTCGTTTGAGATCATTCATTTGTTGACCGGCGAGAACCCACTGAAGATCCTTGTCGGTGCCATCATCAACTCTGGACCAAGTGAAGATTCGATTAGTATAGGTTTTCCGTCGTCAAGCCGTCGATGTGTCACTGGAGCTCGTAAAGCTGAAATTAGTAACATCAAGACCATCGACCAACGCTGCTAAGGGATCATCCAACTCATATGTTATTGAGAAAATGGACGAATTTGAACGTGCTGCCAAGTCCAACCGATAAACGTATACCATACAACGACATCTCGTTGTATCAAAGGAAATCCTAACTGTTTGTGCTAAGATTTAGCTTACGAACATAACCCTCACTCCAACGTCTAAGGAAAACTTACATACGATCAAGACATCTCAGTGTCCTGCTCTACGACAGTGAAGAATGCACCGTATCAAGGCGGATAAAGAAATCCTTGGCCATTTTGACGGAACAATTCCTGGGTCGCATTTCTTTAGACGGACATTGGCGACAACGATTAAGCGATGACATAAAAGGCTAAGTTGAAGCTAAATACCGACGTCGACCTGGAGCGAAACGACGCAAATACTACGATCTGCAAAATCTTTGATTTTCAGCCAGACGTCGGAGAAACATTTTTTCCAAGGATACGTCATTCTCTGCTATTATTACCATCCGCAGTGACCAATATGTTCCGTGTTTCCCTTCAATACGCTCAATTTTCATCCTCATATAACCTCTCGCGCCATCGGGCATAAAGTGACATTCATGCATTAAAATTGAGCCATCATATCCCTAACAAAGCCGCACATGTCCTCGCGAACAAGCGCGCAAAAATGACATTCCGATCACATCCACCGATACTGGTAACGTCGAACATTAAAAAAAAAAATCTCCTTTGTCGTCATGTCATGGATTCGTGTTCCGTCAGTCCGACCTCAACGATTTCCCTCATAAAACACAAACGGGACCATCACCAAGCCTACTTAGCCAAGGCAAACACAAGGATAATTAAATGCATCTGCTCTCGTAAATCCAAACGGATTTACATACACCGGCCATATAACGCGAACTGTGCACTCATTTCATCACATTAGTGCCGTCGGTTGTACACAGAGGGTTTCACCACTACAGGGTGTGCTCTTGCTGATGCTGGTGCACACTCAGGAAGGTACCAACATATGGACAATGAATTGAAGGTTTTATGCGTTCGGATAACGTATGCTAAATTGCACATTCGCCAACTGTTCATCATCATCATCATTGTCGATGTTGTAGGCCCGGCTAAGAGTTAACGTCTGTGTATCTCGGAACTATAACTTGAGGCGATCCTTCCTATGTGTGCGCGCACCCTTGCATGTGGCTAAGTACTTTTATTTTTGTTTCCAATTTCAGTTCACTCCATTTGCAGACGTCATTTGGTCGAGTTCTAGAATCGGACGCACTGTTGTGCTGTTTTTACGAGTCCCAGCCAAAGGCAAATCCTTGCGATATGGTGGTATACGAGTATCTGAGGAATACGAAGGAAAAGATAAAGCACACCAAAAGTCGGCACAAGATTCCTCGACATTGAATGAAATAAAATATTCACAACAAATAAAGAAGCCGATGGAACCGCAGGCAATAACAGCAGCCGGTCCGACAGACAGACGGACGGTCTCGACTAGGAAGCGGTGGCGGGGAATGGGAAATACTCGATCAATGGAAGGGTATACAGTGAGCTCACGAAGAAACGCCACAGCAGAACATTATACAAACCAGTGACGGGTATAAATGGACGAGATCACCGAAAGTAAGATGCACATCACGTTAAATGGGATCTTTCGCGCAGGATATCATTGGCCTAACATAACTTAAATGGGTTTGGGCTATTACCGGCGCTGCTGTACACCGTTGCTCCAGTTGGAAGCGATTGGTAATTTGTTAAATCTTCCTGCTGGACGACAACATTGAGGCGCTCTTCTGCACACCATACCAAACCAATATCATTGCAGCATGCTCTGGACGAGTGCAGCACTCTCCGATGACCATAGCCATCGAGAGGCTCTTGGGTAAATTACGTTTACGTGTTTCTTTTAAGGTTTTGGGCCGGAATTAATGGCAGCAGTCGCTTATGCATGCAAGCTTTTCAGTCGCAAGGTAAGAACAAAAATAAAATACATCCTGCCGTGGCTATTAATTACGGAAACATGTCATTAGGATTCAAAGACTACCATGTGGTGTTCAGCTGTGGACTGGCTTTGGTAGCCAGACCAGAAGCATCAGAGACGTGAGGTGCTGAGTGAAATTAAGTCAAAAATTTGAAGCGGCAATGTGGTGGTGGATTTTTTTTTTAAATACTGTTGCACACGAGTCACATCGTGATTCGATTGGAGAAGAATCGAAACGGGAGGGGGGTACTGCTAGAAAATAATTATTGGATGGATTTTGAGATCTTGAATGGAAATGTATGGAGATTTTTGCTAACACATGGTGGAATAAATCTTAACCACTAGTTCGTAATATGTTTTCGGTACTATGACTGTGGAATATGTCGAAACCTTGTTGGCATTGTGTTTGGAGACTTAAGAATACATATGAAGGTTTTATGGTCAACCGAACAAGCTCATATATTCCTCTCCTTGATGATTAACTGCATCGAATGACTCTGAAAATACTTGCTATATTGCACCACTTAATGAATACTTACAGTTTATTGAAAGCAGAACTACCTTATCGACACTAGATACACTAGAGATGTGAAGCAGCGCAGTAGTTTTGATACATGATCGATAGGTTCCAATCATTTTGGTCATCATACGTTTAAGTGAAGTGAACCCAATCGTTTCCAATAACCCTTCCATTAAACTCAAGCCTGGGGCGTGTATACGCTTTATATATCGAGGCCAGGTCAGAAGAAGCCTAGACATTTCGCTGCATTTTTAGCGATTTTGAAGATATGGTTACTGACGCACATACCGATCATGAAAAGTTTTTCAGTTTTGACGATGTAAGTGCCGTTCATGGATAACGGCTGTAAATTTTGGTTTCGCTTAGATGACAGAAGACAGCTTTGGTTTTACTAACTTACTTAGGTGGCTCTACAGTGCGGAATGAACCTTGGCCTCAAATAACATGCTTCTCCAATTAGCCCGGTCATTAGCTAAATGCCTCCAGTTGCGCACTCTACTTTGGTTGAGGTCGGTTTCTACTTGTGCGCGCCACTTAAGGCGTGGTCTTCCTCTACCGCGTCCGACGTCTGGCTGGGATGTTGTGCGTCCAATTCGTCGATTTGCCGCTCCTTCTCTATACTAGCAAACGTGGCCATGACATCACGTTGGGTCCGACCAATGATGTCAATATCGTCGGCGTATGCTAGTAGTTCTACCGATTTTTTGCAAAATTGTGCCTCTGATGTTGGCTCTTGAGTTTTGCACAATCCTCTCAAGAATCAGATTGAAGAAATCACATGACAGCGCATCGCCTTGCCTAAATCCTTGTGTCGGTAAGTTCATGTTTCCGACCCTGAGTGAGCAGCGAGAATTCTCCATCCTGATCCAACACAAACGGACAAGTTTTGAGCGGTATACCAAACCTAGACATGGCTCTGTATTGTTCGTCTCTATAAATGCTGTCGTATGCGGCTTTGAAATCGATGGTGGGTATCGATTTGGACTTCTTGGTTTTTTTTTCCACGATCTGTCGAAGTGTGAAAATTCGATCGGTTGTGGATTTTCCGGTTTCAGCCGTTCTCATATTACGGCAGATAGGATCTTGTAGGCGATGTTGAGGAGACTGTAGTTAGCGTAGTTAAGAGGGTCTCCTTGATCGGACAAACGATGCTGAGGTTCCATTCTTCAGGCATACTTTCTCCCGACCAGATTTGGCTTATGAGTTGGCGGATGGTTCTTACCAAGTCATCTCCGCTGGCTTTATAAAGCTCAGCGGGAAGGCCGTCATTTCCGTCGGCCTTATGAAGCCTGAGTTTAGATATTGCTATTCTGACTGCACTAAAGTCAGGTGGTTGACAGTTTTCGCTGCCTTTGCCAATATTGAATGGTTGAATCGTTCTGCCTGATAGCGGAATGTGCTGTTCGGACAGCGGTGGTGTGGTGTTAATCGAGAGTTTAAGGGATATGCGTTGCGCGAAGGTCTTGGCGGTGACTTACGATATTAAATGTTTTCACAGTATTTCTGGATTGTTGCAGCATGGCGGATTTCCGCATTCTCAACTTGGCTACAACAAGGTAGTGGTAAGAGTCGATGTTAGCTCCTCGGAATGTTCGGACATCCAAAACACTGGACGCGTACCTCTTGTCTATCGCAATGTGATCGATTTGGGTGAACGTTCGTTGATCTGGAGACCGCCATGTCCCCTTATGGATATCGAGGTGAGGAAACCGTGTGCTGGCTATAGCGGCATTTAATTCCGTATAGCGAAGTCAAAGTTACCAGACGTGTTGTCGTGTAGGCTATGTTTTCCGACAATACTGTTGAAGATGTCTTCTCTTCCAACCTTTGCGTTAAAATCTCCCAGCACGATTTTAACATCGTACTTCGGTAGTCGCTAATAGGTTTTGTCAAGTAGCTCGTAGAATCAATCGTTAGCTATATCATCTTTCCCCTCCATCGGAGAGTGAGTGGACTACGGGATTATGCGGTGCGGTTGGCCTTTCGATTCATTCGCTATCATCTCTGGGCCTGACTTACCTTGGAAATTCCTACAGAACCTGTTGTCCGAATATGTCGTAGCAGCTCATCTAGGTTCGTCTGGGATAGCAGGCCGGGTATTCCGAGCCAGTATGATCACGGTATTTACTCGCACTTATCGTTTAGCAGGTCAAATCAGGTTGGATGAGACTAGTACCCGATGGTTATCACCTCGGAATGTTTGCACTGTCAAAATGCTGCACAAGAGCTTCTGTAACGTAAGCCTCTCAATTTGATTGAGAGTTTGTATGTCCAAAAACCGCCATGTTCCTCAATGGATATCATTGTGAGGATACCATAGAAACCTTAATTAATCAATCACGTCCGTTGCCAGAAGTGATGAGGTTTAAACTTTCCGACAATAATTTTTACATTGCGTTACATCATAATTCGGGAGTCGTTCAAAGTTTTCTTCAGAAGATCCTATAGCGACAATCCTATGGCAGACAAGGGTTATTTTTCCAATTGGTTTCTTCAGGCGGATGCTGATTCCTTCGAAGTCTAAATTATCATTCCAAAATCGATCGCTCACGACAAAACCGCATATGAATAGAAATTTTGTATTTCCGTGAACTATAACACGAAACGTTGCAAGTGTCCCAATATTTCATAAACCTTTGGGACAGCATATCGCAGCGTATATCCTTGATAGCAGTACTGTCTCTTTGTAGCAGCTTAGGGCTTACGCTGTTTTTTTTTTCTTATTTTTGTTGTACGTTTTAACATTCCCAGGTTGCCCTTAAAGTCAGTCCTCTCTATGGGTATTGTTTGCTTCGTAACAATGGCTTCTGACATGATTGGGTAAATTAATATAAATCGTAGTATCCAACCTGCATGTCCAGTTCCAATTTAACAGATTCCTCTACATCACGGGACAGTCTTAGTCTTCACAATGAAATTGAACGCTGCCGTTGGCATTTCGTTTCATCCGCTACCATATTTATTCAACTCGGATGCCTATATGCCTTGAAATTCTTGTATGACCTATTTTCCGGGTCCTATAGCTCATATAGGTTTTCAGTTTGAACCTGTAGACACAACCCTTGATTCCACATTTGTAATTCTTCCTCTGCTGTCTAAGAAGATTTCTTTCTTGGGGGTCTTATCCCTTCGAACCATCTGAACGCTTCTCTATCCACCAATTGAGGATTCGTCCGATGTGAGACCAGCAACTCCTAGTGAGGTTCTTCAATTTTCTCAGGGAGTCTAATTGAACAGGGTAATATAGCTCTTCGTCGTGCCACACTGGCAATTTGTCAGAATGTAGTGATGCAACTAACGTTTGAGTTGCTGCAGTCTTACTTACTTAAAAGGCGCTACAGTCCGGAATAATCCTGGGCCTTAACCAACATGCCTCTCCAATTCGCCCGGTCCTTAGCTAACTGCCTCCAGTTCCGCACTCCAAGTTAGTTAAGGTCGGTTTCTACTTGTACGCGCCATTTGAGGCGAGGTCTTCCTCTACTTGCTGCAGTCCTCCTTCCTCTTCAAAAATCTAGGAACCAACAATATTAGCTGAGAAAATTGCACACCACATTGGAAGAAATGTTGAATGCAAAGGCCTTTGCTGCAATTCCTAGGGATTTTTGTCAACTCTGTAGTGCACGTTCTGATTGTTGATACATCCAAGCAAGCGAAAATGGACTCCATCACTGAAAAAAAACTTTTGCGCCCTAAAGAACGATTTCAATAAGCGCCTCACATACCTTTCTTCTAGAAATGAAGTCGCGATCGAAGAGTTCCAGCACAATCGCCAACTTTTACGAATGGTAGTGAAGGTCATCGTGGAACGTGCCTACTATATGATCAGAAATTACAAACACAGACGCATGTTTCGCCCGCAGAACGCCTTGGCGATAGTAACATTGAAGCACCCACCAATTCTCATGTAATCTGATGAACCGAGAAACTCTCATTGTTCGTCCTGTTAAACACGTGGTTAGTCTGCACTTAGGGGTCCATGAACCAATTGATTTTGCGTCTGGGACAGTACTGATCAGGTCAACATTGAAGCGATTTGGGAAGAAAGTTTGTAGACTACGTCTGTCGAATGTGGCCACTCCCCTCCGCTAGGAAATAATAAAAAGCGATGGTTTCCTCTGTCGAAATAATCTGCGCTATTGTTGGTTTCGGCTGGTTCGTATAATTTCTTGTCTTTCTGACGAGAATGCTTAAGCCAGCCAACTTCCTATTGAAACATTTAGTCTAGGCTACCAATGTTACATGACAGAAAACATGAGCATAGCCGAAATCCCTTAGCTAATCAGACATCATTATACCAATAGACTCGACAATCATTCCAAATCCACATTTATCTTGAGTACCCAAGTTAATCTTTACAGCGACAATACATGGAATTATAATAAAATAACCGAAACGCACTCTAAATTGTACCGTTAGTCATATTTCTTGTCCAATAGAGTTCAGAAAAACGAAAAAAAAACGTCAAACCAAAATATTACCAAGTTCGTGCATCAACTCTTTTGTTTCGAACGACGTACAATACTCCCGATGTCGTCATCCATAAAAGTAAAGCAGAGCCAACTTAACATCAACCAATTTAAATCACCTCGTCTCCATAAGGAGGCATAAACGATTTCTCTTCTTGTCACTGCTTCGCTATGATCGTCCATGCAGACAATGATTGAAGGTCCTATCCAAGCGCATGTACCCATGTATCCATACCATGCATGCGACAGTGTGCCGTCGCAACCACTCATGTTTCGGTGATATTCAAATTGATAGATACAATTCCAGCAAACGAACTAATTGCATCATCAACGTACATATTGTCCGTGTGGTGCACAGTCACCCAGTAGATCCAAGCCAACGCGATACGAGTAGCAATCTCCATACGCTCTGATGGACATGGACACTATGCTGCAGGTTGAAGGGGTACTGCTACCAGTTTCCTCATCATAAAGACGAAGCAGGGAAAACCTTCATGTCCTGCACCCGATTTATCCATTCATGACTTTCTAACCTAAATGCCAGGGTACTGGTACCTCTCACTCGCAGTTGGTGACAGCAGCCGTCCGCATAGCGTATCCAGAGCAACAACAAAAAATCAAACCAAGAATATAAACGGAAACAGTAAATTTCCCGTGTTGTTATTTTATGGTCATAAGCCATACATACATTATCCCAAGAGGATTGCATGTGCATCACTGCGATGACGAAGACTCGACTCGGGCAAAACCACCAATGGGCTCCTCAATGACGTTGTCGTCGTCATAGACGTTTGGCTCTCGACAACGCGACGTCGACGAACGACGCTGATGGTGCGAGAACTTCCACGCAAAGACCGAGCACAATCCGCTGGCCCGATCGAAGGCTGGAAACGAGAGCGAAACGATTGATTTGCATTGAACACAGATGGATTCTGTGTGTATTTGGCCGTTTGCGGTACACATCATCGGATTGCTGCAACAAGTCCGACTTCAGTTCCCACATTTATATTCCCAGCGGATTTGAGTTTTTTTTTTTTTTTTGTAACTCATTCTTGTTTCTCGAACCCAGCTCTACCACTTCCTTTGTAGGGATACGTATACTCGGATTTGTATCTCAGCGCTATATGGGCCTGCCGCAGTGGAGTGCGTTTATTTAAATTAATTTTGACAGAGAGACCATAAATCGCCTGGGTAACCCCTATTGACCTGAGTTGTCAGGTTTGATTGTCGCATATGACAACTGCATTGGCGTGACCCTCGTTTGCTGTTCGCTGAAGCATATATCACGCACACCCTCGCTGCGGCAGTCTATCCGAATGGGAGGGGACCGATCCCCTTTGGAATTCCATCAAGAGATCAAGTGCAACTAGTTGCTCCGCTCGGTCCGCTAAGCGATCATGTTCATGTATGGCGCCAAGATATTAGAAACGCTCTGTTGCCCCTTTTCATGCGGTTCTTTGGTGATTTGCTTACATGCAGTGTCACGGTATGGCTCGTTTGCATTGTTGATATGGCACGTCCCCTTGTGTTATGCACTCTTGCTGGGGTTGACGGTGCGTGTAAGTGGTGGCAAATCGAATAACAAACAAGGCTTGTGCGCCTTTGAGGTGTGAACAGATATGGGCTTTTATTTAGGTGCGAACAGAGGGGGAGGCTATTAGGAACCATAAGGCACTACGGTATTTCACGGTACTTGGTCGTATGACAAATGGATTTTAGTTTAAGGCGGAAATGGTTGGGTGACCAGAAGCGTGCTTTTCAATTTTCATCTACAACTGTCACATCAATTTAAAGGTTTGTCGTCCGATGGAATAATTTAACTGGTGGTAAATATTTACCTTGGTATATTGGTCCGGGTATTGTGGAACGAGGGTAGACTCTGATTGGCTGTCAGTTGACAATGCCCAGTGTTTGTAAGTCTGACTACACATCAAGTGCCTATTTTTCCCTACAAGTGGAAACCATCGGACACTGGTATCATCCAACTGTTGATAACAAGACGAAAATCAGCAAAACTATCTAAAGCCTGATCAAACTGGCACGGAATACACGGCCTGATGTTCCAGGCGAACCTAGACAAGCTACTTTGATATATTTGGACAACAGGTTGTCTTGGAATTTCAGGGGTTATAAAGGCGCCTTGAACAGAGATGGTGGCGGATGAACCGAAAGGCCAACGGCAGCGCTCAATTCCGTAGTGGATACTGATGGCCCCGTGTCCTAGGGGTATCTAATTAATTGGAAGTGGCATTCCAGGTTGGGGGTTGTGCATTGGGTTAACTAGACAACCATGGAAAAAACTATTTGTTACGATGCAACCAATAGCCTCGAAAAGGACTGAATTTATTGTTAACGACCCTGCTAAACGAAAACAAACGTTCGAGTCTGCACTTGGAATATGAGAACATTAAGCAGGATAGGTGCAAGCTAACAACAAGCGGAAGCTGATACAAAGCAGACATTACTGCCATATAGGAAATACGATGGAATAGGCCGGGCAAAAATAAGATAAAAAAAACTGTGACATCTACTAAGGACCGTGTTATAGTGAGCAGGAATAGCGACAATTCGGCTGCGGATTTGTTATTAGTGCCAGACTTAGTCCAGAAGACTTATTTTTCCAAGATATAAGCGAACGCATTCTAACAATCTGCATCAAGGCCAAATTCGCCAACATAAGCTTTATATATGCGCTCACGCCAAGACGGAGGAAAAAGATGATACAACTAAGGATTGCTTCTACGCAAAAATGGGCTTAGCAGTGAATGATGTGTGGCCAGGAAACTCTGACAACAATCTTAAATTTATCTTCAATTTCCAATCACCGCAATATCCTTTAATGTGGGCACGTCTTGACCAAACCTAAGAGCGACTACGATGTTAAAAGCGTGCTGGGAGATTTTAACACGAATGTGGGAAGAGAAGACATCTTCAGCTGTCTTGTAGGAAAACATAGCCTACAAAGCCTACACGTCTGGTAATGGACTTACGTTAATTGACTTCGCTACTAAACGGAATTCCACTACAGCCAGCACACGGTTTCCTAACGTTGGTATCCATAATCTGATTTGGCAGTCTCCAGACCAACGAATGGTCTACCAAATTTATGACATTGCGATAGACAAGAGGCAGTCAGTGTTTTGGATGTCCAAACATTCCGAGGAGCTAACATCGACTCGGAATACTACCTTGTTGCAGCGAAGGTAGGAATGCGGATATCCACCACTCTAAAACAATCCGGAGAAAAATATGCAATTGCAAGAGACCGCCAAGGCCTTCGCCCAACGCGTATCCACTAACCTCTTAATTAATAACACACCACCAGCATCGAATGTCGAAGAACAATGGGAACGATGCCAACAAGCCATTAGATCAGCCGCAACTGATGTGCTAGGTTTCTCGCGCCCTCCAGCAAGAAACCCCTGGTTTGATGAGGAATGCTGATAGAAGCTCGCAGCCAAAAACGAGGCCTGCAAGGCTAAGCTGCAGGTGAAGTCGAGATCTGCCGTTAACCTCTATAGGCAGAGAAAAAGGGAACAACACTGGATTTTCAGAAAGATGAAAAACGAGCAAGAAAATCGCGCGATCGAGGATATAGAGAGGTGCCTCAGCAGGAACGATGTTCGCAAGTTTTTCTAAAGTGTAAAACTTCAAGGCCAAGGATACAAGGCTCGAACAGAATGCTGTCGAGAAGACCAAGGAAATATCGTAGTTGAGACACAGTCGATGCTAAGGATATGGAAGAACCACTTAAACGGCGATGACAAACAAGATTCCGCTGTCAGGCAGAGCGAACCATTCAATATATGCAACGACAGCGAAAACTACAAACCACCCGACCTTAGTGAAGTAAGGATAGTAAAATCCTAGCAAAAGCTTTATAAAGCTGCTGGAAATGACGGCTTTCCCGTTGAGCTTGATAAACCCCGCGGTGATGATTGGTAAGTAACATCAAACAACTCATAAGCCAAATCTGGTCGGAAGAAAGTATGCCTGAAGAATGGAACCTCAACATCGTTTGCCAGATCCACAAAAAAGGATACCCTCTGAACTGCACCATGTGACTTCTTCAATTAGATTCTTGAGATGATTGTGCAAGACTCCAGCGCACACACCAGAGGCATAATTTTTCAAAAATCGATGCAACTACTATCACAGACATCATTGGTAGGACTTGACGTGATGTCTAAGCCACGTTTGCCTACGTTTGCTAGTATAGGGAAGGAAGTGTCAAAAATGGGTTTAGCACTTAATGAGGGTAAGGCAGAGTATATGCTGTCAACAGGAATGGACACACAATATCGACGAATTGGACAAAACGTCACCATTGACAGATATAGCCTTGAGGTTGTACGGGACTTTGTCTACCTCGACTCTGGCAACAACATCTCATAAGATATGAAACGAAGAATTACTCTTACCAACCGCTGTTTCTTCGGGCTAAGCAGACAATTCAGTAGTTAAGCCCTCACTCGAACGGCTAAGGAGATCCTACATAAGACCCTGATCATCCCAGGCCTGCTCTATGGTGCTGAAGCATAGACCATCTCAAAAGCAGATGAAGAAATCCTTGGTCGATTCGAGAGGAAAATTCTTCGCCAAATCTTCGGTCCCGTTTGCGTTGGAGTTGTGTGGAGAAGAAGATTCAACCAAGAACTACATGAGCTGTATAGGGACATGTCCCTGGTCCGAAATACCCGCATTGGACGCTTAAGATGGATTCGATTCGCAGCCAGACATCGGACGCAGTAGAGGAAGTCCTCGCCTTAAAGGGGTAGAAAGCGATCTCACCCACCTTGAAGTGTGCAACTGGAGACCGGGCTATTTGGAGACTGGATAGGCATGTTTTTTGAGTCCCAGGTTCATTATGGACTGTAGCGCCACATGAGTAAGTAAATAGGTAATCCATAGCACAACGTCCAGCTTAGTGTACCAGTTGAAAATAATGATATACCCTCAGGACGCTTGGGGATGGAGCGTAACCTAAGAGGTAGTAATCGAATTGCTATAAGCCCGTCGGAGACGTCGGTATCCACATCCGCTATCTAACCACAGATGAAATCTCTCAAGGGTGTTGCTAAACATCGTTGAATTCAGGGGTAGTAGCCGTCAAATGTTGTTTACAATCTTAGTCTTGGCTGGCGTAGCGTACCCGCTGAAATAGTACCATAAAAAAGGACGTGTGAGATCCGAATTTTTATATAACACAGTTTCCAATGCAGGGGGACATCATGCCCCCTCACTCACATCTAAACTTCGCATACACCAAACTTGAATAAAATTCCGATTTCAAATGGCAATAACACCCACCTGGATTGATTCTTTTTCGTGCGGGGCTTATTTCCACTTCGAAAACGGAAACATGCCCTGTGGGGGCTATTTCCTTTTATTTGAAATAAGACCCATGGGCTTATTTCCCCGCTGGTTATTTCACTGCACCGTTTACCACAGCTGACGCTTTACTTCATAATGTTAGCGAGACGATTCTATAAGAGTAAGCAAGGAGCAAGGAAATCCTCACGTTTCCAGTATCCTAATCGGACTAAAGGCGATTGAGCATCAAAAACGATAAAATGCAGATGAATAGCGATCGCCTAAATGGCTTAACAACCCCCTGATGTCATAACTATCAGCAGACCTGCAGAGAGAAAGACCCGAAACAAATAATGTTCGATGTGTTTTGGTAAGCAGGCGGATTCCTAAGTTTCTGCAAAAGAAAAGGACCTCCCTGTCTCATATTTTTAATAAGAACATCGATTGGAACGATTAACACTTCCCAACTGTAGCCAAACGTACTTCCTTGGGGCGAGCTAGAAAAACATGGTTTGCTTATGTTTGAGATCGTAAAACACTAAACTCTCTCGCAAAAAACTATATTCACACCTCGACATGTCTGATAATGTATTGGCAAACTTCACCGAATAGACCATCTTTCATTGTCCTTTAAATGTTAAAAAGGACTCCTCTCCATTGGTCATGCACCTCTTCACTAGAACAACTTGAAATCCCTTGTTTTCTCTAGCTTCTCAATGCGAACAAGGTACACCCTTGCACAGCGCACATAATCCGCCCATCATTAGCAATAACGGAATCATAACATTCCCTAAATAAACAGAAAATTTCAATACAAACATCACCTCGCACAAAACCCGAAATTCAAATCTAATTCCAAGTTCTTAAGTGTCCTTTTGTTTATGCTAAGGATTAGCCGGTGCATCTTGCCGTGAGACACATTTCTCCGAATAAAAGGGATTTATCCCCTTTTCTGCTGAAATTGTGTCAACCTGGCATTCCTTTTCATTCCATTTGGGGTTTTTTTTTTCTTTTTTTTCAAAAAAAGGATCAGAATTGTATGAAAATATTGAATTTTTGATAAACGACTCAATTACGTTCTCACCCTTGTCTGATGCAATGTCATGCCCTGGCAAAGTCAAAACTAGACCAATGCGACAGATAAAAGTCAGTGAAACCCCCTCTTGGCAACAATAGTCATCAGACAATACCGGCACCTGTACGCATTGTCCTTGCCCATCACCGACCGATACGGACACATTTTTTTTTTCCTTTCCCGCGCCATCAATTAAACGCAAGAGAAAGGTGGATCAGTGTGTACATATCCTTGGAACCCAATCTAGGAGGAAACTATCAAAATAGAATTGTATCGACTCAGCGGGTGACTGATCCGTTTTTTTTTTTTTTTTTTTAAGTAATCGATAGTTTCCCATTGACGAGGGTAACTCACTCACTAAAAGCGATCACACCGATCCACTGAGAGGATCACGATCGACAGCGGCGATCGAGGACGAAAGTACCTTATGATGTGTGTCCTAATTAATTTATGTCCAATCTTGGAAGACAGGTGCATTCGAGCATGCAGCATGCTGTTATGCATTCGCGATGCATTTTCGATGTTTTTTTTTTTTCATTCGTTGATCGTTTCAGCTGGTCCTTGCAGTTGGTCGGACGGACTCTCGATGGTCGTTTTATTGAAATATTAACATTCCCTTGTGCGCGCCTGGCCTTTTTGAGCAAGACTCTGGCGTTGTGTATGGAGCGCATTGGTATTTCACCAGGTTCACACGCGGGGAGAGTGAATGCGCGCATTAATACCCGAGAGCAGATGATACGAATATCCTTTTGGTCAGAATTTTAATCCTTTTTTTTTTGTATTCGACAGGGGAATTCATTATTGGTGGTGGTTGGATATCGATTTGTTACATGTGAACAGGTTGCGCGTTTTGTTGAACGGGAAAAGGATTTTTTTTTTGTTTGGTCTGTGTGTGCACCTTATGAAAGGAAGGACAGTGACAACGGCGGAATTCGTTCGTTAATTTATCGACGGGAAGGTATTAACGGGAGCGAATTGATTTCATTTGATTTAATTGTCGACATTTATTTGATGGGATTTTGGGTTTTCGATGGAGCAGATGTTGTGGTGGTGTCGATTTGTTTGTGGGTCATGGAGGGATTAATCCGGATGTGTGATGATGTTTGGGGCGAAGTACTGAATGATTTTGAAAATTTTATGGAATGCATATAGTGGTGGTTGTAAGTAATAGTTGTTGTTGTCAGGTGTGAATGTGTGACTGTGATTATAATCGCATTTTATGTCGTACTTTGTCGTCCACCTGTCGGGTGTCCACAAAGTATCGCATCACTTTATCACTAAAACCAATTAACTGGTGGTGATGTGGTCATTGTGAGAATCAGGTGATGAATAACTTCTTTCTCCATATAAGACGTGATATAGTCCCGACAAGAACCTTCATGCATCATGACAAGTTGTTGTGTGACTAGGTAAGCCACGGGACAAGTTCGACCTACATGAGAAGGGTGCGGCAAGCTTGTAGTTCGTCGACTATACTCCTTGGCTGGGTGTAGTTCTTGCTCTGTTACCATGACATGCCAGTTCAAACGGTTTTTTTAGAGGTTGGTTTTCCGAATAGAGGCAAAACTGACATTTTGTGGTCGAATCGGGCAACTCTAATGTGATTAATGTTCAGTTTGGTTTGCCATTTCATCATGAACAGGTTGACAAATGAACAACGCTTGCAAATCGTGCAAATTTATTTCGAAAATAATGGTTCAGTTCGCGAAGTTTAACGCATTTTTTGGTCGACATAAACGTCCAATAGAGCAATTAATTCGGTTATTCATATATCGTTTTCGCTCTACGTTTACTCGATGTTATAATACGTATCCCCGCAGAGACGTCGAAAACTGCGCAACGAAGAAACAATTGCCGCTATAGAGCAAAGTGTTGAAGAGGACCCGAATGAATCGACTCGCCACCGTGCACAGCAGTTGGAGCCTTGTCCATCAACTTTATGCAAGATTTTGGACAAAGATCTTGGCTTACGACCCTACAAGATCCAGCTTGTGCAAGAATTAAATACCATGCAATGGGTCGTGACTTTGGTGTATGGGCCGGAAATGAGATTCATCTCGAAGCTGATTTTCATCGCAAAATTTTGTTCAGCGATGAGGCTCACTTTTGGTTGAATGGCTTCTTCAACTAGCAAAATTGCCACATCTGGAATGAAGAGAATCTACATGAGACCCTTGAGACGCCATTACATCCACAAAAACTGACTGTTAGGTGTGCCCTATGGGCTGGTGCAGTCATTGAGCCATACTTCTCCCGAAATAATGTTACCGTTAATGGATACCGGTATAGAGCCATGCTAACCGACTATTTGGTTCCCGAATTGGATGGCCTGAATGTGGATGAGATGTGGTTCCAACAAGACGGCGCTATAAGCCACACAGCGCACATCACAATCGATATATTGAAGGAAACATTCGATGAGCACATAATTTCGCGGAATGGACCTGTCAACTGTCTACCAAGATCGTATGATTTGACACCATTGGATTATTTTCTTTGGGGATATGTGAAGTCGCTCATCTACGCCAATAAACCAGACTTGGAAGCCAACATTCGTGGCGTTATTGCCGACTTATGGCCCCAAATGCTCGAAAAAGTGGTTGAAAACTAGATCTCTAGACTTGGCTTTATTCGAGCCAGCCGCGCCGGAAAACTGGCTTTAAATCTTATTTTAGCAATAATGGCATCAAATTATCCTTCGAATAAAGCTAAATTGGCAGAGTTGAAGGGATTTTTCTGTATTTTATTTCAATTCGAAGTTCTAGACCTAACAAAAAACACCCTACACAATTATTTTTGTCTCGTGCCAGATTCAAACAAAAGAAGCCAAAAGCAGCTTTAAATTGGCCAAGGAAGGATATAAAGGATTCAAAATTGGAAGAAAACAGAGTTTAGGAAAAAAAAAAAATTAAAATCCAAAAGTAACCAAATCAAGAACACCCGAAATCTTCCAATTGTAAAGGTTCGTCGCAGTCCCGAAATGTGCAGACGACAGAGCATGGCCTTACCAAATCTTTTCAAATGTCTTGTGATTACAACCGTTAGAAAGGTTGATGATTAGTGCGCAGATTCCACGAGGCTTCCACACAACTCCTTCGAATTCCAGAGCTTTCATGGTCGGTCGTCTTGTACAGTGTCACCTGTTTGTATGTCATTTCGTTTATATGCAAACCCGATTGAATCGCAAGTGTCGCGTAGTCTATCTTGGCTGTCTGTAATGGTTTTCATTCCTCTTAACAGTCGGGGAAAAGGTTTAGCTGTTGTATTTCCCTTTCGGAAGAAAGGTGGTATGACTTGAGCTGCAAATAAGCTATCAGGTTGAGAGAGAGACAAACTTTTGGTTATGCAAAACAGGTCTCTTTCCGAGTAGATGGTAAACTGCATTTGTCCAGCCTTTACCAAAAAAAGGCGAATCTTCTTCTCTCTCCAATTTCCAATACCAATTTCACTTACGTCTCTTCTAACCAAGGAAGCGCTGATAAATCTAAAAAAAATTGTTGGCGCAACAGGCTCGTTAGTACCCAGTGCAAAGCTTTCTCACAACCATTCATGTGTGAGTGCGTAGTTTTTGCACGATGGCGGGACCTCCTGTTTTGTGCTGGAATCCAAACGGCTATGTTGAGATAAGCTGTTCTTGACAATTGATTCTTCTCGGAAGATTTTTCTGATCATACCGAGAGGAGGGCCAGTGAAAAATCATTAAGGTGATGCTACGGCTGGGAATCGGACCCAGACCTTCTGCGCGGCAGTTCATCGCTCTAACCATCGCGCCACCGATCACGTGATAAATCGTTAGCTAATGGAATATCTCGAAACACGAAAACTTCTTTATGACCGGTAGTACGGTTTTCGCAGCAACAGGTCCACCGGTGATTTGATGACATATATCACCGAAAAGTGGAACCAATTAATCCACCATGGTGGAGAAAGTAAGATTGTTGCACTTGATAATTCAAAGGCATTTGACTGGGCTTAGCATCAAGCCCTTTTGTCAAAAATGCGTGCATTTGGAATCGATGAAAACCTACTTCTATGGATTAGAAATTATCTTTCGAAACGTACAATACAAGCTGTTTTGGACGGTTTTAAGTCTACAGCTCGCCAAATAAATTCTGGTGTCCCTCAAGGCTCAGGGTTGTCGCCGACTCTTTTTTTCATTTTTCTAAATGAGCTCCTGTCTGCAACTTTTAATCCAATTGATTCCTTCGCTGATGACAGTACTGTCAGCTTCTCATATTCGTTTTCTGGTCCACGTAACTCATCTTCGAACGTGGAATCTACACGACAACATAGGTTAAGCTCATTGAATTCCGATCTTCACAGCATCATCAAATGGGGTAGTGGGTTTAGAAGTAAACATTCGAATGTGGACCAGGTTCATCGAATCAGTGTTGTAATTTAGAAAGCTTTCGAAGAAAAGAAAATTTGCTGAGCCGTTTTTCTTGACGAGTCGCAAGCTTTAGACAAAGTTTGGCATAGAGGCCTTCAATACAAACTAAGACACGTTCTGGTTGAAAAATTATATAAAATCCTCGTTTCGTACCTTGAGCATAGACTCTCCCGTGTGAAACTTGGAAACGAATATTCGGAGTTCAAAGAAATATTGGCACGAGTACCCCAAGGAAGCGCCCTTGGCCCACTCTTGTATCTCATAGTTACACGTGATATCCCGCAAACAAACGATACAATAGTTGGCACGTTTGCTGACGATACAGCTATACTAGCAGTTGGCACAACAATAGAGGATACAAATCTGAAATTACAAAACGCTCTTAACGAGGTTAATGAATGGACAAAGTCCTGGCGGATTGCACTAAACGAGAGCAAATCGATTCATGTAGATTTTTCGTATAAACGGGCAAACAATTTGCCAGTATTTCTCGATACGTTTCGAGTCCCTTTTGCAAATGAAGCGAAATATCTCGGAATGACGCTCGATGCAAAATTAAATTGGAAGTCGGAAGTTAAAAATTGAAAACGAAGAACTTAAAAATAAATACCGAGAACTGTACTGGTTACTCGGAAAATATTCGAAGCTTAACCTTGATTACAAGCTGCTATTATACAAGAAAGTGCTAAAGCCGGTCTGGACATATGGCATACAACTATGGGGTTGTACCAGTGAAACGAGTCTAAAAACTTTACAAACTTTTGAAAACAAAATGTTAAGATAATTCGTCAATGCGCCGTGCCATATAAGGAATGAAGATCTACGCAGAGATCTGGGTATTCTCTGTAAAATTTTGCACGCAAACATAAAAAACGTTTATTGCGACATGTTAACACAATGGTCCTCCGAATTCTTGACGAAACAAATTTATTGCGGTAACTTCAATTAACTAAGTCCTTGGATTTGGCCCGATAATAACAAACCGCGCTAGAAATAGCTGGAAAATCAGAAACTCACTAAGGGAAGTTACCTGGTAAAGGTTCATTACTTGGGATGAAAAAATTGCTAGATAAGTCGCATACATAGTTTCAATACAAATACGAAAAGGGTGGTGGTTTTAGTGAGTTAAAGTCGCACACTACTTTGGACACGTGCTCATCGTGTCTTTTGAGATTTCTACCAGCCCAAAAAAAAAACTTTTTCGAGCATATCGGCTGGTTTTCCACGAACTACGCGCGTTATGTAATCCTGTCAGGCTTTCATCGTGTTCGGCTTGTCCACATAGACTTACGACTTTACATAACGCCACAATAAATAACCAAGAGGCGTTAAATTGTATGATCTCGGTGGCCAACTCACAGGGCCATTTCATGAGATAAGCTGCTCTTCAAATTCATCCCTCGACATTTCCATTGTTTCACGAGCTGTGTGGCATCGTCTTGATGAAACCACATGTCAACCAAGTTCAACTCTACCAACTGGGGCAAAAAAAAAGGTCGCGAAGCATGGTTCGATATCGATCGCCATAGAATGGTCGTAACAAACGGTGCACAGTGCACGAATTTCGATACCAAATTTCAATAATTTGCAATCCTTGGTCGTTTGTAAGTCTTTCCATGGTTATCTGGTAGCGTATACTGAACAATTTTCACTTTGACAGACGACGTTTGGAGTTGTTGAGTTTTGTAGAACGAGATCAGACTCTGGTTGGCTTTAACTTGGCAATGCCCAGTGGTTGTAACTCTGAGTATACAGCAAGCGCTTAGTTTTAAACTGCTAGTGGTAACCATCGGCTACCGGTCTCATCCAACCGGATTTGACTTGCTAAACGATAAGCGCGAGTGTTGATAACACGACGAAAAACAGCAACACTTTAAACAGCCAGCTAAGAACGGCACGGAATGAATACCCGACCTGCTGTCCCAGGCGAAGACAAGCTGCTTCGACATATTTGGACATTCGGACAACAGGTTGTCTAGGAATTTCAAGGTTTAGTCAGGCCCCTTGAACAGAGATGGTGGCGGATGAACCGAAAGGCAGCTCTCAATCCTGTAGTGGATGCTGATGGCCCCTTGTCCTAGGCGTATCTAATAAATTGGAACTGGCCCTCCAGGTTGGGGATTATGCTTTGGGTTAACTACCCAACCATGCAAAAAACTTACGGTTACGAAGCAACCAATAGCCTCGGAAAGGACTGATTTTATTGTCGACGAACCGACTAAACGAAAAAAGGACAACGACGTTCGTATCTGCACCTCGAATGTGAGAACATTAAACAGGATAGGTGCAAGCGAACAACTAACGGAAGCCCTAAACGGCTACAAAACAGACATTACTGCCATCCAACAAATACAATGGTATGGCCCGGGCAAAAAGATGATGGAAAACTGTGAAATCTACTATGGACCGTGTTATAGTGAGCAGAAACAGCGCTGCCAACCTGAAAACTTAACTCTTAACAAATCACCCATTAGTTGGGTATCTTTGAACTTTTTTTAAGGCTAAGTTCTTAGGTTAAACCAGTTATGCAATGTCCTTGTTAATCCATTCTGAATTTTTATTACCAGTGCTTAGTTTCTGCTTGGTTACTGGGATGGATTTCGGTGCTGATGTTCTTAAGTTTGGCTGCTTCTTGGTTGGTATTTTTATAGAACAAAAACCAACACCTAAATCCATCATACAGTTGAATGAGTTTGGCAACTTTTTCTGCTGCATGTCCTTCAATAATGTTGGGTTTAATATTTTCTTAACATTATTTGTAAACATCGAGTACAACTACTTGTTTTAAAACTTAAAAATCCTTCTCCGCTAGCCAAATGAAATGGAAATTCTACTCTACCATAAAATGTGACATTTAAAATCAAAAAAACCGAACAACTTTTTTATAGATTTCATTTCTTCAGAAATCCAAAAGTCTCTTCTAAAAATCAACGGTACTATGTCTCACTTAAATCCATTTCGTCTGCAAATAAAAACTCCGAAACTCCCCTCACATGCCATTCTAATTGGAATTCCAGACTAATGGAGGCAATCGCCAAATTCAACAATTCCAACTCTCAACACTGCACACCAGAAATTGTCTGCTGAAGGTACAAAAAGTAGCACGATTCCTAAATTATCTGCTACCGTATTCCTAATTCCATCGAAACCACGCGTTTTTATCGGATGCAAATTGGAGTCTGTGATTTTTTATTCCGGCGTAGCACCCCTTTGCTTGCATTCCTCTACATATTTGCGCCGAAGTGTGGCGTGCTGCTCATCGACTGAAAACCTCGTCTAAAGTTGGATAAGCTGCTACCAGTGGGGTATTCTCCCTTCGGGCAGTGATTGAAGAATCAATCGATTTAAATTTAGAAATGATGATGGTGGAAACAGTAGCAATCAGTATCTAGATACATTTTTGTTTTTGTTTCTGTTGGTTAATTAGTTTTCGTTTGTTCAAACAGACACGCAGTGACGGCTTATCCATCGCAACCTAATCAACTAAAACGAATGATTTACCACGGGTGGTCAATTATGATGGATTCTGGGAACCACCTAATGATGTTGGCTTCCTAATCAATTTGTTTGGCTGCACACATTGAATAATGATTAATTCGCCGTCTCTGTGTAATGGATAACAGTAACAACATTTCGCAATTCTATCACAGGATACTGTCAATCCTCAAACACATTCCAGTCCATGCAATAACCTGCATCATGTCATCTGGATGACATTTTCAATTTCTTCGTACAGCTGCCACAACCACAACAACATCCACATATGACATTTTGCGGATTAAACCACCATAATCGCCTTCCAGGTAACATGTCGCCATCAACCGTCCACCTGATGGTGCATTACTTGCAGCGCAAAACCGAGAGGGTACCACCACCACATTATGATGGCACAATGTATCTACGTCGCACAAACCTCAACTGAATTTGATGGCCATGGTTAATCTAGAAGAAAGACGACCATCATTGTGGCAGATTCAACATACACCAGCAGATATCCAGAAGGAACACGAAAATATTACAAAACCGATCACTTGCATCGCATCAGCAAAAGGGGAACACACAGTTGACAGGTGAGTTATACGATACCCACATATCTGGTGCAAGAAACATGTCCCGTCCACGAATATAAATTCACAGATCGCGACAATATTGCGCGCTGCATTTTCTGTGTTGCAGCGATGAATTCTAAATGCGTCTCATTTCAGTCGACCGAGAGCGCGCAAAGATACTTTATTGTGCGCCAACGGACTAGGAGGCAATCGGCGTCATGTGGCAAGGATTTGAAACATATTATACGCACACTCTCACACAACAATGCGGGATAACATTGTGAGGTGTTTCGTTTTGTGTTGTGTGTTTTCGGGATATCTTTCCACAGTGTGCATTGTTTGTTTTATACGTGGACAACATGTGGCTGATGATTACTTATTCAAGGCGAACCGTCTGGCGCATAGGAAATGTGCACTGTGAGAAATTTTTCCTAAAGGCATATTGATTGCGATATATTAGGATGTAATTGTTTGAAAGAGTCCTTTCTCACACTGACAAAAGTATGTAGTTTTGCATAAAAAAAAATTTAAATAGTTTCGAGTTTGCAGCTCAACTCTTTTATATTGATTTTTTGTTTTGAGCAGTTTTCGGCTTTTCTTCGTGTTGAAGGATTCTTTTTATGATTTATAGGTGAAATGTGTTAAGTGATCGTTCATTGGTATTTGGTATAGAACCATGTTTCATAATTGTCTTCCACGGTATTAAGGGAGCTTTTTACATCAGATTGATGGTTGGGTGTTATAGCACGAGGGTTTTATAGCACGAGCGTAGACTTTGATTGGCTTTAACTTTGCAATGCCCAGTGGTTATAACTCTGACTACGCATCAGATGTGCTTTATTTTAGCCTCCAAGTAGTAACCATCGGGTACTGGTCTCATCCAACAGGATTTTACTTGCTAAACAATGAGTGTAACTATATATATATAACACAATAAACAGCCAGGTCAGAATAGCACGGAATGAACACCCCGCCTGCTATCCCAGGCGAACCTAGACAAGCTGCTTCGACATATTCGGACAACAGGTTGCCCATTAATTTCAAGGGTAAGTCAGGCCCCTTGAACAAAGATGGTGGCGGATGAACGGAAAGTCCAACGGCAGCGCTCAATCCCAAAGTTGATACGGATGGCCCCGTGTCCTAGGAGTATCTAATAAATAGGAACTAGCCCTCCAAGTATGGGGTGTGCATTGGGTTAACTACCCACTCATTTAAAAAAAAAACCATTGTGGCAAAGCAACCAATAGCCTCGGAAAGGACGGATTCTGTTGTTGACAACGCTGCTAAGCAAAAAAAGGACAACGAAGTTCGTCTCTGCACCTGGAATGTGAGAACATAAAATAGGAGAGGTGCAAGCGAACAACTAACGGAACCCCTAAACTGCTACAAAGAAGATATTATTCCCATCCAGGAAATACGATGGGATTGGCCGGGCAAAAAGAGGATGAAAAATTTTGACATCTACTACCACATCTATAGTGAGTAGAAGCAGCGACTATTCGGATGCGGATTTGTTATAAGTGCCAGACTTAGGCAGGAAGTCTTATGTTTCCAGGACTTAAGAACGTATTGTCACAATCCGCATTAAGGCCAAATATGCCAACATAAGCCTTATATGCACTCACGCCCCAACGGAGGAAAAAGATGATACAGCTAAGGATTGCTTCTACGAGCTCCTTGACAAAACCCATGAGCGACTACCGAAGTTTTAACATCGAACCGTGCTGGGAGATTTTAACGTAAAGGTGGGAAGAGAAGACATCTTTAGCAGTATTGCCGGAAAACATAGCCTACACGACAACACGTCTGGTAACGGACTTAGACTAATTGATTTCGCTACTTAACGGAATTCCACTACAGTCAGCACACGGTTTCCTCACGTTGGTATCCATAATCTGATTTGGCAGTCTCCAGACCAACGAATGATTTACCAAATTGATCACATTGCGATAGACAAGAGGCACACATTCAGTATTTTGGATGTCCAAACATTCCGAGGAGCTAACATCGACTCGGAACACTACCTTGTTGCAGCGAAGGTAGGAATGCGGATATCCACCACTCTTAAACAATCCGGAGAAAAATATGCAAATGCAAGAGATCGCCAAGGCCTTCGTGCAACGCGTATCCCTTAACCTCCTGATTAATAACACACCACCAGCATCGAATGTCAAAGAACAATGGCAACGATGACAGCAAGCCATTAGATAAGCCGCAACTGATGTGCTAGGTTTCTCGCGCCCACCAGCAAGAAACCCATGATTTGATGAGAAATGCCGAAAGATGCTAGCAGCCAAGAACGAGGTGAAGACAAAAGCTGCCATTGAGCTCTATAGGCAGAGAAGATGGGAAGAACCCTGGCTTTTCAGAAGACCACCACGTCCCCTTATGGATATCGAGGTGGGGAAACCGTGTGCTGGCAATCTCTTCTCTTCCTACCTTTGCGTTAAAATCTCCGAGCACGATTTTAACATCGTACTTCGGTAGTCTTGTCAAGGAGCTCATAGAGGCAGTCCTTAGCTATATCATCTTTTTCCTCCGTCGGGGCGTGGGCGCATATAAGGCTTATGTTGGCGAATTTGCCCTTGATGCGGATTGTAACAATGCGTTCGCTAATGTCTTGGAAACATAAGACTTCTTGCCTAAGTCTGCCACTTATAACAAATCCGCATCCGAATAGCCGCTGTTTCTGCTCACTGCAACACGGTCCGTTGTAGATGTCACAGTTTTTCATTCTCTTTTTGGCCGGACCATCCCATCGTATTTCCTGGATGGAAGTGTTTACAACACTCGCACTTATCGTTAAGCAAGTCAAATCCGGTTGGATGAGACCAGTACCCGATGGTTACCACTAAGAGGTAAAAAATAAGCACTTGATGTATAGGCAGAGTTACAACCACTGGGCATTGCCAAGTTAAAGCCAATCAGAGTCTACCCTCGTTCTACAACACCCAACCATCAAGCGGATCCGAAATGCTGGAAAATAATCGGGAAACCTGTACAGAATTGTCGTCAAATTTGGCTAACATATTTCTTCGTCATCTTTGAAACCACCTTTAAGGTTCTAAAGATGACGAAGATATATTTCATCCACTTGGACTCCCAATGTAATGAATTCAGACACTCTATGTGCGGTCGTTAAAGTATCAATGATGGATTTTTTGAATAAAAAATCTAAAACTGCCTCATAAAACCGAAGCAGGGTATTTCTTTCAGTGTACCCCGATGGTCAATGTACACATTACCTTAATCACAACGACAATTATTTGCGCTTTGCATAACAAAGCCACGTCATGTCGTAGAATATGTACCACTCAGCATGACATCAGCGACGAACTCTAAAACGATTGTGTTTTCTTTTCTTTTTTGAGAATTAAGCGGGTACGATACCTAATTGTGGTGGCCATTGTTTTCCTTCACAAGAAAACGAGCCCAAAGTCTTGTTTATTTATCGAGACATGAATGTATCTCACTCGTAGCACTATGAGGGTGACAAGATAGCAACAATGCCAACAACACCACTAGAAACTAATCCTTGCACGTATAGATGTACCTTTACGGCTTTAAAATCCGATTGCAATCCGTCCTGAACATTCGGACAGAGTTGGCGCATTGCAATTTCCGTACCAGCTCAACGCAACCAGTCCACCCATAAGGTCTTCGCAATGAAAAAGCTTTATTAACGACCGGATGCGCACCGCTACAGAAAATTCATGGCGCAACTCTATAGCTCCGTTCTGGTATTGCCCCGATAAATACAACTGGTTTGCACCCATTCTCTCCCGGTGTGTGCTCTGCGGTGTGCTTCGCAGTTCAGTGGTGCACAGGCTCAGCACACAAGGAAAGGTAAATGAAATGCACCTTGCTACCTGACTTGAGAGCCAGGTAAATGATTTATGACAGCTACGCAGGGGTAATGTTGTTGATGAGAAAGCCAGAGCCAGCTAGCCCGGTTAGAGTACTCATATACACACATTTCGTGCAGACTGCAAACAGCGCAGCACCACCAGATATAGTGGTAAGGGCCATCCTGTCCATTTGGTGCGATTGCTGTGATTCGTGTGTGAGAAGTAATTTCCAG
This sequence comes from Rhingia rostrata, assembly GCA_949824845.1. NCBI lineage: Eukaryota > Metazoa > Arthropoda > Insecta > Diptera > Syrphidae > Rhingia > Rhingia rostrata. The sequence goes on along the minus strand of OX463755.1, from coordinate 20,256,089 downwards.
TGCGGATGTTGGGGCGTAAACTATTTTTATTGGAACGCTCGGGCTAAGATAACACGACGACCATGCTCCGTGCAAGATTATGATGATGATGATGATGATGAGATGGCTTGATGAAACTACCACCTATATATGCACGGAAGCATCCGTATCTCATTGAATGAAATAAAATTAGATGCAATCTATTGGGTGATCTCGTTTGGGATGTGGAAGTTTATCCTCACGGACGCATGAGAACGGAAATTGAATTGCATCACATGGGATGTGAAGATTTCGTTTAACATGTCCGGTGTGCGTGGAACCAGTTGATAGAAGCGTAGATGGTAAAAGGATTGAAAATGAATCAGGAAATCAATTCAGTTGGGTCGTTGTTAATATGCAACTAAAGTAGAAGGTTTGGTTGGAATGGTGGAGCCGAGGTAGACAAAGTCCCGTACTACCTCAATTTTTTTTCTGCCAATGGTGACGTTCTGTACAATACGTCGATGATGTGTGTCCTTTCGGGTTGACAGTGTATATTTCGTCTTGTCCTCATTTACTGCGAATAATGTGTTCTCATGAGGGGTGAATTAAGAAATATTCGAATGAAGGGGTTAGTTGTTTGTGAAAGAATTGATAGGAAAATTTCCTCAATTTTCAAGGATATAAGCCTAATTAGCAAACAAATATAATCAACGCTAGCAACAGATTTACTGTGCTTTCTTCTAATAAACGAAATTTTTGGTTTTTTTTTATATCGTCAATAACGATATCGATAATTCGGTATTGTATGTATAGAAAAAAAAGAAGAATAATCTGACATTTACATATAGGACATCAAGCCTCGCTTCTCCCTTTAATTGTGTGTGCAAAGTTACTACCATTACAACGCAGAGAAATACCACGTCACTTTCGGGACTTATGAACCACCCCGAGCTTAGTAGTCCAACAAATTAGCCGGATCGATAAAACAACGTCACTATAAACTGATTTCTGAAGCGTGTGTTATCATTTCCCTACACCAGTAGGAGGGCATATTCTTGTAAAATACGTAAGTTACCCGTACAAGACCAGTTTTCTATACAACTCTTTCGTTTATAACATTCGTATGTAAAATATTTTTTGCGGATTTGACGATAACAATTTACATCACATGAATTAGGCGTTGTTCTAAAAAAAATTAACGAAGATTAATAAATTCTAAAAATATATGCTTTCTCCCTAACCAAAAAAATCTTCCCTCCCACATTATGTTGCCAATAACAAAGGTGATGAGAATTTTCATTGACTGCAAGTGGAAATAAAATCATGTCTGTCTCAAAACAACTGCAACTGACAAAAAAATATTTTGCCAAAATCATTGCGCAGAAAGACAATTACATCGAATCACTATGAAAAAATTAAATTGTCAGGGGCTGTCCTCCATAGAGTTAGAATCGTTGTTACTCCTAAATCACCCACTATCAACGATAAAAATTGTACCGCTTTGCACGTAACTCCGCTCAAACGAAGACCTCAGTGGCGCAAGTGGTTGGCACTTGGCACGCTAGGCACGGGATTACAAGTGCAATCCCAGGTTAGGGAATAAACGTCTTTTTTTCACTTAAGTGGCGCTACAGTCCGGAATGAATCTGGGCTTCAACCAACATGCCTCTCCAATTAGCCAGGTACTTAGCTATCTACCTCCAGATGCGCACTCCAAGTTGGTTAAGGTCGGTTTCTACTAGTGCACGCTACTTAAGACGCGGTCTTCCTCTACTGCGGTTGGGAATCGAAGACTCTGCGAGCCTGAGTATTGGTGTCCATTCGTTCTACATGTCCTAGCCATCTTAAACGTCCAATGCGGAGTTTTTTGACCAGGGGCATGTCGGTGTGCAGCTCGTATAGCTCTTGGTTGCATCTTCGTCTCCATAGCATGTCAACGCAAACAGGACCGAAGATTTTTCGAAGAATTTTCCTCTCGAATCGACCACGCATTTTTTTCATCCGCTTTTGAGACGGTTAATGCTTCAGCGCCGTAGAGCAGGACTGGGTTGATCAGGGTCTTGTATAGGATTTCCTTAGTAGTTCGATTGAAGGCTGTACTACTAAATTGCCTTCTTAGCCCGAAGAAACTGCGGTTGGCAAGAGTAATTCTTCGTTTAATTTCTGACGAGATGTTGTTGTCAGAGTTAAAAGCGGAACCGAAATAGATAAAGTCCCGTACTACCTCAAAGTTATATCTGTCAATGGTGACGTTCTGTCCAATTCGTCGATGTTGTGTGGCCTTTCGTGTTGAAAGGATATAATTCGTCCATTTACTGCTAAAACCATTTCAACCGTCAATATTAGCAAACGTGTCCATAAAACCACGTTGGGTCCTACCAATCATGTCAACATCGTCGAGGTATACTAGAAGTTGCACCGATTTTTTGAAAACTATGCATCTGGTGTTGGCTTGAGAGGTTTGCACAATCCTCTCAAGAATCAGATTGAAGAAGTCACATGACAGCGCATCGCCTTGCCTAAATCCTTTTCTGGTATCGGTGCGGTCGTTTGCCTGATGGAGCAACGAGAATTCTACATCGTCATCCTACACAAATGGACGAGTTTGGTCGGTTAACCAAAACTAGACATGGCTCTGTATAGTTCGACTCTTTAAATGCTGTCGTATGTGGCTTTGAAACAGATGAATAGATGGTGGGTATCGATTTGGTCTTCTTGGGCTTTTTCCATGATCCGCCGATCAGTTGTTTACTTTCCTGTCCTAAAACCAGACTGTTTAGGGCCGATCAGGTTGTTGGTAAATGGTTTCAGGCGTTCACATATTACGGCAGATAGGATCTTGTAGGCGATGTTGAGGTGACTTAAGCCTCCGTAGTTGGCGCAGCTTAGAGGGTCTCCTTTTTTATGGAGTGGGCAAACGATGCTCAGGGTCCATTCTTAAGGCATACTTTCTTCCGACGAGATTTGGCTTAAGAGTTACTGGATGTTTTTTACCAAGTAATCTCCACCGGCTTATAAAGCTGAGGAAGAAGTCCGTCATTCCCGGCAGGCTTATTCAGCTTGAGTTAAGAGATTGCTATCCTCACTTCAATCAGGTCGGCTGGGTGTCAGTTTTCGCTGTCGTTGCCAAGATTGAATGGTTCGTTCTGCCTGACAGCGGAATGTTGCTCGTCATCGCCGTTTAACAGTCTGCAGAAGTGGTTATACTACGCTCAGCATTGACTATGTTTCAGCGACAGTATTCTGTTCGAGCCTTGTATCCTTGGCTCTGACATTTTATACTTTGGTAAAACTTGCGAACATCGTTCCTGGAGTGTCACCTCTCTATATCCTTGATAGCGCGCTTTTCTTGCTCTTTTTCCTACTTTCTGGTATCTTACAGTCTTCTTTGCCTATAGAGCTCAATGGTAGCTCTCATCTTCACCTGCAGCTTAGCCTTGTAGTCCTCGTTCTTGGCTGCGAGCATCTGTCGGCATTCCTCATCAAACCACGGGTTTCCTGCTGGTGGGCGCGAGAAAGCAAGCACATCAGTTGCGGCTGATCTAGTGGATTTTTGGCATCGTTGCCATTGTTCTTCGACATTCGATGCTGATGGTATGGTGTTAATCGAGAGGTTAAGGGATACGCGTTGCACGAAGGTCTTGGCGGTCTCTTGCAATTGCAGTCTTTCGACATTAAATTGTTTTGCAGTATTTCTGGATTTTTGTGGCGTGGTGAATAACCGCATTCTAACCTTGGCTGCAACAAGGTAGTGGTCCGAGTCGATGTTAGCTCCTCGGAACTTTCGGACATCAAAAATACTGGATGCGTGTCGCTTGTCTATCGTAATGTGATCAATTTGGTTGACCGTTCGTTGATCTGGAGAACGCCATGTCCCTTATGGATATATTGTGGTGGAAATCTTCATAGGCATGAGCTCTTCTTTGGGCATGTGCCCAAAGTAATGTGAGATTCTTACTCACTAAAACCGCCATCCTTTTATATTTGTATTGCAACTGAGTATGCGAGTTATCTAGCAATTGGATATCGAGGTGAGGAAACCGTATGATGGCTATATTGGCATTTCATTCCTTAGTCAAGTCAATTAGCCTAAGTCCTCACTATAACACGGTCCGTAGTAGATTTCACAGTTTTTCATTCTTTTTTGACCGGCCCATCCCATCGTACTTCCTGGATGGCAGTAATATCTGCTTTGTAGCAGTTCATGGCTTTCTCTAGTTGCTCGCTTGCACCTCTTCTGTTTATTGTTCTCACATTCCAGTTGCAGATAAGATCGCCGTTGTCCTTTTTCATTTAGCAGCATCATCAACAATAAAATCCGTCCTTTCCTAGGATATTGTTTGCTTTTTTTTTGAATGGGTGGGTAGTTAACCCAAAGCACAACCCCCAACCTGGAGGGTCATTTCCGATTTATTAAATACCTCTGGGATACTGTGCCATCAGTATCCACTACGGGATTGAGCGCTGTCGTTGGCCTTTCGGTTCATCCGCCACCATCTCTGTTCAAGGGGCCTGACTTTGATCTGTTGTCAGAGTTAGAACCACTATGACAGCCAACCAACTATCAATTCTGCTTCTTTCGTAAAAAAGCATTTATGAGATGGCGGTATATGGAGCTGTCCCACTGAGCGGCACGTGGCGGCTGGCGTTATTGAAGCTTTTATTTGAGGACCCAGTAGGAAGTGAAGGCAACAGTTACTGGTGCATGCTATCGGGACATGTGGCACTGTCTCTTTGGAATCACTTTTTCTGAAGGCCTGAAAAATCTAATTCAGGTACAAAACAGAATTTTATTTTTTGGCCCACAGAACATGTGATTCCAACAAGACGGCTTACCACATCAAACTAAGCTCGTGCTTCAATGTGATTTTTAGAGAAACTTTCCCGCTCGAATTATGTAAACAATTTGTGATATCGACTGACCCGAAGATCCCATGATTTGACGCCCCCTGATCTCTTCATTTGGGGGTACTTGAAGGAAAAAGTGTACGTCAACCACAACCTCGATGCTTAAGGCGAACATTAGAAACCAACCTTCTGAAATTACACCAGAAGTCTTTGAAATTGTTATGCTAAATGTCCTTTAAAGAGCTTGACTTTCCACCAAGGCCAGAAGTCCCTACTTGATCGATATCATATTTCATAAATTATATTTAGGATCAACAAAATCAATCAACGAAATATAAATAGTGAAACTGTATTTCGTCTTAAAGTATTTAAAAACCCTACACCCTACAAATTCTATGTAAATTTATTGACAGAGACCTCCACAACAGTCCAAAATTTCCTTCAAGACGACCATAATTTCCTGACTTACAGTCAGGAAGCACAAATTACTTGAAGCCATATACCTATTAAGTCTACAAATCTGCTAAGCCATTCAATCGACTTACATGCCAGTTTTTCGCCAAACTGTTTTTTTTTTTTTCAAATCCAGTTGCATATGTATGATTTTCTTTGGCATAAGCCTACACACCAAACCTTCAAAACCAATTCCATTCCATCGCACATTTCCAGTGTCCATTTGTACTCGAACCTCCATATCTGATTCTAAAGTTAGCATCGCGGATTCAATGCTTCAGCAGATACTTCTTGCACATAACCACCTCCAAGTGAAACCCCAACCCCCCTCCATATATAACTTCCTCATTACATCCACGGCATCCACTATTCAAGCCGGTCCATAGCCCCAACTCTGTGTAAGTGGAATTTGATTTGAACGACGTAGCATCCAGAGCCGACTTCCCAGATTCAAGATCACAATGAATGGCTTCGGATGAATGAATGAAAGGTGAATTACGGAGCGCTGTTGAATGAACGACGATGCGCACGTGAGTGCGTGAGTAGTAGTCGTGTCAGGTTGTGCCGGTTTGTTTGTATGCGCAGCTTCATGTGTGAGAAGTACGCGCGCGAGTGCGCAGTAGTTATCTGTTGTCGGCGGGCACTGTCTTACAACCTCTTTAGCTTCGAAGACGAGGTGATTGACTTGAGGAATGTGGCTGTGACTTGTACACACACGGTTTTGTGTCGGTGCGGTACGTCATCGGTATTGAGGCAGAGCATTGCAACCGGCGGCGGCGTCATCTCCGTCGTGTGTTATTTGCGCTATTTGTTGTTGGCTACTCGGCTTAGATGATGATTACAACAAGCGAGTGGGGCGGCCCATTATACAAAAAAAAAAAAAAAACGGCCTCGCATGTCAGAGGTGATTTTGATGCTTCGCGGCGAAACAATCAAGCTGATAGAAGTAGACACAAACAACTATGACGGATAGCTTAGCGTGAAGTGAGGCTTGAGATGATTTGATGATAAATCGATGGATGTTCAGCAGATGCGGAGGTGACCTTCAGGGGGCGGCCTTTATGATAGGGACGGAATGTTTGTTGAATGAGCGACTTTTATTATTGCTGGTCAAGATTCAGGTCTTTGAATATTTTTGTAAAATTTAGTCGATTACGTGAATGGGAGCGATTTTTACTTTCAGTAAACCAGTTGCCGACTTTTTGAGAATCTCTTCCTAAGAGAAGTCGGCTGGTCATTCAATGCACTCTGCTTCCAGTCATTCAGTCCAACTTCAAAGCCATCCCCGATTGATAGATCTTTTAAGTGAATGTTCAGTGTTCATTGGGGTCTCGAACCTAAGGCTGGGATTCGAAGATTTCCTCTGATGAATGTACCAATGTACTCAAATTTTGTTCGCTACTTGGACCCAAGCTTAGGCATCTATAGAATTTTTTTTAACAATCCTTCAGTATACATTTAGCAATAACTTCTTTAAGACCTTCTTAAGCCAGTTGGTTTACGTCGAAAATGGATCTGAAAGCATCGAGGGGGGTGGGTATTCGAAGTCCATATAAAGGGGGTCTATAAGGTATTTAAAGACAGACATTTTCTGCTTTCTTGCATGCTTTTAACAAAAGTCTTAAGGGAAGAGGTTCTTAAGTGCGTCGGTTAGGTAGTTATTAGACCTCTTAGATTTATATTCACCCCTTTGAAAACCAAATCGTTAATTTTACATTTACATCTTGGAATAGCCCATAAAGCTCGGTTTTATATTCTCCTCAATTCATGCTCCCCCTATGGTACCTATTTACTATGGTGGCATCATAGTCCGGGGTCAACTTCGTCTTCACCCAGCTGTTTCAAGCGCCACCCTCCATTTAAGTCGAGGTCGTCTTTTGCTTGTGACCGCCTATAAAGGTCACACAGTAACACAGAAGAGGGTTACTTCTGTGTTACTTCTGTGTTACTGGCATAAAAAACACTCGTCGGGCTGTAGCATTGGTGTTGATACACTCGCTCTACATTTAATCGCCATCTGGATCGCTAACCGCGTGTTTTGGTTAGCTGGTTGGACCACTAAGGTCCAGTCTCAAATCTCAAAAATAGCACCATCTAAATTTTTTTTAAAAAACTGTCTTTGTGACAACAATATGACTTCAAACACACATGAACAGAGAATATTAGTTTCAGGCCCTGTATCGGGCGTGAGTGCCAGTCATTTCCTTTTTGACAGATCGGGCCAACATTATAACATGGAACACATAAATGAGTGTAGAAGCTTAGTATGAGGCTCTATACGGGCTGTGAATGCCAGTCATTTCCTTTTTTACAGATCGTGGCAACATTTTAACTTCGAACACACGATTGAATGGAGAAACTAAGTCTGATGTCCTGAAAGGGCTGTGAATGCCAGTCATTTTTCTTTTGACAGCTCATCTTGAAATGAGACTGAAGACTTTGTGTACAAAGTTTAGCTCAAAGCGATCACGGATCTTATAACCGTTTTTGACACAGTCAATGTCTGACTACCGTTAAACAGAACAACAAGATCGGCCAAAAGAAGTCAGTTGATGTTGTTTGGCCTTCAGAATATCGGTTGTGGCTCGGACAGTGTGTGCCGTTGCTCCGTCCTGTTTGAACCACATGTCCTCCTGTCCTGATTCGTCCATTTGCGGCAAAAAAAACTCGGTTAACATGGCCCTATAGCGCTTTCTATCGGCGTTCTCAAAAAAAAAATAGCCAGCGTGATCAGCACACCATGCAGAAACTTTGAGCGGATGTAATGGCTACTCATGTGGATTTTCGGTGCCCCAAAAGCGATTGTTTTGCTTGTACACGCAATGAGCCTCATCGCTCATTATGATTTTAGTCGAAAAATCCTCCACTTCGTCCTCGAGCTTGGGCGTAGGTCACACGCGTTTGGCGATCGGCAGGCAGCAGCTGATGCACGGACTGGACTTTGTACGGGAACATGCGCAAGTCTTTGACCAAAATTCGCCTTAGGGATGACCGGTTGTTGGCTAAATGCGAGGCACGGCGTCTGGTCGATGTTTCCGGCGACAGCTCGACATGCTTGGCAACGGCGGGGATGTTCTCGGCACAACGGGCGCTTCGGGGCCAGTCACTCTTGGCAACGACTCGTGTTGCCGCATACTCTTTAAGGTTTGTAGCCAAACGGGGCAGTGTTTGCGCAGTCGGTGTCGGCCGGGGAATCGGCGACGGAATTGTTACGCAAAGAAATAGACACGATTATTCCGCGTTCTTGGGGAGTGTTTCGCTCCATGGCTTGTTCACTTGTATTCTACATCTGTCTAGTCCACAAATGTCAAAACAGATTTTACATTGGCGGAAATTAGCAAAAGTAAGAGCATCTTCCAATAGGGTGATCTTTTTTGGCCCACCTTGTACAGTGATCAGAGTCTAATAAATGATTTCCTTAGCCGTTCAAGTTAGGGCTTCAATGAACCAAAATGGTCTAGGTTTACTGGCGAATGCTGGCAGCCACTCTAACCTAACCTAGGTATGCATCACTGCCTTCTAAGTCCCGGGAAAGGGTGTTTGTAAAAGTAATCTCTTGCTTTCTGACGAGGTATCCTTATCCTTATCAATAGTAGTGGTGATGAGGTGGACAGTTGGAATCAGCTAATGGTATCGAATATTTCGGTGGAGTTCTAGACTACCTGCACAGACGGACTAATGAGGGCGATATTCGAAAGCTATTCATTGCACCTTAAAATGTTCCCCTACTAAAAATGTTCTTATACGGCCTTAAGGCCTTGAATAGGGGATCACTTTGTTTATACCTTAACCCATAGGGGTGTACTAATTTAGACATTAGGTTTGTTTAAGTTCAAGACATAAAGAAATAATTTCGACAGAAATCTATACCTCAAGATATAAGGATCGACTCAGAATCGACAGCTGAGTCAATCGAGCCATGTATGTCTGTCCGTCTGTAAGTCACCGATTTTTGCGCCTTAAAATTTTACGCCAGAATGTTGAAATTTGGCATAGAGACTGTCTGATAGTCGAAGCAATGCATGTGTAGGCATTTTTCAAATCTGCCCACAGCCACATCCACTTTAAAAAAAAAAAAACAAAAACACTGTTTTTGGAGAAACGATAGGGAATTTTAGTATCTATATTTGGTCTATACAACAACGTCTTTCGAACGGGATCAGTGTCGCGATAGTTAGTGCGATGATCTGCCGCTCAGAAGTTCTAAGTTCGATTCCCAGCCGTAGCAAGACCTAAAATGATTTTTCACTGGCCTTCCTCTCGTGATGATCAGACAAATCATGCGAGTTGTATCAATTGTCAAGAATATCTTATCTTAACTTCGCCGTTCGGAGTCGGCATGAAACAGGAGGTCCCACCTTCGTGCAGGAACGTAAAATTTGAAAAATTTGATAATTATTTCGATGTGAAATCATCGGTTATGATCGTACATGGGTCATTTTACCCCACGCCTTTTTAGGGGCGTTTTCTTACAAAAAACCTTTTGTATACAGAACCTCATAGCACATGCAACAGAAAAACGTCCGTTTTTCGAACCAAAGAAGATTTAACCAACAAGATGTGGTGACAATGTAATTTTCTTTGTTTCATACCCTTAAGTTTTAAGTCCAGTTGTGCACTCCAAGTTGGTTGAAATCGGTTTCTACTTGTGCGCGCCACTTTAGGTGAGGTCTTCCTCTACTGCATCAGACGTCTGGCTGGAAATCAAAGACTCTGCGAGCCGGAGTGACCATTCATTCTACATGTCCTAGCCGTCTTAAACGTCCAGTGCAGTTTTTTTTACCAGGGCCATGTCAATGTAGAGCTCGTATAGTTCTTGGTTGAGTCTTCGTCTCCATAATCCGTCAACGTTAACGGGACCGAAGATTTTCCGAAGAATTTGCATCTCAAAACCACCAAGGATTTCTTCATCCGCTTTTGATGCGGTTTATGCTTCAGCGCCGTACTGGGATGATCAGGGTTGTATATAGGATCTCCTAAGTAGTTCAAGTGAGGGCTTTACTACTGAATTGCCTTCTTAGCCCGAAGCAGCAGTGGTAAGCAAGTGTAATTCTTCGTTTAATTTCTGACGAGATGTTGTTGTCAGAGTTAATAGCGGAGCCGAGGTAGACAAAGTCCCGTACTACCTCAAAGTTATATCTGTCAATGGTGCAGTTCTGTCCAATTCACCGTTGTTGTGTGTCCTTTCGTATTGACAGCATATACTTAGACTTGTCCTCATATACTGCTAAACACATTTTGGCCGCTTCCTTCTCAATACTAGTAAACGTGGCTATGACATCACGTTGAGTCCTACCAATTATTTTAATATCGTCGGCGTATGCTAGAAGTTGCACCGATTTTTGGAAAATTGTGCCACAGGTGTTGGCTCGTGAGTTTTGAAAAATGCTCTCAGGAATAAAATCGAGGAAGTCGCATGACAGCGCATCGCTTTGCCTTGATCCGTTTTTTGGTATCGAATGTGTAGGTGTGATCGTTTCCGACCCTGAAGGAGCAGCGAGAATTATCAATCGTCATCCTATACAAACGGACGAGTTTTGCGGTATACCAAAACGAGACATGGCTCTGTATAGTTCGCTGCTATAAATGCTGTCGTATGCCGCTTTCAAATCGATGAATAGGTAGTGGGTATCGATTTGGACTCCTTGGGTTTTTTCCAGGATCTACCGAAGTGTAAAATCTTGATCGGTTGTGGAGCTTCCTGGCCTACAACCACACTGATAAGTTCCGATCAGGTTGTTGGTAAACTGTTTCAGGCTTTCACATATCACAGCAGATAGAACTTTGTAGGCGATGTTGAGAAGACTTATGCCTCTGTAGTTGGCGCAGTTCAGAGGGTCTCCTTTTTGTGGATCGGGCAAACGATGCTGAGGTTCAATTCTTCAGGCATACTTTCTTCCGATGAGGTTTGGCTTAAGAGTTACTGGATGTTTTTTACCAAGTCATCTCCACCGGCTAATAAAGCTCAGTAAGAAGGCCGTCATTGCCGGCAGGCTTATTCAGCTTGAGTTTAGATATTGCTATCCTCACTTCACTCAGGTCGGGTGGTTGGTAGTTTTTGCTTTCTGCTACTATTGATTGTTTCGTTCTGTCTGATAGCGGTATGTTGTTCGTCATCGCCGTTAAAAAGTCTGCAGAAATGGTTCTTCCATATCCTCAGCATCGACTGTGTCTCAACTACGATATTTTCTTGTTCATCTCAGTTAAATTCAGCTTTGTACCTATGGCTTTGACGTATTGTACTTCGGTAAGACTTGCGAACATCGTTCATAGAGTGGCACCTCTCTATATCCTCAATCGCGAGCTTTTCTTGCTCTCTTTTCTTCTTTCTGAAAAGCCTGTGCTTTTCCTTCTTCTCTGCCTATAGAGCTCAATTGCAGCTCTCATCTTCACCTACGGCGTAGCCTTGTAGGCCTCGTTCTTGGCTACGATCTATGTCTTCGTAAAACCAGGGGTTTCTTGCTGGTGGGCGCGAGAAACCTAGCACATCAGTTGCAGCTGATCTTGGCTTGTTGGCATCGTTGCCATTGTTGGTGTTAACCGAGAGGTTAAGGGATAAGCGTTGCGCGAAGTTCTTCGCTGTCTCTTGCGATTATAGTCATTCGACATCAACTTTTTTTTTGACGTTTTACCCTTTGGCGAACATCGTTAATGGAGTGGCACCACTTTATATATCCTCGTTCTTCTTTCTGAAAAGCCGGTGTTCTTCCCTTCTTCTAGCCTATAGATCTCAATGGCACCTCTCGTCTTCACGTGCAGGCATAGGCATTGTTCTTGGCTATGACCATCTGTCGACATTCCTCATCAAACCAAAGATTTCTTGCTGGTGGGCGCTAGAAATGTTTTACTGCGGCACCCCCAAAATTCAATAATAAATAATCCCCATGTCCAAATAATATCCAAACGGGCCAACGTCTGACCTGTGTTGCTCTTTTAGTAGATACCAACCTCAACCAACTTGAAGAGTACAACTGGACGCAGCTAGCTATGGAGCTGCAGAATCATTTTGGTTGCGCCACTTAAGTACAACAAACAGGCACCTGATCCATAGCAAACGTTACAACAATCTGAATTTGCTACCGAAATTGCTGACCAAATCTCACATAACGGAAATTATTTAGTCAATTTGCCGAAAAGCGTCTATTGGCACCACTGTTTATCCGCCATAAACAATGCTAGGTGGCATTTGCAGACTCTCGCTTTACCTCCATCGGCAACCACCCAATCACCACCTTTCCGCTGGCTGAGATTTGATAAACGATTCACATTCGATCGGTACATGCAATCTCAGCGAAAAAAATCCTAATCCTAAAAAAAAGTCTAAGGACACATACCATGTGTCCACTACAAAGTAACGCAAGCGAACTACTCTATTCGAATTGAGAATTCGCCAGCTGACCTGCTTCTGTATGACTTACCGATCCGAACAGGTTCGAGCAAATCTCATTCCAGATATTTTACCTACCTATCTGTAGATAGATGTTTTTTTTTTGTTCATAAATTCCGCAATAATATCCCATTGAGCTGAGATGTAATGAAGCGTGTAAATCGGCAAAAAGGTAGAACCCCAACCTGCATCGGATTGTTCCACAGCAGCAGAGAAAGAAACGCCTTACAGGCACTGCTGCTGCCTGGCCTGACCCGGAAGATGCTGATAGTGCACTTAATGCTCATTTTCTTGTTCAAACGAGGTTGATGTCTTAAGGCTGCTTCTAGGCCGTGATCCGAAACGAATCGGACACGTGCCATGGTCTACTGTAACCACCGCCGTTTGCAATCTCATTATACAGTGTTCCGCCAGGACTTTGTTTTATTGCCAATGTGGTAAAAAAAAAAAATATTGGAATGGGCTGCATGTACTCCGGTAAAGACCATAACTACAGCCGTTTAGCATGCAAAACGAGAACAGTAGTTTTGCAAAAATTGATTCATTACGTCTTGGAGTGGACGCTTGATGTATACCTCAGGGCGATGAGATTTGGTATGGTATTCGATATTTTTATGGTGCCCATGAAATTTGTATCCGTGTAAGTTCCGCCTCATAAGTTGGACACGGTAGAGAGTCTTTGCTTTGGTCTAATCAGGTGTGGGATTTGGTTATGATTTATGAAGAATGGCCAATCACTAACTTTGTTAAGGTTTGGTATCGCAAATCTGACAAAATAATTTCACATCAAGAATTAATCCTTGAATTTAACATGTCAACTGATTGAAGGCACATAAACTTAGGTTATCTCTTTGTTAGAAAATGGTATTCCAATTTAAAAGCCTTAACTCTAAAATGCTTAAAACGCACTCTTAGCCTCATAAAAAATAAATCAATTGAAGGTGTTACCGTCGAATGAAATGAGCAGATTTTGCAACATAGGTCTAAAAATTATTGACCTCATAGAAATGACATGAAACCTAGGTGCTGTGATGTTCCAGTGATTTCCGAATTAGGAGTATAGGACTGCATTACATCCCATATAACAATTTATTTTCTATAAGGCATACAATTCCAATTTCAAGAAGCAATTTCTTCTATTGAGCTGTTTTTAACTTGTGCGGAGAAGTTCAGCTTGTAGCCCTTTTATGTAAATGCACAGTTGGAAATTCAGGGTGTTGGGTGTTGTAGAGCGATGGTAGACTCTGATTGGCTTTAACTTGGCAATACCCAGTGGTTGTAACCCTGACTACACATCAAGTGCTTATTTTTTACCTCCAAGTGGTAACCATTGGGTACTGGTCTCATGCAACCGCATTTGGCTTGCTAAACGATAAGCGCGAGTGTTGATAACACTACGAAAAACAGCAACAATAGCCAATACGCGGCCTTCTGTCCCAGGCGAACCTAGACAAGCTGCTTCGACATATTCGGACAACAGGTTGTCTGAGAATTTCAAGGGTTAGTCAGGCCTCTTGAATAGAGATGGTGGCGGATAAACCGAAAGGCCAACGGCAGCGTTCAATCCCGTAGTAGATACTAATCGCCCCACGCCCTAATAAATTGGCGCTCCAGGTTGTGGGTTGTGCTTTGGGTTAACAACCCAACCATGGAAAATTTAAAATATTACGAATCAACCAATAGCCTCGGAAAGGACTGATTTTATTGTTAACGACCCGGCTAAACGAAAAAAGATAACGATGTTCGCATCTGCACCTGAATGTGAGAACATTAAACAGGAGAGATGCAAGCGAACAACTAGCGGAAGCCCTAAACTGCTGCAAAGCACACACGCGCACTGGCATCCAGGAAATAAGATGATAAAATCGTGCTGGGAGATTTTATTGAAAAGGTAGGAAGAGAAGACAACTTGAGCGGTATTGTCGGAAAACATAGCCTACACAACAACAAGTCTGGTAACGGACTTAGGCTAATTGACTTCGCTACAGAACGAAATGCTACTATAGCCGGCACAAGGTTTACTCACCTCGATATCCATAAGGGAACATGGCGGTGTCCAGATCAACTAACGCTCAACCAAATTGATCACATTGCGATAGACAAGAGGCACGCATTTGGATGTCCGAACATTTTGAGGAGCTAACATCGACTCGGACCATTACCACTACCGCCAAGAATTTCGAGCAACGCGTATCCCTTAACCCCTTCCGGAAAAACACCATACCACCAGCATCTAATGTCGAAGAACAATGGGAATGAAGCCAACAATCAATTCGGTCATGTGCAGCTTATGTGCTAGGTTTCTCGCGCCCACCAGCAAGAAACCCGTGGATTGATGCTTGATGTCGACAGATTTTCGCAGCCAAGAACGAGGTCTACAAGGCTAAGCTGCAGATGACGACGAGAGATGCGATTGAGCTCTATTGGCAGAGAAGAAGGAAAGAACACCGGCCTTTCAGAAAGAAGAAAAAAGATCAAGAAAAGCGCGCGATCGAGGACATAGAGAGGTGCCACTCCCGGAACGATGTTCGCAAGTTTTACCAACGCGTAAAACGTCAAAGCCAAGGATAGAAAAATCGAAAAGAATCCTGTCGAGATGAACAAGGAAATTTCGTAGTAGAGACACAGTCAATGCTGAGGATATGGAAGAACCACTTCTGCAGACTGTTAAACGGTGATGACGAACAACATTCCGCCGTCAGGCAGAACGAACCATTCAATCTTGGCAACGACAGCGAAAACTGACAACCAGCCGACCTGAGGGAAGTGACGCTAGCAATATCCAAACGCTAGCTTAATAAGGCTTCCGGGAATGACGGCCTTCCCGCTGAGCTTTATAAAGCCGGCCGGCGGAGATGACTCGGTAAGTAACATCTACCAGTTCATAAGCTAAATCTGGTCGAAAGAAAGTATGCCTGAAGAATGGAACCTCAGCATCGTTTACCCGATCCACAAAACAGGAGACCCTCTGAACTGCGCCAACTGCACAGACATACGTCTCCTAAGTATCGCCCACAATATGTGAACGCCTGAAACAATTTTCCAACAACTTGATCAGCCTTTATCAGTGTGATTTTAGACCAGAAGAGTCCACAACCGATCAAATTTTCACACTTCGGCAGATCCTGAAAAAAAAAACCAAGAAGTCCAAATCGATACCCATCGATACCATCGATTTCAAAGCCGCATACGACAGCATTTATAGAGACGAACTATACAGAGCCATGTCTAGGTTTGGTATACCGATGGAGAATTCACGCTGCTCCATAAGGGTCGGAAACGACCTCACCGACTCATCCGATACCAAAAAAGGACAGGCAAGGCGTTGAGCACTCATGTGACTTTTTCAATCTGATTCTTGAGAGGATTGTGCAAAACTCACGAACCAACACCAGATTCACAATTTTCCAGAAATCGGTGCAACTACTAGCATACGCCGACGATATTAACATCATTGGTAGGACCCAACGTGATGTCTTAGCCTTTGCTAATATAAGGAAGGAAGTGGCAAAAATGGGCAAGGCTGCCTCCAGTTGCGCACTCCAAGTTAGTTGAGGTCGGTTTCTACTTGTGCGCGCCACTTAAGACTAGATCTTCCTTTACTGCGTCCGACGTCTGGCTGGGAAACGAAGACTCTGCGAGCCGGAGTATTGGTATCCATGGGAGCTCTCGTCTTCACCTGCAGCTTAGCCTTGTAGGCCTCGTTCTTGGCTGCGACTATCTGACATCGTTGCCATTGTTCTTCGACATTCAATGCTAGTAGTGTGGTGTTAATCGAGGGGTTTAGGAATACGCGTTGCGCGATGGTCTTGGCGGGCTCTTGCGATTGCAGTCTTTCGACATTAAATTTTTTTACAGTATTTCTGGATTGTTGTGGCGTAGTGGATATCCGCATTCTAACCTTGGCTGAAACAAGGTAGTGGTCCGAGTCGATGTTAGCTCCTCGGAATGTTCGGACATCCAAAATACTGGATGCGTGGCGTTTGTCTATCGCTACGTGCTCGATTTGATTGACCGTTCGTTGATCTGGAGACCGCCATGTTCCCTTATGGATATCGAGGTGAGGAAACCGTGTGCAAAGTCAATTAACCTAAGTCTGTTACCAGACGTGTTGTCGTGTAGGCTATGATTTCCGACAATTTTCTCTTCCTACCTTTGCGTTAAAATCTCCCATCACGATTTTAATATCGTACTTCGGTAGTCGCTCATAGGTTTTGTCAAGGAGCTCATAGAAGCAGTCCTTAGCTATATCATCTTTTTCCTCCGTTGGGGCGTGAGCGCATATAAGGTTTATGTTGGCGAGTTTGGCCTTGATGCGGATCGTTACAATGCGTTCGCTAATGTCTTGGAAACATAAGACTTCTTGCCTAAGTCTGGCACTTATAACAAATCCACATCCGAATAGTCGCTGTTTCTGCTCACTATAACACGGTCCGTAGTAGATGTCACAGTTTTTCATCCTCTTTTTGCCCGGCCCATCCCATCGTCTTGCCTGGATGGCAGTAATGTCTGCTTTATAGCAGTTTAGGGCTTCCGCTAGTTGTTCGCTTGCACCACTCCTGTTTAATGTTCTCACATTACAGGTGCAGATACGAACGTCGTTGTTTTTGTTGCTTCGTAACCGTTAGAGTTTTCCATGATTGGGTAGTTAACCCAAAGCACAACCCCCCAACCTGGAGGGCCAGTTCCAATTTATTAGATACCCCTAGGACACGGGGCCATCAGTATCCACTATGGGATTGAGCGCTGCCGTTGGCCTTTCGGTTCATCCGCCACCAGCTCTGTTCAAGGGGTCTGACTAACCCTTGAAATTCCTAAACAACCTGTTGTCCGAACATGTCGAAGCAGCTTGTCTAGGTTCGCCTGGGACAGAAGGCCGGGTATTCTCTCCGTGCCATTCTGACCTGGCTATTGTTGCTGTTTTTCGTCGTGTTATCAACACTCGCGCTTATCGTTTAGCAAGTCAAATCCGGTTGGATGAGACCAGTACCCGATGCTTACCACTTGGAGGTCAAAAATAAGCACTTGATGTGTAGTCAGAGTTGCAACACTGGGCATTGCCAAGTTAAAGCCAATCAGAGTCTACCCTCGTTCTACAACACCCAACCATCTTGCATCCTAACACATTCAGTGAATAAAAGTGTCTGCATCGAGTTCATATTTCCCTTCACCATTCGTCTTGAGATTTATGGAAAATCCACCTGAATAAAAAAAAAAAAAACGCGCTAGTTACCTCCAAAGCCATTACCATCTTTCTCCACGTATTTGTATGCGTTATCTACTCCTTCATCCCATTTAGTCATATTTTATCTGGACTGGATACCGCCTGCTTGTTCCGCACTTGCAATCCATTTCAACTGGTTTCTCGTCGAAGCAGATCTCAATTTTTTTTTTTAATTTTTCCCCAAAGACACCAAGCATCTGCAAACCTCAGCTCAGCTTCTTCTCTAAAAAAAAAAAAAAAAGATTTATCAGTTCAATGCTGAGATTCGCTCTCCCGCTCTATCTTCCGATCTCACACAGAGCTGCGGCAAGTGTGTTCTCTGAATTCGGTTGCGCAGCCGCAGCTACTGCCGCGTTGCTGATGTAAATGCTGGTGCTGGAGAGATGGTGTACCGAAACAGATTCCCGTCGCTACCATAATTGCCCGAGGGTGTCTCTAACTTATTAAATTTAATTAAAGTGAAGATTGCTTTCTTTTTGCCGGGCAGATGGAAATTTGTTTCACGATGAGAGATGGAAGGGGACGCGCTACTGGTTGGTTAGACTTTGGAGTCCGGTGGAGTCCGGATGGATGGTCGTAGGAAACATGGGTTAAATGTTCTGCGCTACCGAATATGGAGAGTGGGCTGGACCGCTGACTGATTCTTTTTGTTTTCGTGTATGGAGCTAGCAATTTTTCTTCTCTCTTGGCTTTCGCATGTGTGCGTGTGTAGAGAGAGCAATTTGTATTTTAATCGAATTTCATTAAAAGTGAATGAAACTGGGTATGGTAGGCGGGTGCCAGGGAGGGGGGAAGAAAATGATTTCTATGGTATTTTGTTGGGAGGAAGTGCTGCGATCTTGATGGTGGAGATATTTTAAAAACTTTAGTTGCGGCCGAGGGTTTTTTTTTTCGTTTGGTTTATCCATGTGGGTTTTTTTTTTTTGAAGAGGTTTAGGGGGGAATATGTTGATAATTTGTTTTTGAAAGTTTTTACCTAGTTAAACCCTCTTAATGTTGATGGTAAGACAGACAAAATTATAATTATGACGTTTATTTTCTAAATAAAAATTGAAGAGGAACGTTCGCAACCAAAGCTAACGATGAGGAAACAAGTCCTTTGGTTTGAAATTTGACGATTTTCATAGTTTTTGATCAAAGTACAGAAAACTGTTTAAAACAAATTGATATTTGATGTTAGAATTTAAAATTAATATACACCACGATCATAAGAACCAATCGTGATTTTAAATCACGGATCCGGTTACTAACGAGCCTGTTGCGCCATTAAAAAAAAACGAAAAACCTTGTAAGATATTTTTCTTATAACTTACCAATTTTGTATCCTTTTTTTTCGTGTGCGCCCGGTGGTGAGTTATCCTCATAGGATACCAGTGGTCCGTACCATTGGTTATGCCCGACTCATATATTTTCGGACCTGACAATTTCATTAGTGTCAGTCAATATATGCCTACGGGCTAAACCTCACCCCTCAGAGAGACACCATGAGAACCGGCTGCACGTGCTCATAGTACCTAAAGGGTGATCCATTTCGAGGTTCCCTACTTTTTTAAAGAAAAAAACACAGAAAATTCAAATTTAATGGAGAATTCCATTTGATTCTATTTCCATCATTTGAAAGCACATTCTTTGGCATTTATTTTTTGAAGATTATGTCTATCAAATGTTGGCCGTTGCTACGTCGCAGATGGTCCATCCGTTGAGTCCAATTTTCGATCACTCGTTCGAGCATTTCGACTGGTAACTGGCGAATGACACGCGTGATGTTTTCCTCCAAGGCCTGAATCGAAGCGGGTTTGTCGGCATAAGCTTTTGACTTTACATATTCCCACAGGAAAAAGTCTAACGGTGTGATATCACACGATCTTGGTGGCCAATCGACCGGCCCAAAACGTGAAATTATGTGCTCACCGAAATGTTCTCTCAGTAAGTCCATTGATTGATGCGATGTGTGGGAAGTGGCGCCGTCTTGCTGAAACCAAATGTCGCCGAGATCACGAGCTTAAATTTCAGACATCAAATAGTCGGTTATCATGACACGATAACGGTCGCCATTGACGGTTACGTTCGCACCGGCATAATTTTTAAAGAAATATGGACCGATGATTCCACCGGCCCACAAACCACACCAAGCCGTTTTTTTTTTCTGGATGAAGTGGCAGTTCTTCAATCTCTTCAGGTTGCTCTTCGTCCCAAATGCGGCAATTTTGTTTGTTTACATACCCATTGAGCCAGAAATGGGCCTCATCGCTAAACAAAATTTGCCTCGAAAACGTCGGATCTTCTTGGAACTTTTCAAGAGCCCATAGAGCGAAGCGATGTCGCTTGGGAAGGTCGAGCGGCTTCAGTTGTTGCACAAGCTGTATTTTGTACGCTTTCAATTTAAGATCTTGACGTAAAATGCGCCAAGTCGTTCCATACGTCCGCCCGAGTTGCTGCGAAAGGCGCCGAATCGACTCTCCACGGTCTTCGTGTACACTCTCAGCTACGGCCGCTATATTTTCTTCACAGGGTGCTGGATGTGGTCTATTCGGTCGAATAGTATCCAATAATGAATGCTGGGTCTCAAAATGGGTGATGGTGTTGCGAATAGTACGCTCAGTAGGCCGATTATGTTGACCATAAGTTGAGCGAAGTGCACGAAACCCATTCCTCACAGAACGTGAATTTTCATAATAAAGTTGAACAATTTGTTAACGTTGTTCACGCGTAAGTCTTTCCATTATGAAATGCCAAACAATACTGAACAAAAATAACATGACAGCATGACACGACTCACACGTGATCTGTCAAAAAAGGCTATTGAAAAAAGTATCTCTACTTGGATCACCCGTTAGTATGGAATTTATTCCTCGCATTTTTTTCTTTTTTTTTTTTGTGGTGACTACGACTAAGTATCCTTAACAAGTAGTTTACGCTTCTGTAGTGTTAATCGAGTTTGGTAGGTAGCATTCCAGTGAACGCACCTACTAACACCATCATTACATGCGTTTTTTTCTTATGGCGCTAGGTCGAACGGTCTTGTTCCTTGTAGCCGGCGCTCAAGGTTTGTCACGTCCAGAGTACGGATTATTTCGTTATTACAATGAACATTTATACGAGTACGAAGTTTGAGAGCAAAGTTTGTTGCTTCGTTACTCACGGTAGCAATTCCTAAATCTCTGTGAATATCACTATTCCTAATATACCATGGAGCATTCGGTATTGCTCTTAGGGTTTTGTTTTGGAATGTTTGCAGTATAGCAATATTGCTTGGTTTGGTACAACCCCAAAGCTGTATACCGTATGTCCAACAAGGTTTTAGCACTTGCTTATACAGAAGCAGTTTGTTGTATATGCTTAGCTTCGAGTATCTTCCAAGTAGCCCAATACATTTCTCTGAGTCTGATTGCGAGCTCGTCCCGCTTTTTTTTAACGTGTGGCTTCCACTTAAGCTTTTCGTCTAGAGTCGTTCCTAGATATTTTGCCTCATTTGCGTATGGTATTTGTGCAGAGTTGATGAAAACAGGTAAATTGTTTATCTTTTTGTACGTAAAATTGACATGCGTTGACTTGGTCTCGTTAAGTGCAATTCGACAGGTTTTGTCCACTCACATACTTTGTTAAGAGCCCGTTGGAGTTTTCCCGTTGATGATTCGACTAACTCATCCATTGCGAGGATAGCCGTATCGTCTGCGAACGTTGCTACGATGGTCCGTTCATCTTGTGGTATATCTCTTGTGTAGAGCAAGAATAGGATTGGTCCGAGAACACTTCCCTGCGGAACACCGGCGCGGATTTCTTTGAATTCTGAGTATTCAGTCTCATGTCTAACACGAAACCTTGAAAATTTCCTTGATGCTATGAAGAGAATTGTTTTCCTTATTGAAACAAGAATTCCAATTTTTTCAACCAAAAAATCAAGTGAGGCCACGGTGAATCTTACTCTCAGTCCTGCAAGTGAGTCTTGGGTATCAGGCGTGATACCTTACGGGATATGGACCCTTGCTGCAAGTGAGTCTTGGGTATCAGGCGTGATACCTAACGGGATATGGACCCTCGCTGCAAGTGAGTCTTGGGTATCAAGCATGATACCAAAATACCTAGGCCCTGGAAGATATTTTGAGTGGTTGGTCATTAAGACGAGATATTGTGAAACGGGTTTTTTGGTTTTGGTGGTGAATATGACTAATTTTGTGTTCCTCGGGCTTACTCCGGGCCACAACTTGCAGCCTAATTTCTAACCATATCTAGAGCAGCCTCCATGATTTCACTTATCACGGAGGGAAATTTTCTTGACACTAGTATCACCACGTCATCCACATACGCGAAAACTTTGACCCGTTCCTCGTCTAATTTAACTAAAATTTTATTCATAAGCATTAGCCAGAGTAGACGAGATCTGATGCCGCCCTGTGACGTTCCTTAAATTTGGTTGAGTCACTTTCGCCAAGTGTTGACTGGAGAGTTCTTATTCCGAGCATATAGACTATCCATTGGCTAATAGATTCGTCTATACCCAGCTCGATCAGATATTCAAGAATAGCTGCAGTGATTATGATGTTGAAATCTCCCGCTATATCTCAGATGGAGGCTAGAGTGTAGTCTTTTTAGTGTATGGACTTTTCGATTATCCGCACTACCTAGTGGTGAGCCATATCCGTAGATCTACCCTTGAGGTAGGCATGCTGCGATTTGGATAGCGAAATTCAAGAAATCTTTGCATGTGTATGTCTAGAACTTGCTGAAGGGTTTATAGTACAAAGGAGGTTAGACTGATAGGTTTGTAGTCCTTCGCGGTCTCGTGGCCGCGTTCATCTACCTTCGGTATAAACACCACTCGAGCTCGTCTCCACAGGTACGTGATTAGGAAATTCTAAAAACTGACGCCACCCATGCCACTGTCAGGTTGGGTTCTCTGTAGCATAACCGGTAGTATGCCGTCAGATACCGGAGACTTGAACGGAGAGAAGCTGCTAATAGCACAGGAAAACTTTTCTTTGGAAATTATTGAATTGACATCTTATAACCCTATATCCCCTTACAACGTCGGCTGAGTAAGACTTCGGGAGAGTTCCCCGTTATTTTCAATAATATGGTCTATCACCATGTTGGAAAGTTTGGCCTCAATCTTCCCCATCCCTCAGCATAAGGTTTTTCATTTATGCAATTCTCATCCACTAGTGGCACCTGAAGGTGATCTCTGACCACCTCGGTCTTTGGAGTGCGCAAGCCAACGTGCTTGGCTTGGTTATAGTTGTTGTTGCTGCTCCCGCTGCAACCTTGGTTCTTTTTGCAGCTTTTCGCTAAGCTCTCACCTCTTTAGACCTGTCCCGCTTCGCCGCCTGCCTCGATTTGTTTTCAGGTGCTCGTTGTACTCGTCAACGATTGTCTGGTACTTGATGTTGTCTGCCTGGTCCCTTTCGTGGACCTTCCCGGCAGCTTCAATTTTTTTTTATCGTACATAAAATGAAGAAGGCCTTCTGGTACTTGCTCTTACTGGTAGTATCCAGTACGTGAAGGGTTTTTGTTAACCTCTCTATGTGTACAAGTGACCTGACTAACCTTTTGAATGCCAAAATGACCTGGTAGACATCACCGACCGTTGACTCCACTGGAAACGAAGAACACACCTTTGCGAATACGCATTTTCAAACATTTCGGTAACCTAATCCAGATGAAAGCTTCTGTTCCCCATCCGCCCCAGCGGTCGCCCCATGAAGTGTGATAGCCAACGTTGTAAGGCATCATGTTGGCTAAAACACACCTGAATTAGAGCTTCAAAAAGCTGATGCTGTTTCTCCAGAACCATTGCAACACCTTTCGCTTACACGCCTTGAATTTGCAATAAAAAAAAATAAACATGCAACCATCCATCTACTTGCAGTTCAAAATATAGACCAGCAACATGGTGCTCTTGAGTTCACTTCATTACCCGCACAGGCCAGAGGGATACGAACCACTTAAGGCAAACTAAAAGCCAATTGTCAACTAATTTATTGTCAACATGGAAACATTCGCCTAATGGCTCATTGAACACTCGAACGTATTACTCTTGTGTCAGTGTGGCGCTGTTATGCAGTCTCTGGAATTCCCTTAATTTGAATACAAACCGTGCCGTCAAGATGCCATTTAGTTAACAAGGCAACCCCACCATTACATGCAAATAGTCAATATAAAGATATTTGTTCGAGTTTTGTCAAATCACGACATGTCGAAGCATTTTGCCAATTAGCCAATAGTTCAATCAGCAATGTCATTCATTTAGCCAGAGAACAGCGGCCTTAAATCAACTGAAGCCCGCCAGTACCAGTAGCTGGCAATAAGCTCGGCGGGAAGGGGTGATGGTGCAAATATGTGTGCAAGCGCTGTTCACTTATGTCAACTATTGGCATATTGCAATTGCCCTGCATTGGTCGTTGACTTGTTGCCAGCAGGCTTCCAGTGGTACAGACCACAAGCAGTTCTTGGAAGCAAGACGAAAAAAAAACAAACAACCACCATCCAACAACAACAAAAAGATAAATAGCCACGATAAGTAATTAATTAGGTAATAGCGAGAGAGACCTGGCCAAAGACATGGTAATAGACTCCTCGAATCTTGATTGTCTCCCTCTGCCGGTG
Source organism: Rhingia rostrata (assembly GCA_949824845.1). Taxonomy (NCBI): domain Eukaryota; kingdom Metazoa; phylum Arthropoda; class Insecta; order Diptera; family Syrphidae; genus Rhingia; species Rhingia rostrata. The sequence goes on along the minus strand of OX463755.1, from coordinate 20,231,613 downwards.
AACAACTTAATTTACTCCTCAATTTCGCCAGACATTCAAATTGAATTGCATTGAGGGAAAAAAAAGGCGAAAAGCTGAAAAGGAGAAACGTCAACCAAAGTTGGCCTCTGTCACGGCATCGAGTCGGCCGGCCGGCGCAGCCCTGGTGCAAGATTCGATTTGGTGTCACGAAACATGGAAACAGTGGCTTAGGATGTTGGAAAAGAGGAGGCAGTGCGATAGAGTGGTGTTCAACCGAGAGACGTGGGCGTGTGTGGGGTATTTCAAACACGACTCGTCTGCTGCCGGCATCTGCTTGTGTGTCCTGGCTTGGAGAATATGGTACGTGATTGCAAAAGTAAGCGATGCACCTGATCCTGAGTTGGTATCTGTTCGAAGGGAATGAATGAACTGATTGTGATCCAGATTATTTGGATGGTTAGCAGGCGGTTGCTTTATACGAACCTAACTCGCATCCAGATATCAAGTGACCAAATCCTTGGGAGAATTCATTCAGCATCTTCTACCCAGCGGAGGTTCAAAATAGTTAATTACTTACTTAAGTGTCACAAAAGCCCTGCGTGCAACTGGTCATCAACTGCCTCCAGTCTTGCACTTCGCGTTTGCCAAGGTCTGTTTCTACTTACTTAAGCGGCGCTACAGTCCGGAATGAACCTGGGCCTCAAACAACATGCCTTCCAATTAGCCCGCTCCTTAGCTAAATACCTCCAGTTACTTACTCCAAGTTGGTTGAGGTCGGTTTCCACTTGTGCGCGCCACTTAAGGCGAGATCTTCCTCTACGGGATCCGACGTCTGGCTGGGAATCGAAGACTCTGTGAGCCGCAGTATTGGTGTCCATTCGTTCTACATGTCCTAGCCTTCTTAAACGTCCAATGAGGAGTTTTTTGACCAGGGGCATGTCGCTGTACAGCTCGTTTCGTTCTTGGTTGAATCTTCGCCTCCATAACCCGTCAACGCAAACGGGACCGAAGATGTTTCGAAGAATTTCCCTCTCGATTCGACCAAGGATTTCTTAATCCGCTTTTCAGACGGTACATGCTTCAGCGCCGTAGGGAAGGACTGAGCTGATCACGGTCTTTTATAAGATCTCCTTGGTAGCTCGAGTGAGGGCTAATGCATGGCCTTCTAAGCCCGACGAAGCAGCCAGCGGTTGGCAAGAGTAATTCTTCGTTTAATTTCTGACGAGATATTGATGTCAGAATTAATAGTGGAAACGAGGTATACAAAGTCCCGTACTACCTCAAAGTTATATCTGTCAATGGTGACGTTCTGTCCGATTGGTTGATGTTGTGTGTCCTTTCGTGTTGACAGCATATACTTCGTCTTGCCCTCATTTACTGCTGAACCCATTTTCGCCGCTAACTTCTTTATACTAGCAAACGTGGCTTTGACATCACCTTGGATCCGACCAATGATGTCAATATCGTCGGCGTATGCTAGTAGTTGTACCGATTTTTGGAAAAATGTGCCTCTGGTGCTGTTTCCTGAGTTTTGCACAATCCTCTCAAGAATCAGGTTGAAGAAATCACATGACAGCGCATCGCCTTGAATAAATCCTTTATTGAATCGGTGAGGTCGTTTCCGACCCTGATGGAGCAGCGAGAATTCTCAATCGTCATCCTACACAAACGGACGAGCTTAGGCGGTATACCATAACTAGGCATGGCTCTGTATTGTTCGTCTCTATAAATGCTGTCGTATGCGGCTTTGAAATCGATGGTGGGTATCGATTTGGACTTCTTGGTTTTTTTTCCAGGATCTGTCGAAGTGTGCAAATTTGATCGGTTGTGGACTTTCCTGGCTCAAAACCACACTGATAAGGGCCGATCAGGTTATTGGTAAACGGTTTCAGGCGTTCACATATTACGGCAGAAAGGATCTTGTATGCGAAATTGGCGAACCTTATGCGTTTGAAGGGTGAAGTGTAGAGGGTCTCCTTTTGTATAGATCGGGCTAACGATGCTGAGGTTCCATTCTTCAGGCATACTTTCTTCCGAACAGATTTGGCTTATGTGTTGGTGATGGATATCACTTACCAAGTCAACTCCGCCGCCTTATGAAGCTCAGTGGGAAGACCGTCATTTCCGGCAGCCTTATTAAGCTTCAGTTAAGATATTGCTTTCCTCACTTCACTCAGGTCGAGTGGTAGGCAGTTTTCGTTGTCTTTGCCAATATTGGTTCGTTCCGCCTGCAAGCGAAATGTTGTTCGTCATCGCCGTTTGACAGTCTGCAGAAGTGGTTCTTCTATCGATTGTGTCTCAACTACGATATTTCCTTGTTCATCTCGACAGGATTCTGCTCGCGCCATGTATCCTTTGCTTTGACGTTTTACACTTTGGTAAGACTTGCGAACATCGTTGCTGGAGTGGCAACTCCCTATATCCTCGATAGCGCGCTTTTCTTGCTCTTTTTTTCTTCTTTCTGAAAGGACGGTGTTCTCTCCTTCTTCTCTGCCTATAGACCTCAGTAGCAGCACTCATCTTTACCTGCAGTATAGCCTTGTAGGTCTCGCTCTTAGCTGCGGAAATCTGTCGGCATTCCTCATCAAACCACGGGTTTCTTGCTGATGGGCACGAGAAACCTAGCACATCAGTTGCGGCCGATTTAATGGTTTGTTGGCATCGTTGCCATTGTTCTTCGACATCCGATGCTGGTGGTATGGTGTTAGTCGAGACTTTAAGGGATACGCGTTGCGCGATGGTCTTGGCGGTCTCTTGCAATTGCAGTCTTGCAGGATTGCTGTGGCGTGGTGGATGTTCGCATTATTACCTTGGGTGCAGCAAAATAGTTGTCCAAATCGATATATGCTCCTCGGAGTGTTCGGGCATCTGATATACTGGATGCGTGCCGCCTGTCTGTCGCAATGTGATATATTGGCGTGTGTTGGCTATTTTGGCATTCCGTTCCGTAGCGAAGTCAATCACCCTAAGTCCGTTACCAGACGTATTGTCGTGTGGGCTATGTTTTCCGACAATATTGCTAAAGATGGCTTCCCTTCTTACCTTTTTTTTTAATTTCCCATCACGATTTTAACATCGTACTTCCGTAGTCGCTCATAGGTTTTGTCAAGGAGCTCATAGAAGCAGTCCTTAGCTATCTCATCTTTTTCCTCCGTTGGAGCGTGAGCGCATATAAGGCTAATGTTGGCGAATTTGGCCTTGATGCGGACCTTTACAGTGCATTCGCTAATATCTTGGAAACATAAGACTTCTTGCCTAAGTCTGGCACTTATAATAAATCCGCATCCGAATAGTCGCTGTTTCTGCTCACTGTAACAAGGTCCGTAGTAGATGTCACAGTTTTTCATCCTCTTTTTTCCCGGCCCATCCCATCGTGATTCCTGGATGGCAGTAATGTCTGCTGTGTAGCAGTTTAGGGCTTCCCTTAGTTGTTCGCTTGCACCACTCCTGTTTAATGCTCTCACGTTCCAGGTGCAGATGTTTTTTTTTTTCATTTTGCAGGGTCGTCACCAATAAAATCAGTCCTTGCGAGGCTTTTGGTTGCCTCGTAAATAGTGGCTTTTTTCCATGAGTGGGTAGTTAACCCAAGCCTAACCCCCAACCTGGAGGGCCAGTTCTAATTTATTAGATACCCTAGGACACGGGGCCTTTAATATCCACTACGGGATTGAGCGCCGGATTCATCCGCCACCATCTCTATTCAAGTTGCCTGCCTAACCCTTGAAATTCCTGGACAACCTGTTATCTGTTGTTGTAACCTGTTTTCTAGGTTCGCCTGGGACAGCAGGCCAAGTATTCATCCCGTGCCCTTCTGACCTGGCTGTTTATGGTGTTGCTGTTTTGCGTCATGTTATCAAAACTCGCCTTTTCATAGTGATTTCGAAAAAAAACGGTTTTTCGGGATATGATCATCGAGACCGAAATGTATGTGTCTGTGGTCGGAAAAAGAGTACTCACTAGAGACATTCCAGTCTTTGATCATGTAATGGAAGTAATTTGAGGCAAAGGGTGATGTCAGGGACATCTTGTTTATTGCTGGCGATGAACGTTGGTTCGTTACCATTGTTGTACAGCAAGAGATTTGTTCTTCAAAATTAATTAAAAAAAATAAAACGAACAATAAGAAAGGGGCGGACCTCAATCACCACTTGGTTCTCGTAACATTGAAAAGACAACTCGGTTTATGTATAAAGTTCCTTTGTAAAAAGGTTTATCAACTTCAGGCTACACTTGCGGTTAAAAAGCAGCACTTGCTGAAGCTCCAATAGCGCGAGAAGTTATGTAATTGTGCAGGGGTAATAGAAGTGTGCAACATTTTTAATATTCTTCTCATTATACCGAAGCATTACCATCTTCTGAGTCGAAAAACCTCCTCCAACCTCCAGTTGCTAAAAATATTCCTTTCGACACCTTTAGCTAACCACTTCAGATCGACGGCTTTCGGCAAAACTCCTTCTAATTCAATTTCCCGCAATCATAAACACATCATCACGTAGCCAAGTGTTTCTGTAGAATTTGCCGAAATTTATTTGACAACCCAAACAGCTTCCCCACCACAAAGCCCTAAGTTATGATAACGACAGAGCGTCCGTATCTCTACGAAACTCATCGTCCCGTCCTAGAAGCACACCGCACGGTGCAGGAGCAAAATGGAAAAATATTACAATGGTTATTAAAGCAGCACTAATAATCCAGGCCGTACCGGACTTGGCGGCCTCCTGGGCCAGAGTATGTCTATCGACAACAGCGGCACGTATTTCTCGTTGTGTATTATAATTAAAAACAGATATCGCAATCAAAACTACCCGATGCAATCAATTTTCCCCAAGCAATGTCTGGAGCAGCCCAAGTCATCGTGTAGAATCTTCCTCCCCTCGTTCTGACGGGGTGTGCGTACGAGTTTATGCCAAGGATTTGGTCCATCCGCAGAGTGGTAACGTCCTACCAACAATTTATTATGTCGATGCTATACGAGACATTGTTGTTGTGTTGGGTCCGCGCCCTCTATGAATGAAATTGCACACACAGTAGTAGACTTTTACCGATGTCGACTAAATTACATGTTCATCGATCGCGATGCAGGAGCTACTATCGCATCTCGGAGTGTAGAGCGTTAAATTTTTACCAATATTGGCAAAATGGTAAGTCATCGTTTCATCTGCATCCTCTCGTCCTCATCATCATCACCATCATCATCGTCAGGTACGTCGTCGTCGTCGTCTCGATGGAGTAGTCGGTTCGTCGGCTCGAGCGCACCGCACCATCATCAGCGACGCGGGACCCATTTATGTGTTTGAAATTGCGATATTCATTAGCCCTGGGGCCACAAACAGTAGCCGTCTGCCGCAGACAGGAATGCTTGTATCGATTCAGGAGATTAATGTTATGCACCACCGACAGCATTGCTGCGCCGCCGCGGCCGCACCACACTGCACTGCACCGTTGCGCGGATGGTTAAGATGCAGAAATTCACGGTAGCAATGGAAGCTCTTCATCAGGAAGAGCAACATCCTGCCAGCGAATGCACTCGAAGTGAATAGATATTATGTGTGAGTGTGCATGCAGGCAATTTTCAATAAGGTGGATAGCAGCTACTGTTGTTGGGCTTACTAGGATACGCTTTTATTTGGCCACTTGTGAGGTGAATAGGTACCTGGAGCATACAGGATGGTGATTGGAAGTAGCTATTACGAAATGGTAATTTACTTTTAATGGAACAGGATGCAGTAGTGCTGAGAGATACTGCAAATGAAGAAGCAATGGAGGCAGCTTTTTTGAAAACCCTCGGATTAAGTAAGACTTAGGGAATGATAATTTCAGGAAGCCATTTTATATCTTGGTACTCAATTAGTTGTTAATTTTGTAACCAGGTTTGATGACTCAATAACCCACTTGGAAAAAAACTGTTTAAGATCGTCACAACTACGGTAATCCTTGAACTAAAGCGAGGGCTACTGGGAAAGGCTTGTTCGAACCTTATAGGCCAAATAGATCCTCGAAGGTACCACTCCAGAGTTTGTTTTGAGCAGTTAAACCGATATGTTACACCATGTGAAGATTCGTCTCCTATTGGGTACGTCCTCAGTTGGCGGATAAAGGAACTCTAGCTAGGAGTAAGATCGCCTATCAAGTAATCTCCACATGTGACAGCGGAAGAATTCCCGTGATGGACTCATCGGTGCCATCTAAAGTCCCAGTTAAGATGGACAAAGTCAACAACCAATTTGAGCGACATATTTGGACAACACGTCATTTAGGAATCTCAAGGTTTATTCAGGGACCTTTAACAGAGATGGTGACGCTCAATCTCATAGCTTACACTGATAAGCCCATGTCCAAGGGCCATTAAATAATTCGGAACTGGCTATCCAGATGGGCTTTGGTTTTTTTTTTGTTAACTACGTACTCACGAAAGAAAATTCTTCATACAATGCAACCAACAGCTTCGGAGAGAAATGATTTCATTCTTGACGACCATGCTAAACGCAAAACGGACCACGACGTCTACCTCTGCACCTGGAATGTGAGAACATTAAACAGAGAGGTGCAACCCAACAACCTAAGCTGCTTAAAAGCAGACGTCACTGTCATCCAGAAAAGACGATTGGATGTGCAGAGGATGAAAGACTGTGACATCTACTATGGACCGAGTTTTAGTGACCAGAAACAGCGACTATTCAGATGCGGATTCGTTATAAGTGCCAGACTAAGGCAAGAAGTCTTATGTTTCCATAACATTAGCGAACGCGTTGTAACAATCCGCATCAAGGTCGAATTTGCTAACAAAAAACCTTTGCGTGCTCACGCTCCGACGGAGCAAAAAGATGATACGGCTAAAGATTGCTTCTACGAGCTCCTTGACAAAACCTTTGAGCGTCTACCGAAGAACGGTGTTAAAATCGTACTTGGAGATTTTAACGCAAAGGTAGGAAGAGAAGACATTTTTAGCAATATTGTCGGAAAACATAGCCTGCACGACAACAAGTCTGGTAACGGACTTAGGCTTATTGACTTCGCTACGGAAAGAAATGCCACTAAGGGAACACGGCTGTCTACAGATCAACGAACGGTCAAACAAATTGATCACATTGCGGTAGAAAAGAGACACGCATCCATTATTTTGGAAGCCCGAACATTCCGAGGGGCTTATATCGACTCGGAACACTACCTTGTTGCAGCCAAAGTTAAAAATGAGGACATCCACCACGCCACAACAATCCGGAAATACTATGAAAAATGCTGATGTCGAAAGACGCAATCGGAAGAGACCGCCAAGGCCTTTGCGCAACTCGTATCCCTAAGCCTCTCGAATAATACCATGCCACCAGCATCGAATGTCGAAGAACAATGGCAACGATGCCAACAAGCCATTAAATCAGCCGCAACTGATGTGCTAGGTTTCTCGTGCCCACCACCAAGAAACCCCTGGTTTGGTGAGGAATGCCGACAGATGCAAGCAGCCAAGAACAAGGCCTGGAAGTCCAAACAACAGGTGAAGACGAGAGCTACCTTATAGTTCAGAGAAGAAGGGAAGTACACCGGCTTTTCAGAAAGAAGAAAAGAGAGCAACAAAAGCGCACGATTGAGGTTATAGAGAGGTGCCAACTCCAGAAACGATGTTCGCAAGTCTTACCAAAGTATAAAACGTCAAAGCCAATTATACAAGGCACGAACAGAATCCTTACGAGATGAACAAGGAAATACCATAGTTGAGACACAGTCGATGCTGAGGATATAGAAGAACTACTTCTGCAACCCATTAAACGGCGATGATGAACAACACTTCGCTGTCAGGCAGAACGAACCATTCAATGTTGGCAATGACAGCAAATACTGCCAACTACACGACCTGAGTGAAGTGAGGTTAGCAATGTCTTAACTCATGCCTATTAAGGCTGCCGGAAATGACGGCCTTCCCGCCGAGTTTTATAATGCCGACGGAGATGACTTGGTAAGTAATATCCACAAACTCATAAGCCAAATCTGGTCGGAAGAAAGTATGCCTGAAGAATTGAACCCCAGCATCGTTTGCCCGATCCACAATAAGGATACCCTCTGAACTGCGCCAACAAGAGAAGCATGAGTCCCCGCAACATCGCTTACAAGATCCTATCTGCCGTAATATATGAACCCGTATACCAATAACCTGATCGTCCCTTATCAGTGTAGCTTTAGGCCAGGAAAGTCCACAACCGATGAAATTTTAAAACTCCGTCAGATCTTGGAAACGCCCAAGAAGACCAAATCGATACCCAGCACATATTCATCGATTTCAAAGCCGCATACGACAGCATTTACAGAGACAAACTATATACAGAGCCATGTCTAGTTTTGGTATACCGCCCAAACTCGTCCGTTTGTGTTGGAAGACTATGGAGAATTCTCGGTGCTCCATCAGGGTCGATACCAAAAAAAGGATTTAGGCGAGGCGATGCGCTGTCATGTGATTTCTTCAATCTGATTCTTGAGAGTATTGTGCAAAACTCACGAGCCAACACCTGAGGCACAATTTTCCAAATATCGGTACAACTACTAGCATACGCCGACGATATTGACATCATTGGTGGGACCCAACGTGATGTCATTACCACGTTTGCTAGTATAGAAAAGGAAGCGGCGAAAATGGGTTTAGCAGTAAATGAGGGCCAGACGAAGTATATGCTGTCAACACGAAAGGACACACAACAGCGATGAATTGGACAGAACGCCACCATTGACAGATATAACTTCAAGGTAGTACGGGACTTTGTCTATATCGGCTCCGCCACTAACTCTGACAACAACATCTCGCCAGAAATTAAACGAAGAATTACTCTTGTCAATCGCTATTTCTTAGGGCTAAGAAGGCAATTCAGTAGCAAAGCCCTCACTGGAACTACTAAGAAGATCCCATATAAGACCCTGATCACCTCAGTCCTTCCCTAGGGCGCTGAAGCATGGACCCCATCAAAAGCGGATGAAGAAATCCTTAGTCGGGTTATGCAGAAAATTTTATCAACAAGAAAATCCTATTCTCATCGTCTTCTTTGTCAATTTAAGAACTCCTGTCCTTGTGATCATGAGTAAACTGTTATTGTAGGGAATAATCAACGAAAATTATTCTTCAGCTTCACAAAAATATCACCCCATGGCAGTGATACCTACCATCGTTATCCCTCGTATTGTTTTAATGTTCATTTACCTTGTCATACTTTCAGCTTATCTACAACTCTCGGACACCGTTAAATCTGCAACGCCTTATTCCCAACTTTGTACTCAAAACCGTAGTATCTCTGCATCCCTTGCTGCTGGTAAAACCTTCTCCCTCTTATATAACCATCCACATCATCCCACGACGAAGTTATAAAATATCCCTTTTGAGCAGTCCCCACTTAGCCAAGAAATTGATTTCTCCAGCATTCCTCCTACGACTCCTGTACGTGTATCTCACGATACAAATCCCATTGCGTCTTCATTATCAGCCTTGCGTCGCATCGTCTGCCCTCCGGCCGCGCTGCAGCATTGTCGGCTAAAGGGATTTCTGAAGAAATCTCCCAACGAAAAACCCACTCACCTCATTAGACCGTCTGCCATTTAGGCCAAATATACTACACCTCGCTTATGTCCTTATCCAATATCCCCATGCGGAGGCATCATTGACACCGCATCATCGTCGTCATCATCATAATCGCAACAGCAGCCGGTAATGCATTGGCGCAACATATTTTATGGCGGAAACATCAAGTCCTGGCCAAGTGGCGGCGGTCCGTAATGAAGCGATTAAATCGGTAATTAAATTTGATACTTATGGACAGCAAAAAGGATTATAAACTGATGAGCGGCTTCGTTGCTGCCGCTGGTTAGCCATAGGTCTCTAACTACCCTACGATAAGTGTGTTTGCTCGGCGGTGAGCATCGTAAAACCACCGTCATAAGTTTGGACCGGTTCGTAGTGGTTAGGATAGCTTCATCAAAGGTGGATCTCCTTAAGAAGTATGGGAGTGATAAGGTGACCCTTAAATAGGCTTTCACTAACTGTCCATTCAAAAACCTTTTTTTTTTTTAAAAACCATCTCCGATAACTGGAAGCGTAAATCACGATCACTTTACTGTCGGCCGTCCAGAGATCAGAGCAAAAATCATCTTCACTTTATTACAGCACACTTCTGCCACAGGCTCGGGCTCAAGCTGCAGACAAGAGCACGCATATCGCAGCAGCCATCGGAAGCGGGATAAATGCAATTTTCACCGAAGTCATCGCCATCATCATCATAATCGACGCGATCATTATCGAGATCAAGATCGCCGTGTACTTATATGCTGCACGATCTTTGGCGTTGCGCATTGTGTAATGCACGGATGCGTTGAACTCCGGCTGAAACGCTTCAAGGCGCGAAGATCATTGTTACTGGCCGTCTCTTTGCCGACTGTAAATTAATTGTAATTGCCAACAGTAAATTAATTTCCAAATTTCACGAATACGATTTTTGGGTGTAGAAAGTGTACGTACCGCATGGAGCGCTTTTGGGATTTCAGTGGCGAAGCGTTGCGTGTACGGTGGTGCAATTATGTTTTCTTCAGTTTGGGAGGTGAGGTGACTTTCGGAGACTGAATGGTCCAAGTTTGTGTATCGTGGTAGGACCGAGGCGGTTGAGAGTAATCACGTACTGTTCACTTTTTGGAGGTTCGCAATGCGATATCGGTATAATTATGAAAAATATTTTTGCAACGATTACATCCGGAGGGATAATCTGTCGCTTAGTGAACAATTTCTTACGTACTTACTTACTTACTTACTTAAGTGGCGCTACAGTCCGGAATGAACCTAAGCCTCAACCAACATACCTCTCCAATTAGCACGGTCCTTAGCTAACTGCCTCCCGTTGCGCACTCCAAGTTGGTTGAGGTCGGTTTCTGCTTGTGCGCGCCACTTAAGTCGAGGTCTTCCTCTAGTGCGTTCAACTTCTGGCTGGGAATCGAAGACTTTGCGAGCCGGAGTATTGGTGTCCATTCGTTCTACTTGTCCTAGCCATGTTAAACGTCCAGTGCGGAGATTTTTTTTTTAACCAGGGGCATGTCGCTGTACAGCTCGTATAGTTCTTGGTTGAATCTTCGTCTCGATAGCCCATCAACGCAGCTTACTTACTTAAGTGGCGCTACAGTCCAGAATTAACCTGGGCCTCAACCAACATGTCTCTCCAATTAGCCCAGCCCTTAGCTAACTGCCTCCAGTTGCGCACTCCAAGTTAGTTGAGGTTGGCTTCTACTTGTGCGCACAACTTAAGGCGAGGTCTTCCTCCACTGCGTCCGACGTCTGACTAGGAATCGAAGACTCTGCGAGCCGGAGTATTGTTGTCTATTCTACATGTCCTAGCCATCATTAACGTCCAATGCGGAGTTTTTTTTGATCAGGAGCATGTCGCTATACAGCATCGTATAGTTCTTGGTTGAAACTTCATCTCCATAGCCCGTCAACGCAAACGGGAACAAAGATTTTCGAAGAATTTTCCTCTCAAATCGACCATCTGCGTTTGAGACGACCCATGCTTTAGTGCCGTAGAGCAGGACTGGGATGATCAGTGTCTTATGTAGGATCTCCTTAGTAGAATCTCATATAGGAACTAGGAAGAAACAGCGGTTGGCAAGAGTAATTCTTCCTTTAATTTCTGACGGAATGTTGTTATCAGAGTTAATGGAGGAGCCGCGATAGACAAAGTCCCGTACTACTTCAAAGTTATATCTGTCAAAGGTGAAGTTCTGGCCAATTCGTCGATGTTGTGTGCCCCGTAGTATTGACAGCATATACTTAGTCTTGCCCTCATTTTTGCCGCTTCTTTCTCTACACTGACGTCCTATGACGTCACGTTGAGTCCTACCAATGATGTGAAAATCGTCCGCGTATTGCATCGATTTTTGGAAAACTGTGCCTCTGGTGTTGACTTGGGAGTTTTTCGCAATCCTCTCAAGAATCAAATCGAAGGTCATATGACATCGGCTACGATATTTCCCCGTTCATCTCGACAGGATTCTGTTCGAGCCTTGTATCCTTGGCTTTGATATTTTATACTTTGATAAGACTTGCGAACACCGTTCCTGTAGTGGCACTCTATATCCTCAATCTGCGATTTTCTTGCTCTTTTTTCTTCATTCTGAAAAGCCGGTGTTCTTCCCTTCTTCTCTGCCTATAGAGCTAAACGGCAGCTCTCGTCTTCACCTGCAGTTTAGACTTCCAGGCCTCGTTCTTGGCTGTAAGCATCTGTCGGCATTCCTCATCACAGCAGGGGTTTCTGGCTGGTGGGCGCGAGAAACCTAGCACATCAGTTGCGGCTGATTTAATGGTTTGTTGGCATCGTTGCCATTGTTCTTCGACATCCGATGCTGGTGGTGTGGTGTTAATCGAGAGGTTAAGGGATACGCGTTGCGCGAAGGTCTTGGCGGTCTCTTGCGATTGCACTCATTCGACATCAAATTTTTTCACAGTATTTCTGAATTGTTGTAGTTTGGCTGCAAGAAGGAAGGAAGAAGAGCCGATTTTAGCTACTCGGAATGTTCGGACATCAAAAATACTGGATGCGTGCATCTTGTCTATCGCAATGTGATCACTTTGGTTGACCGTTCGTTGATCTGGAGGCCACCATGTCCCCTTATGGACATCGAGGTGAGGAAACCGTGTGCTGGCTATAGTGGCATATCGTTCCGTAGCGAAGTCACTTTGCCTAAGTCCGTCAGCAGACGTGTTGTCGTGTACTCTATGTTTTCCGACAATACTGCTGAAGATGTCTTCTCTTCCTATCTTTGCGTTAAAATCTCCCAGCTCGATTTTAACACCGTGCTTCGATGGTCGCACATAGATTTTGTCAAAGAGCTCGTAGAAGCATTCCCTAGTCTTTTTTGAGCCGTCGGAGCGTGATCGCGTATAAACTTGTTTTAGAAAATTTGGCCTTGATGCGCATTATTACTACGTGTTCGCTAATATCTTGAAAGTATCTAGCATATGTGTAGCATACTTAAGATATCCTCATCCGAATTATCGATGTTTCTGCTCACTAAAACACTGTCCGCAGTAGATGCCAAAGTTTTTCATCCTCTGCCCATTCCATCGTTTTTCCTGGATCGCAGCTACGTCTGTTTTTAAGTAGCTATGGACTGCCGCTTGTCGGTCGGTATTAACCTCTCTGCTTAATGTTCTTAAAATCCTGGTACAGATATGAAAGTCGTTGTCCGTTTTCCGTTTAGCATGGTCGTCAAATCGGTTTTCTCCGAGGTTATTTTTTGCGTCGTAACAATTTTTTGTCCGTTAGTGCGTTGTAACCCTAAACACAAAACCCAACCTGCAGTGCCAGTTCCAATTTTTTAGATAACCCTGATATCCCTAGGACTCGGGGGTCATCAGTTTCCACTATGGGACTGAGAGCCGCTTTGGCCTCAAAGATCTTGCGCCACTACATCTGTTCAAAAAGCCTTACTTGCTGTTGAGATTCCTAGATGACCTGTTGTTGAATTTGTCGGAGCCGCTAAAAAAGGTTTTAAACTTTGTCCATTCTAACTGGGACTTTAGACCCACGGTTGACCCATCCTGATAATATTTCTATTGCATGCCGTCTAGGGGTCGTTTTGAAAGGGGGTCTTAGCACTAGCTAATGTTAGCTAAAAAGTCCACGAGTGGTATTACTCATCTACACCTTATATTTGGAGAGTACTCCTCTATTCGCGAATCGGCAAAATCCGACTTTGCAGGATTCGACTTGGCGTGAAAACCTGGTCTGTGATCAATCTGCCTAGTATGTGTCGATACGTTTTGTTCCAAAAATTCTAGAGCTTGATCAAACCTTAAAACTACAAAAAAAAAATTAGATATCCATGTGGAAGCCCATCAGCCTACATTGATTTTTAAGCCTGATACAAGGTCTGCATCTACCTTATCGAAGCAAAACCATTTAGACAAGTTGATGAATTGTTATTCGGTTTCCTGAGCCAGCGTAAGTGACACAATTTTCCATAAATCTGTGCAAATACTATCATAAGCCGTTTAGGCCGGACGATATTGACAGAATTTCACATTCGACATCCATGAGTTGGATGTAGTAATGAGGTTTTCTATCTCAGCTCCGCTATTTACAATGACAACGACATCTTATCAGCAATCACATGAAGAATTTCGCTTGTTAACCGAGGGCTAGGATGATACTTTAGTAATACAAGGTTTACTCGAGTTTCGAAGAAGATCCTATATAAATGCTTACCATCTCAGCGCTGGTCTACCGCACTGACCCGTGCGCTTTAGAGAATGGCAATCAAGTCGATGTTATTGCCACTGACTTTAGTAAAGTTTTTGATGAAATTTTACATAAAACCATTCTTTTTAAACTTAAAGCACTAGGTCTTCAAGCGAGCTTAATTGCTTGAATTAAATCCTATCCCTTGGAATACCAACACAAAGTTCTGTTTACATGCTCTGTATTGGACCCCTTTTTAGCCGGAGTGCCTCAAGGTAGCCATATTGGTCCGTTGATATTTATTTTTTCTATCAATGACGCTGACAGTATTATTGAAAACTCATATTTATCTGTTTATGCAGATGATAATGCACTTCAAAGAAATTTAAACAAATTTTCAACCTGGTGAACAAACTACTTCCTGGAGCTCAATGCCATCAAATGCCAGACCATGACATACCCCCGTAAGCGTCTCCCAACAGACGCGAGATCCTATCTAATATTTGGTGAGACCGTACCTAATGGGCTTTTCATGCGTGATCTGGGTGTTATCTGTGACAGAAAACTTAACTTTCGCTCTCATATTGACAATATCATCAGCAGTGCCAACTCCGCACTTGGGGATGCAAAACGCTGGCCTAAGGGATTCTCGAACCCCTATGCCACAAAATCTCTCTTTTTCAGATTTTTTAGACCTATCCTTGAATATGCTAGCCAAGTATGGTCGCCTTATCACAATACCCATATCCTCCGTATTGAAAGTGTTCAACGCAGATTAATCCGTTTTGCTCTACACCCCTGGGTAGACAGCTTTAATCTACCCCCTCATGTTTACCCAATAGTACGTCTCACAAAGTCTTCGAATCTCAGTCAGATGTAAGACGTAGTAGGCTGCGGTAGACTCTTGACAGTTTTTCAGAAGCCTGTTGGTTGAATCAAAGGTTAACCCCAGACTGTAGCTCCACTTAAATGAGTAGAGTTTTGTAAAAGATGCCATGGAATGGGAACAATACCATAAAGCTGCTTACTTAAGTGGTGCAGACTTGAACCTGGACCTCAACCACCATGCCCATCCAATTTTATCGTATCAGTCTCTAGCTAACTGCGTCCAGTTGTGTACTTTAAGTTCGTTTTTCTGAAATGGAAGTTGGAATGCGAAATTTAAAAATAAAATTAATATCGCTTCATGCTCTCAAGTACCCAGAGCAGTGCTGTGACATAAGGCCAAGCGTCATAAGGCCAAATTTATAAATTTAAACTTATGTCGCTTTATAAAAGCACCACCCAAAACCTAGCATTTTCTGAAGACCATACTGGTCTGCGCGTGTAGTTCTTGCCATCATGCCATCGCAGGAGGTCCCGATGGCAAGAACTACACGCGCATTTTATGCTTAATCCAAACAATCGAGTTAAGATGATTTTTTGGAAAATTGGTAATACTCGGATGAATTGTCATATCAGTAGCGCCAATGAAAAGCCACTTAAGATGTTGCTGAGGGTTGGAATCGAGCCCAGACATTCTAACGGGTGATTTTTTAAGCGATTTTTTTTTTAAATCGAATAAAACACTCAAATTTGCATTAAATATTCAGAATTTTTATTGTAATCGATGAATAGGCCTTTGCCATTTCCTTTTTAGGGACAACTTCATGTGTATGTTTTCCGTGGCTCCGTTTTAAATAGTCCATTCGGAAGGTCCAATTTTGCGTCACTTTTTCGAGCATGTCTGCTTGTATTCGACGACCTACGCGCGTTATGTAATCCTGTCAGGCTTTTATCGTGTTCGGCTTAAATAAATAACCAAGAGGCGTTGAAACGTATGATCTTGGTGGCCAACTCACAGTGCCACGAGATAAGCTGTTCACCAAATTCATCCTTCAACATTTCCATTGTTTCACGAGCTTTGTGGCATGTAGCACTGTCTTGATGAAACCACACGTCAACCATGTTCAACTCAGCCAACTTACTTACTTAAGTGGCGCTACAGTCCGGAATGAACCTGGGCCTCAACCAACATGCCTCTCCGAACAGTCGCTGCTCACTATAACACGGTCCGTAGTAGTAGATGTCACACTTTTTCACCCTCTTTTTTCCCGGCCCATCCCATCTTATTTCCTGGATGACAGTAATGTCTGCTTTATAGCAGCTTAGGGCTTCCCCTAGTTGTTCGCTTGCACCTCTTCTGTCGAATGTTCTCACATTCCAGGTGCAGATACGAACGTCGTTGTCCTTTTTTCGTTTAGTCGGTTCGTCAACAATAAAATCCGTCCTTTCCGAGGCTATTGGTTGCTTCGTAACCGTAAGTTTTTTGCATGGTTGGGTAGTTAACCGAAAGCACAACCCCCAACCTGGAGGGCCAGTTTCAATTTATTAGATACGCCTAGGACAAGGGGCCATCAGCATCCACTACGGGATTGAGCGCTGCCGTTGGCCTTTCGGTTCATCCGCCATCATCTCTGTTCAAGGGGCCTGACTAAACCTTGAAATTCCTAGACAACCTGTTGTCCGAATGTCCGAATATGTCAAAGCAGCTTGTTTTCGCCTGGGACAGCAGGTCGGGTATTCATTCCGTGCCGTTCTTAGCTGGCTGTTTATAGTGTTGCTGTTTTCCGTCGTGTTATCAACACTCGCGCTTATCGTTTAGCAAGTCAAATCCGGTTGGATGAGAACAGTACCCGATGGTTACCACTAGGAGATAAAAAATAAGCACTTTATGTGTAGTCAGAGTTGCAACCACTGGGCAATGCCGAGTTAAAGCCAATCAGAGTCTACCCTCGTTCTACAATACCCAACCATCAACTGGGGCAAAAAAAAGTCGCATAGCATGGCTCGATATCGTTCGCTGTTGACGGTAACATTTCTTCCACGGTCGTCTTTGAAGAAAAATGAATCGATGATACCACCAGCCCATAAACCACACCACTGTCGTTTTTTCGGGACACATCGGTAATTCTTGTATGGCATGTGGCTGTTCATCACTCCAGATGGGACAGTTTTGCTTATTTAGGTATCCGTTGAGTCAGAAATGAGCCTCATCGCTGAACACAATTCTTCGATAAAACAGCGGATTTTCATGGAGCTGCTCTAAGGCCCAAAATACAAAAATACAAATTTTTGGCGCAGGAAGGCTCGTTAGTACGCAGGCCCTAGCTTTCTCACTTCCAGTCATGTGTGGTGTGTGTGTACCTCCTGCATGATGGTGGGACCTCCTGTTTTATGCCGACTCCGAATGGCGAATTTGAGATAAGCTTTTCTGGACAATTGATACAACTTCGATGAATTGTCAGATGATCACGAGAGGAGAGCCTGTGAAAAATCATTTAGGTGTTGCCACGGCTTAAAATCATACCCAGACCTTCAGCCTCGTCGATTGTTCCTTCTTTTATTGATTTTAAAGTTCTCCAACAGGTTCCCTCCTAACCGATCATTGCCATTCCTATCCATTCTTGAACACCTAAGTTATGTTCTTTCTTCACCAAACTTTCTTCTGTGAGTATGGAAACTACCCATCAGAATGATGTCTAACCGACAACCCAATAAAGAAATTTACGAGCTTTTTAATGGGTTTGCATATCTTTATGAGCTTGTGATGAGGTTGTCAGTATACACGCTGACATGTGGAGGCTATAAAAGATTATATGACGGTAGTAAACGCCATCTGGAGAACACATTTCTGAACAAGTAAGTCAACAATTGAAACCGCACTAATTGCAATTCTTTTACCGTCACAGATCAGTGCTTTTAGAACGATACTTTCTATCCAGTCTTAGTCTCAGATTGGGATTCACCCAATCTCCAACCCACACCACCAAGCACTGCAAAACAGAGTTATCAACTTCTTCCAAAACGGAAGTGGCCACTTTTCCACGGCTCCACAAATAGATCGGCCTTAATAAATCCAACCAGCCAGTCCATTATTACAGCCTTAAATCAAATCACAACCTTCTCCAGGTTGCAGTCGCACAGATAGACGGTATAACGCTGCACTTGTGCACCTAATTATGCCCAATGCGGGGCCATAAAACCTCGTACTCGCCGTGGGCCACTCGCATTCCATTTCAATCTGCGAGACCCCCAAATGGACACAAAGAGAACGTTGACGAGGGGTGAATAAGAGGACCAAACAAAAAAAAAGGATAAAACACAAAAATTATTGATAATCATGGGTTATCAATACGAGAGGCATAAAGCAGCCTTCTGCCATTGCAATGCCATTTCGTGTCCACGGGGTCCAGCATTGCATCTCCCAGCATCGATGCGACTGAGCAAGGTGTATGTGTGTGGTGGATCGCGCAATTTCAGCACATGCCACATAACTTTGCCGAGCTCGTACACACGTTCATTCAATCGCAGGAATTATTGTCGAATGAAGTACTCCTGGAACGCCCCACATACTGCATCCGTTGATGTGTGCGGAGCGAACTGCTCCTCTTAACTACCGCTTTGGTTTGGAGTGATAATTTTCTTATAATACCTGAGCTGTGGGCTTGGTTGGATGCGGTTTCTCTGGATGTACATCAGCAAATATGCGCAGGCCTTGACGCCGATGTTTCACCATCAGTTGGTGGAGGGAGGGTGTTGCAAATTACTGACTTCTCTTCTAGGTGCTAACTTATTGATGAGGTGTATAACGGAAAGTGATATATTCAGTTGGCCGTGTTGGATTATGTAGGATCTATGGCTTTGGGTCGGAGTCAGTCAGTGCGCGATGTTGTTCCTGGATGTGGGTCAAAAGTAATGGGATGCAGTCATTTGGAACTCAAGTTGGAGCTTAGCGAATCTACCGTGTGCATGTGGAGCAATTCAGGCGGGTCATATGGCACAGATTGCTATTTGTAACCACCGTCCATTGTTGGGGATACATTGTATGCGGTTGTGGAGTGAAATTTTGGTTTTACTGACCCAATGAAGTGAGTGCCGTTAACGGGGATTACACTGCAGCGGAAGGGTCTCTAACATCTTTTAGAAGAACAAGGATTTCCTGTTAACTTGCGAGTCTTAGGTTAGGTTTGACGATCTGTTTAACTTCTGATGTATCGCCAAACATTTACTGACCCAATTATGTGAGTGCCGTCAATGGGGATTACACTGCAGCGCAAGGGTCTCTAACATCTTTTGGAAGAACAAGGATTTCCTGTTTACTTGCGAGTCTTAGGTTAGGTTTGACGATCTGTTAAACTTCTGATGTATCGCCAAACATTTACTTACCCAATGATGTGAGTGCCGTCAATGGCGATTACACTGCAGCGGAAGGGTCTCTAACATCTTTCAGAAGAACAAGAATTTCCTGTTTACTTGCGAGTCTTAGGTTAGGTTTGACGATCTGTTTAACTTCTGATGTATCGCCAAACTTTCATAGCTCTTCCTTGGCTTTTAGCGGTGCATTTAGACTTAAGTGTTGTACATAAGCAGAAGAGTTTCAATTGGGACAAATTTTAGATGGTTCTACTTAGATTTGTGGTGCCGCGTCTAAGACGAGGGTGTATCTGCTGCATCCTAATCTATTCTGAAGTTTTGGAGGAATAGACCTCCTAGCAGCAGAAAAAAAGTACGTCTACGTCAAAAAGACGTAATTTGGATCGGAAAGACAATGGAAAAGGAGATCATAAAACGGAACTGGCAAGAGCACTGGAACGCAGAAAGCAGAAGACGATGGACAGCGAGGCTGATCAGGAATGTGGCTAAATGGAGTGACTGCTGAACGATTACATTACTCATATATTCACCTGACACGGATAACTTAACGCCTTTTTCCACAAGATCGGAAAAACAGCCTGATAGTAGGTACGGGGATTTCCAAGAAGTCAACGTGCACCTGAAGCAGATGGAAAACCAAGAGAGCAGAACTTGAGACCAAAATCGGTTTCATCACTCCCGACAACATAGCTGAAAAGGTGTTATCCAGTGACCAGAGCTGGAATGAAATCTGCACTCACGCGCAAGCTATTTTCAAAAGTAAAAAAGGGAAGAAGAGCAGGAAGAAGAGTAAAAAAGGGAAGAAGAGCGTATATTATAGTCGCCCTGAAGGAATGGGACCAGCGATCCTGGGGATAGCGTCAGAAATCGAAGGAATTGGAAAAGTTTTAAGTTCACTACGGCGCTGAAGCATGGAACGTCTCAAAAGTGGATGAAGAAATTCTTGGTCGATTTGAGAGGAAAATTCTTCGAAAAATCTTCGGTTCCGGTTGCGTTGAAGGGCTATGGAGAATAAGATTCAAGTGGTCAAAAAAATCCGCATTGGAAGCTTAAGATGTACATGTAGAACGACATCGACATCAATAATCGAAACCAGTACTCCGGCTCGCAGTGTCTTCGATTCCCAGCCAGACGTCTGACGCAGAAGAGGAAGACCTCGCCTTAAGTGGCGCGCACAAGTAGAAACCGATCTCAACCAACTTGGAGTGCGCAACTGGAGGCATTTAACTAAGGACCGGGCTAATTGGAGAGGCATGTTGGTTGATTCCCAGGTTCATTCCGGACTGCAGCGCCACTTAAGTAAATAAGTAAATGGTAAGTAGGATGGGCAACGCCAAAAAAAACTGAAAAAGCATCCCGAGATCCTTGCAGATGTTTGTGATAAACTCTGCTCTTGGATTGCAGGATGTTGTAAATTTGTGAACAGGTCGCCTGAAAATTTATTTCATTGTTTGTTCGTTCTGTCGCAGAGTTGCGATGTGGTCATTGTTACACAGAAGAGTTTGATTACAAAATTTTCAATTGTGCTTACATACTCAACTTCCTCCGGGTTATCCTTTCATTTTCTTCGACCCTAAGCAAGTTATTCACTCCAAGCACACTGCCATCAGCGATCGCTTGATCCTTAAATATTCGTTCTTCCTTTTCGTCTTAAACCCAAAAGCTGGGATTCGATATTTCTCTTCTCTGCAGCCTTACTGACCATGCAGCGTGGCGGAGCCAACAAAGTCGGCTTGTTTTAACCTTCTGCACTACAGCCACATCTTGGTCACCCTTGGTTCATGGTTGTATCCATCTGTTCCATCCTAAGATTTAAGAAATCGCATAATTCCTTGGCGAAATCTACTACATGCTTGGAAAAATTTCAGAAGAGCTGATTTCAAACTGAAAGTTGAACTGCGTGTTCCCCAAGTCGTTGAAGATATGATTCGTCTCTACTCTAAGTTCGTTGGTCTTTTATGGGATACGTACTGATAAGTGTGCTTCTGAAGGGATTAAGGCGTTCAAACGGTATTTTGGAGAGGATCTTATATTCGACATTTAGCAGGGATATACAACAGAGGTTGGTACAAGATATGGTTCGGTTTTCTGATAGATTGAACATTGGAGCTCGTATTCAAGTCATATGCCATGCTTTTGGGCATCCAGACTTGGTTTATGGTTTGTTGCATGCACATTCTTATTCTTCAGCTTTTTGATTGCTGCACAAGCTTTTTCAACGCCAGGAGGGGAATTTTGGTTTACAGAAATGATGGTCAAATAGGTCTCAATTCGTTGGTAGTGTGTGGATGGTAGGCGGGCCGTCTTTTGGTGAATAGACTATGATTTAACACGACTTATTACAAACGACTACAGGACGTGACATAGACTTAACTTTTCTTCATTTTCAGGGCGTTGTGACTGGAAATAAATTAGAAGCCATCTCTCATTGGCTTGGCCAGAGGTATTGCCATAAGAAGTCTTTTGGGACTTGAAGGGTGGGGAGGCCAGCCTTTGACAATAACATCCGGCAAGTTTTGGAATCGGCTGATAATCATCAGCGATAATTCTCTATCATCATCCTACACCAACGGACGAGTTTGGGCGGTATACCAAAACTAGACAAGGCTCTGTATATTTCGTCTCTATTTTTTTACTTTTTAATTCATTTTTTATTTACTTAAAATATTAACTTAATATTAGACAAAAATGCTTAAATCTAACTTATTGGCCCTTAGCGGGCGCTGTAAGCTTATAACTAACATTTTTCTTTTGCTTTTCAGCTTAAATTTGTCATTTGTTTTTTATTATTAATATTAAGACATTTAATTGATTTTTCAAAGAAAAAATTAAAACTTTAAAGAGTAACATTTTTTTTTTGTTTTATATAAAAACTTAATCTAGACTAAAACTAACTTAAACTACTTAAGACTAGTTAAACCCAACTAACACTACTTAAGACTACCTAACTACTTAAACCTAACTTAATTATAATCGGGGTGGCAAGCACTCGTTGCATATGCCCCGACGGTTTGCCATCCCGATTGCGTCATTGGGTCCAGCAAGCATTTATGCAACCATATTAAATAAAATATGGTGCATAAGCATAAGCCCCAGACCTTGTACCTAAATTTAATTTACTTAAATACTAAGGAGTGGACTAAAAGTCCGCAAAGACCTGAGGAACTGCAGAAATTCTTTCCTCGTTTAGCCATCAAAAATCGGTGCGCTGCTTTTCAGCGCCCTTGAAGCGTGCCTTCGAGTCACCTTAATTAGGAAATTGTCAATTCCATTCAACTGAGCCCCATTGTATAGAACCTCGTTGCGATAATATTTTATGTACTCGGAGTCCGGCGTTCGGTACAATTCTAAGCAGGATCGGAGACAACGCTTCTCAAACAGCCGTATCCTTTCCATGTAGGATGGTGATACATTGAACCACACGGGACAACCGTAAGCGATGATCGGCCTTATGAGGGCCATGTAGCAAATGACTTTCACCCTTGAATCAAGTTGACTGCTGTGAAACAATCTTCTTGTCAGAGCATAAGCCCCCTAGCCCTGGCCAGACAAGCATCCACATTTTTATTAAAATACAGAAACTTGTCAAGCCAGATGCCAAGGTATTTGACTTCACTTCTCACCGCCAACGGCCGTCCATGCTGTCCCATGATACAAAATTTTTTCCAGTTTTTTCTGGTATCGTAAGAAGCCCTCTGCACTGGGGTCCTGAACAGAATTGTTTCGGTTTTTTAGAAATTGATCCTCAATTTCCAATCATGGCAATATCCCTTAATGTGATCGAAGTCACGTTGCAAAAGTGTGTTGATGACCTCGATTTTCGGACCTGATCTGTACGCCACTAGATCATCTGCGTACGCTATAGCGTGTCTGAGAGAACCTACAAGATCACTTGTATAAATGTTAAACAATATCGGGGAGTTCACCGCCCCCTGTTGTAAACCGTTTTTAATTTCAAAGACTTTACTCGAAGTTACGTTGCCACATTTGACAACGAACTTCTTTCCCATAAGCATTTCATAAATCATATATAGCATGGGCTTACGCATGCCCAGTCTGGTCAGCTTGTAGAAAAGCCCCTCTAACCATACGGTGTCGAAGGCCTTCTCAAAGTCAACCAGACAGGCCCCTGTGCACTGTTTTTTGGACTTATTCCATTGAATGTCGGACTCTAGTTTCGATGCGGCATGAATGGTGTCATGCCTCGCTCGAAAACCAAACTGATTTTCCGGAATAATTTTGTTTTCCTCGACCCACTTAAGCAGAGCCCTATTGACTATTTTCTCAAATACCTTGCTTACACTCGGCAGAAGGCTTATTGACCGAAGATTAGCTGGGTTTGTTTTGTCCTTGCCCTTTTTGGGGATAGGATGTACCACCGCCGTTTTCCAGTGCACCGGATAATGTGCATTATTCAGTGCATTGTTAAACAGCGTGGTGAAAATATCGACTGCTTCCACTGGCAGGTGTCTCAATACGACGTTTAGGACACCGTCCTCTCCCGCCGACTTTTTATTTTTCAGTGATACGAAGATGTCCAGGAGTTCATCTTTTTAAACGAACAGCATCATGCTATTGGCGACTATGCCATTTGAAGGGTTTTCGTCATTGAATACGGTAAAACCGTTATTCTCAGATCGCCAAGCTTGGAGTTCGGTACGTAGATAAAAGTGATTCAGAAATGCTCTCTCCTCAATATCGCGATTTGGGCGAACAGGACTGTTCACCGTATACACGGTCTCGAAGATAGCGCCTATCGAATTCGCCTTCTCTTGAGGATCTTCGATCGTGAAAAATCCGTCGTTCGAGTCAACACTTTCCGGATTTATACCAACATCCGTGAGCGTCTGTCTGTTCTCTGTCGTTTGGGAAACTCGGACACATGGAATGACATTATGATCTTTTCGCCTGAATATTTTATTTATTTGCGGGAACATATTCGGGCTATCGGTTTTTATAGCCTGAATTTTCTTGCCCCAGTACAAACTTACAGATTTTTTGTAATTTTCCGAGATTAACTGTTTAAGGTTTTTGATCAATGACTTCAACGTCCGAATCTCCGGATCTTGTCTGTCAGTAAATTGTCTACGCAGCCGTTTAAGCCTGGAGACCAGTATGCTTTTGTGTTTGTGGAGTGCATCGATTGTTGGCGTTCGATACTTCTCCGTCTGGTCGTCATATTTCGTCTCTATAAATCCTTTCGTATGCGGCTTTGAAATCGATGAATAGGTGGTGGGTATCGATTTGGATTTCTTGGGTTTTTTCCAGGATCTGCCGAATTGTGAAATTTTGATCGGTTGTGGACTTTCCTGGCCTAAAACAGCACTGATAAGGGCCGATCAGGTTATTGGTGAACGGTTTCAGGCGTTCACATATTAGGGGAGGTAGGATCTTGAAGGCGATGTTGAGAAGACTTATGATTCTGTAGTTGGTGCAGTTTAGAGGGTCTCCTGTTTTGTGGATCGGGAATTCGAGATAAGCTTTTCTTAACAATTGATACTACTCGGTGGATATGTCAGATCATCACGAGAGAGGGGCCAGTGAAAAAAAATTCGTTGTTGCTACGGCTGGGAATCGAACACAGACCTTCTGCGCGGCAGTTCATCGCACTAACCACTGCGCCACTAAGCCCGTCAAGGACATTTCCAGCATATTTAAAAGCTACTGCTTGTACCGTATCCCCGTCAGCTATTTTGTTTGATTTCAGCGTTGTGATAAATCTGAATCTCATTTAAGTCGGGCGATTGAAACTCTTGGCAATCATCTAAAAGTTGGTTAAATTTTACAGGCCGACGTTGATTTTGAATAAAACACAAATTTCCTAAGAATTTATTGACATTTCTTCTTATTGTGATAATGTCGGTCTGGTTCAATTATGTATGGAATAAAATAATGGCCAAACGGCTGCCTCAACCTCAGTGGCACACCTCCACCCGATGGTCCAAACTTTCGGTGACGCTAAGGCATAATTGAGGTTAATGAGCCGAATTATCTCATTCTTTAGCTCTTGAATTGTATCTGGCTTATCGACGTACACCTTTTCTTTCATATAACCCTAAAGAAAGAAGTCCAACGTTGTCGAATCACATGATCTTGGCGGCCAACTGACACCGCCATCACGTGACATAACACGGCCATTGAAATTGTCGCGCAAAAGAGCCATTGCTTCGTTAGCTGTGTGGCAAGTGGCACTGTACTGTTGAAACCACATATCGTCCACATCCATATCTTCCAATTCGGGCCATAAAAAGTTCCTTATCATCTCACGATAGCGAACACCATTCACAGTTACTGCCTGACCGGCCACATTTTGGAAAAAATCTCTCATCTCACGATAGCGAACACCATTCACAGTTACTGCCTGACCGGCCACATTTTGGAAAAAATACGGCCCGATGATGCCGCAAGCCCATAAACCGCCCAAACAGTCACTCTTTGTGGGTCCATTGGTATTTCGACAATCCTTCTTGGATTATCATTCGCCCAAATGCGGAAATTCTGCTTATTGACGAATCCACTGGGGTGAAAATGTGCCTTATCAGTGAAGATGATTTTCTTCGAAAATTAATCATCCACTGTTGCCGTTTCTGGTCACCATTCTGACCATTGGCGATGCTTGAAATGGTCAAGAGGCTTTCGTTCATGAGTCAATTGCACCTTGTAAGCGTGTAAATGCAAGTCTTTATGCGTAATGGTCATCAACGTTGAGCGTGAGAGGTGCAATTGTTGGGCACGACGACGAGTTGGGGTGGACGGCTCTTCAGGCGCACTATCGCGAACAGCAGCAATATTTTCTGCGGTACGAGCTGTACGAGCATGCACTTGTGTTTTCACATCTCCTACAGACTCGGTCAAATTTTAGCACGATTTTTCCGATTGTACGCACACTTGGACGATTAAATTGACCGAAAAAATCACGACGTGCACGATATGCATTTTGCTTTGAACGCTTATTTTCATGATAAGTCTGAACAACTTTAACGCGTTGCTGGATTGTGTATCTTTTCACGGATGAGCTGATCTGAAATTGAGAAACGTCAAATGAAATGGAGAAAAAAACTTGACGTTTAGGTGTGGTTCACATTCAACATCGGCCCTTTAAATTTAACCACTCGTTAGATAACCGAGGCTCGATTAGTCATTGATAGGATCTAAGCTGTCGGCACTAATTAATACGATTCTGAGAAAGTCTATCCTGATGTTTAAGATTGACTGCATCTGCGAACTGCAATGATATTGATGAGGCTCCGAAGCAGCTCGATCATCCCGAAGTAGATTATTTTACTTTCCGGCACAAGCTGCGTACCTGCTTAATGCTAAATCACATCAGAATCTCTCCGACTTTTTGCATTCGGAGTGGCACCTTTCTAAGAAAATTATGCTCCTTATCAATTTAAAGTCCACAACACCAGCTTATTGGACTTCTTGATACTATTTCCCAGTTATCCAAAATCACTTCCATTTCAAGTCATAATACGACCAATACAAGATTGACCGATTGAAAAGCCTTCTCCTTGCAGAAATAACTCAAAATATCGCATTTGCAACACTATCACATCCACCAGCTATATACATCCAAGCTACATTGTAAGACTTCCATAATCAATCAGCTGCAATCTACTTAAATCTAAGTCTAGCGCACTCTATAAAACAGATCACAGATACGAGTACCTGACAAACGCATCTGTAATTAGCCTATCCAGTGCAATTGATAAATGGAACAACGCCTGGCTGCCTCCAAACACACATGTCCGGCAATTAATTGATGAAACCATACCTAAGCCTTACGCGCATGCGTATAAAAAGTCGACATCTTGTTCGGGACCATCAGCGATCCTATGTCATTTCCAGCAGAGAGCCACAAATGCACAACGCTGTCGCTCCATCGATTTGCATCAGTGTGGAGCCAATATTTTCGAGCACTTTATTGGAAATCTCAACTCGGCGACCAGGAATTAAGTGATTTCAGCCATAAACCCGATATTTCATTTCTCACTTTAATAAAGCCGTACAAAGCTGTTAACATTTACGATAACAGACGACAGACATTATGCGCCTTCAAATAACCAATTTTGAGGTATGCGACAGGCGGCGGCGGTAACGACGATGCACTGCGGGTATGCTGTGCATTTGCAGCAGCAGCTCTCAGTTTGACAGTCAATTTGCGCAGCGTAAATCCCTGTGCGCATGCGTGCGCGACTATGCATGGTATATAGATTTGCGCGGCTGTTTTCAAACGCGCTAATATCATCATCGACTATTACGGTGGAATGACAAGCCGCCGCCGCCGCCGCCGCACAGCCCCGGTTTATGTGTGCAGTATCCGGATGATAATGATGGCCGACGCAAAAAGAGTGGTACGTGGCGAAATGGTTCTTCTGCGAAGGATCGATTGACATTTATTGGAGTGTAAAGTAGCAAATTTTATTTGAGAGCGGACATTATGCTAAGACCTAATTACGCACTCTTAACTGGACCGCCGAGGGATGATGTTGATTGGATATGGATTTTGAGAAAAAAAAAAGCTGCCTGCTCAGATCGAGGATATACGTATTGCGCATGTGCAGGAAGAGGAATGCTGATTGTCTTTTCAAGATTTGCATTATCCGTTTGCTAAATGTATCTAGTTGGGGTCTATTATATGCCATGTGTACGAGAATTGGACTGCGAATTTGTATAACTTGATGAAGTTTAGGTTAAGGGGAGTAGGTAAGGATTCGTTAGGAAACAATTTTATAGTGAATTTCCAGGTTATTCTTGGTCAAACGTCAAGGAATTTCGAAAAGTTTACTGAAAAAGGTATTTAGAGAATGTTTCTGTCTGGGATGTAGTCATTCAGTGAAGCTTGGTCTATATCCGGCCTATTTCTTCATCGCATTTTATTTTCAACAAGTGACTTGAGGAAATCTAGCCCCCAAGAACAAAGAAAAGGGACACTTGAGAATCTACTCTAGAGATAAGAGCGTTGAAGTGTTTTCTGTGAAACAATTGATTGAAAGACGAAGAAACTTGGTGTCAGATTATGTGTACTACTGATTCATTTTTTTAGTTACAAATCATAGGCAAAATTTATAGCAACCAATAAAATGGGAAATGTTTCATGTCTTATGTACATTCGATGCGATTAGACTAAGAAATGGTCGTCTAAATATTTTTGGAATTGAAAAAAAAAACAGCATATTGGTGCTGCAAAAACTTGCATCACATCCCCGGAACATTTTTAGAAGCCTTATGCCAATTAATCTTCTATAAAGCCTGTGCATTTACCTAAAATCCCAAACCGATAATCCCAAACCTTTTGCTTTGTAGTTCATTGCCAAAACAAAATTAGTAGTCCCAGCTGATATACGCCTTAAGTCGCAACATCTATACATCTAATATGCTACTACAAGGTGGCGCAAAAATAACCTTCCGATGTTTTTTGGCTGTAATTTAAAAAAAAAAAGAAAAACTTTGATTCTTCTTGTGGATTATTTTTATTTGGTCTTTTAATTTTTTTTACATCAAGTCGAGAATATGATGTCATGTAAACGGCCGCCGCCACAGTTGATTGTCATTTGAGCCCTTTTTATGGCATTTTCCATCACTTTGGCCAAACTTCCGGCGATAGGTCCTCACATTCTTGACGGATATTGTCTTTAAGAGCCGCAAGAGTCTGAGGCTTGTTGACATAAAACCGCGACTTCAAAAAGCCCCACAAAAAGAAGTCTGGAGCGCTGAAATCAGGCGATCTTGCTGGCCAGTGCAAATCGCCAAAACGAGAGATTAGGCGGCCGGGAAATGCATCCTTCAGCATATCGGTTGTGGCACGTGCAGTGTGTGCCGTTGCACCGTCCTGTTGGAACCACATGTTTTCCAATCCCAATTCATCAAGTTGCGGCAAAAGGAACTCGTTGATCATTGCTCTGTAGCGCTCACCATTCACAGTAACAGTTTAGCCCGCGACGTCTTCGAAGAAAAAAGGTCCGATGACTCCTCCAGCGAAAACAGCACACCATACAGTGACTTTGAGCGGGTGTAATGGCTCGTGGGTTACACGCGGATTTTCAGTGCCCCAGAAGCGTAAATTTTGCTTATTTACGTACCCGCTAAGATGGAAATGGGCCTCATCACTCACGATTACTTTTGATGAAAATTCATCTTCCTCTTGGTGGTGATTAAGGATGGCTTGAGCGTATGTTAGACGCGATTGGCGGTCAGCAGCTAACAGCTGACGCACCGTCTGGACTTTGTACGGAAACATCTTCAAATTTTGTACCAAAATTCGCTGTAAAGACCGTCGACTGATACCCATTTGCGTGGCACGTCGTCTGGTCGATGTCGACGGCGCGGCGCTTCCATGACATCTTCGGCTACAGCAGCAATATTCTCTGCAGAACGGCTATTCCGGGGTCTGCCACGCCTGCAGCATCTCGTGTTGTATCAGTCTCTTCGAGGCGAGCGGCTAAACGTCGCAGTGTTTCACCAGTAGGCGTTGGACGGCTGGGAAATCTGCGACGAAATTCACGTTGTGCCAAAGTCACCGACCGATTATTGCTCAAATAAATAGTCACCAATATTCCGCGTTCTGGAGCAGAGTAGCGTAACATTGTTTATTAACCGTGTATTTCGCATGTGTTTACTACACAAATGTCAAAACAGAACTGACATTAGGGACCAATCGCAAAATTTATAGCATTTTCTGATAGGAGGATTACTTTTGCGCCACCTTGTATATTACTTCAGTGGAAGCTATACCGAAACATTTTTGCATCACATCCTCGGAAAGTTTTTAGAAGCCTTATGCCAATTAATCTTCTATAAAGCCTGTGCATTTGCCTAAAAGAGTTATTATACATGCTGAACTTCACTGTACAAGTACCAAAAAAACTTAAAAGAAGAAATTGCTTCTTGATATTGAATATGTATGCCTTAAAGAAAAAAATTGTTAGTTGGGATCTCTTGATTCAGGCACTTAAAGCTGGGTTATCATGCCACGACAACTTGCTGCCGTACCAGCCGCATTTTCGAAGAAGAATGCATCCACCCCAAAATTCGCACCTAAATGTCAAGCTTTGTGGATGAATTGGTTTTTTAACAATAAATTACTCGTGCGATTTCTGAAGCCCGAATATGTAAACTGTCGGCCTGTTGTCCTAAGCTGCTTCGACATATTCGGACAACAGGTTGTCTAGGAATTTCAAGGGTTAGTCAGGCCCCTTGAACAATGGCACCGATCAATCCCGTAGTGGATACTAATGGTCCCGTGTCCTACGGGTATCTAATAAATTGGAACTGGCCCCCCAGGTTGCAACCCCCAACCTGGAGGGCCAGTTCCAATTTATTTGGGTTAACTTTGGGTTGGCTACACAACCATGAAAAAAATAATTTTGTTACGAAGCAACCAATGGCCTCGGTAAGGACTGATTTTATTGATGACGACCTTGGAATGTGAGAACATTAAACAGGAGAGGTGCAAGCGAACACCTAGCGGAAGCACTAAACTGCTGCAAAGCAGACATTACTGTCATCCAGAAAATACGAGGGGATGGGCCGGCCAAAGAAAGGATGTAAATCTGTGACATCTACTACGGACAGTGTTATAGTGGGCAGAAAAGGCGACTATTCGGGTGCGGATTTGTTATAAGTGCCAGAGACTTAGGCAAGAAGTCTTATGTTTCCAAGACAGTAGTGAACGCATTGTAACAACCCGAATCAAAGCCATTTTCGCCTTATATGCGCTCACGCCCCAACGGAGGAAAAAGATGATATAGCTAGTGATTGCTTCTATGAGGTCTTTGACAAAACCTATGAGCAGCGACTATCGAAGTACGATGTTAAAATCGTTCTGGGAGATTTTAACACAAAGGTAGGAAGAGAAGACATCTTCAGCAGTATTGTTGAAAAACATAGCCTACGCGACAACACGTCTGGTAACGGACTTAGGCTACTTGACTTCGCAATGGAACGGAATGCCACTATAGCCAGCATACGGTTTCCTCACCTCGATTCCCATAAGGGAACATGGCGGTCTCCAGATCAACGAAATGCCAACCAAATTGATCACATTGCTATGGACAAAAGGCACGCATCCAGTATCCAGTATTTTGGATATCCGAACATTCCGAGGAACTAACATCGATTCGGACCACTACCTTGTTGTAGCCAAGGTAAGAATACGGACATCCACCACTCCACAACAATCCAGAAATACTCTGAAAAATTTAACGTCGAAAAACTCCAATCGAAAGAGACCGCCAAGACCTTCGCGCAACGCGTATATCTTAACCTCTCGATTAACACCATACCACCAGCATCGAATATCGAAGAACAAAGGCAACGATGCCAACAAGCCATTAGATCTGCCGCAACTGATGTGCAAGGTTACGACGGCGTATGCTAGTAGTTGCACCGATTTTTTGACGATTGTGCGACTGGTGTTGATGAATTCACATGACATCGCATCGTCTTGCCTGAATCCTTTTTTTGTATCAAATGTGTCGGTGAGTTCGGTTCCGACCTTGATGGAGCAGCGAGAATTCTCATCGTCATCCTACACAAACGGACGAGCTTAGGCGATATACCATAACTAGACATGGCTCTGTATAGTTCGTCTCTAGAAATGCTGTCATATGCGGCTATGAAATCAGTGAACAGGTGGTGGGTATCGATTTGGACTTCTTCGGTTTTTTCCAGGATCTGCCTGCCTAATTGTGAAAATTTTATCGGTTGTGGACTTTCCTGGCCTAAAACCACATTGATAAGGGCCGACCAGGTTTCAATCGCTCGATATATTACGGCAAATAGGATCTTGTAGGCGATGTTGAGGAGACTTTAGTTGGCGCAGTTCAGGTGGTCTCATTTTTGGGGGTCGGGCAAGCGATGCTTTGTTCTCATTCTTCAGGCACACTTTCTTCCGACCAGATTTGGCTTATGAGTCGGTGGATGTTACTTACCAAATCACCTCCGCCTGCTTTATAAAGCTCAGCGGTAAGGCCATTATTTCCGGCAGCCTTCTTAAGCTCGAGTTCAGATATTGCTATCCTCACTTACTCAGGTCGGGTGGTTGGCAGTATTCGGTGTCATTGCCAACATTGAATAGTTCGTTCTGCCTGACAGAGGAATGTTGTTCGTCATCGCCGTCAAACAGTCTCCAGAAATGGTTCTTCCATATCCTTAGCATCGACTGTATCTCAACTACGATATTTTCTTGTTCATCTCAGTTGAATTCTGCTCGAGCCTTGTATTTTTGGTTTTGACGTATTGTACTTCGGTAAGACTTGCGAACATCGTTCCTGGAGTAGCACTTCTCTATATCCTCGATCGGGGGCTTTTCTTGCACTTTTTTCGGTGTTCTTCTCTTCTTCTTCGCCTACAGAGCTCCATTGGAGCTCACATCTTCACCTGCAGCTTAGCCTTGTAGGCCTCGTTCTTGGCTGCGACCATCTGGCACCGTTGCCATTGCTCTTCGACATTCGATGCTGTTGGTATGGTGTTAATCGAGAGGTTAAGGGATACGCGTTGCGCGAGGGCCTTGGCGGTCTCTTGTGATTGCAGTCTTTCGACATTAAATTTTTCACATTATTTCTGGATTGTTGTAACGTATTGGATTACCGCATTCTTACCTTGGCTGCAACAAGGTAGTGGTCCGAGTCGATGTTAGCTCCTTGGAATGGTCGGACCGAAATGTCCCCTTATGGACATCGAGGTGAGGAGACCGTGTGCTGGCTATAGTGGCATTTCGTTCCGTAGCAAAGTCAATTAGCCTTAGTCCGTTACCAGACGTGTTGTCGTGTGGACTATGTATTCCGAAAATTCTGCTAAGGATGTCATCTCTTCAAAAATCCATTCAATGAACTCTTTTCGCTCATCATGGTCAGTAGCCTTCAGTTCTTGAGTTGACAGAACTTTGTAAGCATGAAGTTGCAAACCTTTCGTGAGAATTCGCTGTAGAGACCTTCTAGAAATTCCCCATTATTGACTCCCTTGTCGAATTGATGTTCCTGGACTCTCAGCAAACAGTTTCTATGTTTTCTGTTGAAAAACTTGTGACAGGAAACCCAGAGGGTCTAAGATTACTACACAGTTGATGGTTTTAAATAAAACTAACAAACTTTTGTATTTTTAAAATATTGCTCAACAATGCAAATGCAATGTTTGTTGTTATTTTCTGTTGTATAGCACTCCATTTTTACAAACCCCCAACTATCAGCTGTCATATTGTTATTCCTTTTGCCGTTGGTCAAAATTCAAATTTTGGTTGAAGTATTTGACAACCTTTATAACAAAAAAAAAAGTCTCTGATTTATAAAAAAAAACGTAAAAATGTATTTCTGTCAACATACAACAACTATTCTCCCATTTGTAGAGCACCAAATCCATTGGTAAAAAGTGTCCCGAAAAAAGTCAACGATTCCACACTTCGTAATCAATGATCAGACGCAGCTCATACAACTCCCTTACCCGCATTATGCGATAAATCACTCGCATTAAGGTCCAACAAGCAGCGATAAAAAAAAATCAAAATTAACTTGTTCCGAAATTGACTTGATCCTTATTTATGACGACCCATACCGAAAAAGGATCACCACTCTACCCCCTTCCGAGCCAAACCATACAGTTAGAGGATGATGAACATGCAAAGCATCCACCCATTCCGCATGGCACCCAGTTACAAGGTAGTTATCCACATTTTGGCCGAGTGGAGACTCGGTTGGCACGGATTATTTATCGCTGCGCTAAATGCGTGACTTTCAGATAATTTACGGTGATGCCTTTAATTGTTGAATGATTTATGAATTTGGGCCAGAGGCGTTAATAAATACTCGCGATTTGTTATATTAAATCAACCAATTGTGGTCAAGTGGGGCACTGAATGGTTGTACAGTTGCAGCTGAGAGTGTGTGCATTTTTGAAGAGAAATTCATTCTGAAATTGATGTGAAAAAAGATACGACATAAGATTGTCAAAATTTGTCATTTATTTAGAGGAGTCTTGAACAAATCAATTTTTTGGAAAAAGTCAATTTGGTAAGCTCATCTTAGTGCCGGGATGAACACCAGCGCACAAGCTCTAGCATCGATTCCTAGTCATAGCAACACAAAATATTTTTCACTTTCATTATTCAGATAGAAAGCACTTCCAGCGAAAATTTAACTTTCTCATGTTTTGACTCAATGTTACCGTCAGGCAATTTCAAAATCCGAACTCATCGGAAAGGTGCTTCCAAACATTGCGCATAATTTAAGAAATCATGGTTATTGGTATCGGGTTTTTCAACAGCGACGCTACAAAAGTTGAGCGACAGGGACAGCAAACGACGCCTTATTTCTTGCCGCTCTTTTGACATTTCTCTTCAGTAAGGTTTGCCATTTTATGATGGAAAGAAATACGATCCAACAATGAGTCGAAATTATTAAAATTTACAACCGAAATTCGGAGGCATTGGCTTCAACGTTAAGAGCGCTACGTCCAATTTATGGTCGTCATAATCGTCCTAGCGGATCAACAATCGAGCGTCTAGTGGAAAAATGTTCCCGTGCCAGTTAGACAAAGAAGTGCCCGTAGTGTCGAGAATATTGCTG
This sequence comes from Rhingia rostrata, assembly GCA_949824845.1. Classification (NCBI taxonomy): domain Eukaryota; kingdom Metazoa; phylum Arthropoda; class Insecta; order Diptera; family Syrphidae; genus Rhingia; species Rhingia rostrata. The sequence continues at coordinate 20,196,698 of OX463755.1, read as the reverse complement.
CCGCTGAGGCTTCAGTTTGAAGAAAGCCGAAATGTGTCTCTCACACGTTGTTCTCAAGCGTCGTGACGTCGTTGTGGTGAATTTTGCGAAAATATCTTCGCCTACATCCTTACAAGACTAAATTGACGCAAGAACTGAAGCTGCTTGACCACCAGAAGCGTCGTATGTTCGTGAATTGGGCTGAGCAACAACTTGAAAATGATTCGGATTTCCATCGAAAAAGCATCTTCAGCGATGAGGCTCGTTTCTGGCTGAATGGCTTCATAATAAACAAAATTTGCGGTATTGGTCAGGCAGCAATCCACACGTACTCCATGAGTCATCATTGCATCCCGTGTAGTGTGGTTTATGGGCCGGCGGCGTCATTGGGCCGTACTTCTTCCGTGATGATCAAGACCGGCACGTTACTGTGAATGGGAATCGCTACCGTTCAATGATAACCGAATATTTTTGGCCCCAATTGGATGATATGGACTTGGAGGACATGTGGTTCCAACAAGACGGCGCCACAAGCCACACAGTGAATGCCACAATCAATTTATTGGCAACCAAGTTTGGAGAACGTGTTATCTCACGAAATGGTCCAGTCGCTTGGCCGGCTCGGTCGTGCGATTTGACGCCGTCAGACTATTTCCTGTGGGGCTACGTCAAGTCTATGGTCTATGCCAACAAGCCAGCGACGATTGATGAACTTCGTACGAATATCGAACTAAAATTGCAGCAGTATCGGCCGATTTATGCTTGAAAACCGTCGAAAATCAGGTTCAGCAGCATCGGGCCACATGCCCGAAATCATATTTAAACATTAATGGCATGAAATTATCCTTCCAAAACAGCCAAATTGATGGACATTGAAACGATTTTCTGGTGTTTTATTTGAATTCGAAGTTCTATACCTCTAAAAAAAAAAACACCCTTTACAAGATCCACGAAAAAAGTGGACCCTGTGGACTACGACAACTACGGTGACATAAGCCTTCTCAACATCGCCTACAAGATACCATCTGCCGTAATATTTGAACGCATGAAGCCGTTTACCAACAACCTAATCGACCCTTATCAGTGTAGTTTTAGGCCAGGAAAATCCACAGCCGATCAAATTTTCACACTTCGGCAGATCCTGGAAAAAACCCAAGAAGTTCAAATCGATACCTACCACCTTTTCATCGATTTCCAAGCCGCATACAACAGCATTTATAGAGACGAACTATACAAAGCCATGTCTAGTTTCGGTATACCGCCCAAACTCGTCGTTGCTCCATATCAAGGTCGGAAATAACCTCTCCGGCGAATTCGATACCGAAAAAGAATTTAAGCACGGCGAAGCGCTGTCATGTGACCTCGTCAATTTGATTCTTGAGAAGATTGTGCAAAACTCAGGAGCCAACACCAGAGACACAATTTTCCAAAAATCGGTGCAACTACTAGCATACAACGACGATTTTGACATCATTCGTAGGACTCCACGTGATGTCATAGCCACGTTTGTTAGTATAGAGAAGGAAGCGGCAAAAATGGGTTCAGCAGTAAATGAGGGCAAGGCTATCACCACGAAAGGACACACAACACATCGAAGAATTGGACAGAAAGTCACCATTGGCAGATATAACTTTGACGTATTACCGGAATTTGTCTACCTTGGCTCCACTGTTAACTTTGACAACAAGATCTCGTCAGAAATTCAAAGAAGAATTACTCTGCCAACCGCTGTTTTTCGGGCTAAGATGGCAATTCAGTAGTAAAGCACTCACTCGAACTACTATGGAGATCCTATATAAGACCCTGATCATCCCAGTCCTACTCTACGGCGCTAAGGCATGGACCGTCCTTAATCCTTAATCGATTCGAGAGGAAAATTCTTCGAATAATGTTTGGTCCCGTTTGCGTTGACGGGCTATGGAGACGAAGATTCAACCATAAACTATAAGAACTGCACAGCGACATGCCCCTGGTCAAAACAAAACTCCGCATTGGACGTATAAGATAACTAGGACATCCTTAACGAATGAACGCCAATACTCCGGCTCGCAGAGTCTTCGATTCCCAGCCAGACGTCGAACGCATAAGAGGAGACCTCGCCTTAAATGGCGCGCACAAGTAGAAACCGACCTCAATCAGCGTGCCAGTGGTGGCCATGCAAAAGAAATCTAGTTCCATACATAATGGCATCGAACGTACTTTCACAGGAATAACGATTTTCATTGATATCCAGAACTGTTTTTGTTTTATTTAAAAAAAAAGTTTTGTAGCGCTGTTATTAAAAAACCCTTAGATTCCGCTAATTTGCAGGATGATGTCGTCAACTGTCTAGCCGAGATTTTAAACTTTCTGAAATTGCCTGGACTACAATCCCATAACTAAAAGCCGGATCTACAATCATAATGTTACTAAACCTAAACCAACCACGTCCTTGTTTAATGGCACTTGGCTTGCGGTGAAAAAGCTGATGATCAACGTTATTGAAACAGCAATACTTAATGGGAAGTACAAAGGAAAAGACATTTTGATACCACGAATCCAAATTCTTCCAACTGACTTGCCACTCCATTTTAAACGCTTGCAGTTTTCGGTACGGCTTGCATTCGAAATGACAATTAACTCACTTAAGCTACTTAAAAATAATTACATCTCTACCTAAAAATAACTTAAGAACTAGAACAGCCACAGCAAGCAATTTTTTTTTTTGTGCCGCCACGACCGTTTATTTTAACCATAACCCTAAAAACGATGTAAGTCGGGCATATATTTTCAATACTCAACCAACTGTAACTACGTTAACCACCACAACAGGTTCTCCTGTTGGAACCTACTCCATCGGTCCCAATCGGACACACTTCTGCTGAACCGCAGGCGCTCTCCTCCGCCTTGAGCGACGACGTCTCGGTCGTTCAGGAGCCGCCTGTCCACAGTTCGTCGGAAGACGTGGTAGAAAAGCGGAACCAACGATCTATCCTGTATCAGTCCTCGACTATCCAAATATAGGAAAGCTTCGGGTGGAATAAAGCCGCTTAAACGCGCACTCTCAAAATATTCATCATTGGGATAGAAGGCCCCAAAGATAAGACTATTGTTCGAAGCCATCGCTCTTGCAGCGTGAAACCGAATGAGTTTCACCAGAAAATTGTCCATTCTGTTTATGTTGGCCCCATTGTATAGGACCTGGTTGGAACAGTGTTTTGTGTAGTCAGATACTGGTGTTCTGTGAAGTCCAAGGCAGCTGCTCAGAAACTGCCTCTCAAACACCCGTATCTTTTCCATTTGAGATGGGTCAACGTCGAACCACACCGGTAGCCATCATCGGCCTAATGAGGGCCATGTAGCAAATCACCTTCACCCTGCTGTCAAGACGACTGCTATAAAACAATCGTCTTATCAGGGCAAATGCTCCAGTAGCTCTCGACAGAGCAGCATCTACATGTCTTCAGAAATAAAGATACTGATCTAACCAGATGCCAAGGTACTTTACTAAGCTTTTACTCGCCAGTGGCTGTCCGTTTGGTCCAACGATCACCAGCTTTCGCCAGTTCTTTCTCGTATCCCTAGAGGCCCTAGACAACGGTGACCTAAACAGGATAGTTTCTGATTTCTGAAAGTTGATTTTCAACTTCCAGTCATCACAATATCTCTGGATCTTGTCAAAGTCCGGCTGCAAAAGAGTTCGAATGGCTTCGACAGTAGGGGCTGTTCTGTTCTGTACGCGATAAGATAAGATCGTCCGCATACGCAATTGCCTGAGTAAGACTGATGTAAATGCTGAAGAGAATCGGCGAGTTTACCGCTCCCTATTGCAGACCATTCTTAATGAAAAATTCTGTGGTAGAAGTTAAGTCAGACGTCATGAAGCATATATAGCAGTGGTTTACTTGTGCCAAGTTTGGTCAGCTTTAGATAGAGGCCCTCTAACCATACGGTGTCGAAAGCCTTCTCTAAATCAACCAGACACGCACCCATGCACTGTTTTTTTGGCTTTGTTCCATTGTATATCAGAGACGAGTTTGGAGGCAGCATGAATACAGTCATGTCCTGCCTTGAATCCAAACTGGTTCTCTGGTATAATATTATTGTCCTCAGACCACTTGAACAGAGCTCGATTGAGAATCTTTTCGAAAACCTTGCTGATACTCGGAAGGAGACTTATCGACCGGAAATTCGCCGGATTGGAGTTGTCCTTTCCCTTTTTCGGGAGAGGATGAACCACCGCCGTCTTCCAATGCACTGGATAATGTACACTATTCAGCGCGTTGTTGAACAGCGTTTCGTAAATGTCCACAGCTTCAGGGGGTAAGTGTTGCAGTACAATGTTGGATATACCATCGACTCCCGCTGACTTCTTTTTCTTTATGGAATCGAAGATGATCTGGAGTTCCATCTTCAAGATTAACAGGGGACTAGACCCACTTCGCTAGGCGGCTATGGCGTTTGCCAAGTTTTCGTCATCAAACCGGGTCGCCATTGCGTTATGTCATTTCGGAGATAGAAGTGATAGAGCCAAGGCATTGTTTTCTAGGACGCGGTTCGGGCGAATGCTGTCATTCACCTTATACACTTCCTGAAAGACAGCCTCCACTGCCTCCCATTTCTCCTGAGGATCTTCAATTACATAGAAGTCGTCGTCGAAGACGGCTTCCCCCGGATCAATTCCTGCTGTCGAAAGTATGTTTGTGTTGTCAGTTGTTCGTTGGAGCTTAATACACGGCAAGTCGTTATGACCTTTTCTCCTAAAGATTTTATAAATTTGTGGAAACATACTCGGGTCGCTGGAATTTACAGCCCGAATTCTGTGATTCCAAAACAAACTAATGGGCAACCGATAGTTCTCCTTGATCTATTGGCTGATGTTTTTGATCGACTCCTTCAGTGTACCAATCTCCGGGTCGCGTGGGTTTGTCAGTCGTCTGTACAAGAGTTTAAGTCTTGTCAGAAGTCCGCTTTTTTGTCTGTGTAGTGCGTCAATGGTCGCGTTTCTGTACGTAGACGTTATGTCATGTTCTTTGTATTTCGGTATCGTCCTGTTCATTGTTCGTTGAATCGTTTCGTCCATTTGTTGTAAGTATTCGTCGATTTCGTTGCTTGTTAGGTTTCTGTTGTTTGGTGGTAAAATGGCCTTCGAACGTAGTTCTCTTGATAAGGCGTTGGTGGAGCTAAGAAAGCGCATCTTACCGTAGTTGTAAGAATGCGCAGGCACATAGCCTTCCAATGCCACAAGCTCGTTCGGAAGCTGTATTACAGCGGCGAGTCCGCAGTGATCACTATCGTACTCAATCGTTCGTAAACAGTTTTGCGGGTGTTGACCTACTTTGTCAATAATTGTCAGTCTTGTGTCTCGCAGTAAAAGATCTAGGAAGGCACTGATTCTCAGAAACGATGGTCTATCTATGGGAAGAATGTCGATCCTATATTCAACATTGTAGTGGATCAACCTATTAGTGTTACTTTTATCGCATTCCGGTATGCTAGTGCAGTATCTTATTCCATCAGTATTCCCACTCCCCGACTAAAAAGGCTCGTGAAGGATCCTCTTATCAGTTGCTCTCCTTGCAACATGGTATATGCTTGGAAGTTCTTTGAATCTGGTAAGTAGCCATATGAATCGAGAAACAAGAATGTCTCTGGCAGAATGTATCCACTTCTGAAGTACCCGGGATTCGGATAGAACAATACAGAGATTGATTCGTTTTCCAGTTTTCTAGACACACCGGAAACGTTCCAAAAGTCTTTTGTTTGCGACATAGCATATAAAATCGGAATGTGCACTCCTATACATTTGCATGTAGCCTCTGAAACATTTACGCTAGAACACTCGATGGGTTAATGTTCCACCACACAGGACTCGCATAATGCTTGGTATCAAATTATCTTCACACCGGATCTTAGGTAGTGGGAATAAAAAAGGCCTTTGAGCGACATGAAAGCCGCTCTTGCCTTCTCTAATTGAATTTAGGTGCTCATTACAGTACAAAACTGTGACCAAATGAACGCCTAAATAATTCACAACGGTCTTCGACTCGATCTGAAGACCAGTTGAATTCGTTATTTTTATGTTTGCGTCTCAAATCTTACGTCTTATTGTATAGTTGATTTTCAGTTTCCATTCGAAGCAGCCTTATATGCGCTCATGCCCCAACGGAGGAAAAAGCTGATATAGCTATGGATTGCTTCCATGAGCTCTTTGACAAAACCTATGAGCGACGACCGAAGTACGATGTTAAAATCGTGCTGGGAGATTTTAACGCAAATTTAGGAAGAGAAGACATCCTTAGCAGTATTGTCGGAAAATGTAGCCTATACGACAACACGTTTGGTAACGGACTTAGGCTCATTGACTTTGCTTCGGGACGAAATACCACTATAGCCAGCACACGGTTTCATCACCTCGATATCCATAAGGGGACATATGGGTCTCCAGACCAACAACGGTCAACCACATTGATCACATTGCGAGAGAACAGACGCACGCACCCAATATTTTGGATGTCCGAATATTCCGAGGAGCTAACATCGACTCGGCCCACTACCTTGTTGCAGCCAAGGTAAGAACGCGGAAATCCACCTCGCCACGATCCAGAAATACTGTGAAAAATTTTAAGGGACCGCCAAGAAGTTCGCGCAACGCGTATCCTTTACCCTCTCGATTAACACCACACCACTAGCATCGAATGTCGAAGAACAATGGCAACGATGCCAGCAAGCCATTAGCCGCAACTGATGTGCTAAGTTTTTCGCCCCCACCAGCCAGAAATGATGATGAGGAATGCTGACAGATGGTCGCAGCCAAAAACGAGGCCTACAAGGCTAAGCTGCAGGTGAAGACGAGAACTTCCGATGAACTCTATAGGCAGAGAAGAAGGGAAGAACACCGGCTTTTCAGAAAGAAGAAAAAGAGCAAGAAAAGCGCGCGAACAGGGATATAGAGAGGTGCCACTCCACGAACGATGTTCGCAACTTTTACCAGAGTATAAAACGTCAAAGCCAAGGATACAAGGCTAGTTCGAGATGAACAAGGAAACATCGTAGTTGAGACACAGTCGATGCTGAGGATATGGAAGAACCACTTCTGCAGACTGTTAAACGGCGATGACGAACAACATTTCGCTGTCAAGCAGAACGAACCCTTCAATGTTGGCAATGAAAGCGAATACTGCCAACCACCCGACCTGAGTGAAGTGAGGATAGTAATATCTAAACTGAAGCTTAATAAGGCTGCCCAGAATGACGGCCTTCATTTCATTATAAGGCCGGTGGAGATGACTTGGTAAGATACATCCACCAACTCATAAGCCAAAGCTGGTCGGAAGAAAGTCTGTCTAAAGAATAGAATCTCAGCATCGTTTGCCCGATCCATAAAAAATGAGACCCTCTCCAACTACAGAGGCATAAGTCACCTCAACATCGCCTACAAGATTCTATCCGCCGTTATATGTGAACGCCTAAAACAGCATACCAAACACCTGATCGGCCCTAATCAGTGTGGTTTTTGGCCAGGAAAGTCCACAACCGATCTAATATTCACACTTCGGCAGATCCTGAAAAAAATCCAAGCTCTCCAAATCGATACCCACCGCCTATTCATCGATTTCAAAGCCGCATACGACAGCATTTATAGAGACGAGCTATACAGAGCCAAATCTAGTTTTGGTATGCCGCCCAAATTCGTCCGTTGGTGTAAGAAGACGATGAAGAGTTCTTGCTGCTCCATCAAGGTCGGAAACGACCTCATTTACATCTTCGATACCAAAAAAAAGGATTTAGGCCAGCCGATGTGCTGTCATGTGACTTCTTCAATTTATTCTTGAGAGGATTGTGCAAGACGAGCCAATACCAGACGCATGATTTTCCAAAAATCGGTACAACTACTAGCATACGTCGACGAAATTGACGTCATTGGAAGGACCCATAGTGTGTCATAGCCACGTTTGCTAGTATAGAGAAGGAAGCGACAAAAATGGGTTTAGCAGTAAATGTGGGCAACACGATGTATATGCTGTCAACACGAAAGGACACACAACATCGACTCATTGGACAGAATGTCACAATTGACAGATATAACTAGGTAGTTGGGGGGTTTGTCTATCTGGCTCCGCTATTCACTCTGAAAACAACATCTCGTCAGAAATTAAACGAAGAATTACTCTTGCCAACCGCTGTTTCTTCGGGCTAAGAAGGCAATTCAGTAGAAAAGCCCTCACTCGAACTACTAAGGAGATCGTGTATAAGACCCTGGTCATCCCAGTCCTGCTCTACGGAGCTTAAGCATGAACCGTCTCAAAATGGGATGAATAAATCCTTGGTCGATTCGAGAGGAAAATTCTTCGAAAAATATTCGGTCCCGTTTGCGTTGACGGGCTATGGAGACGAAGATTCAACAAAGAGCTATACGAGCTGTACAGCGACAAGACCCTGGTCATAACTCCGCATTGGACGTTTAAGATGACTGGGACATATAGAACGAATGGACGACAATACTCCGGCTCACAGAGTCTTCGATTCCCAGCCAGACGTCGGACGCAGTAGAGGAAGACCTCGCCTTAAGTGGCGCGCACAAGTAGAAACCGAGATCAACCAACTTGGAGCGCGCAACTGGAGGCAGTTAGCTAAGGACCGGGCAAATTGGAGAGGCATGTTGGTTGAGGCCCAGGTTCATTCCGGACTGTAGCGTCACTTAAATAAGTAAGTGAGTAAGTTGCCCATCGATATTGATCAAATGCGAATACGGAATTCGTCTAGCAATATATGGTTGACATATAGTACTCCTAAAAGCACAAAGTAAGATCTTACCTAGAACAGGCTTTGAGTGGAGCCCAAGTCATTTTGTCATTTAGTTCTTCAGAAGGTCAAAATAAAATCTAACCAAAGAACAATTCGAAACCTCACACAACAAAATTTTTATTACGAAGCTTGAGGTCGACAAACCGGAACTGACCTAACCGAAAGTCACACTCGTTAATAGCCAGAGCCGTGTTGACTTAATCTTCTTCTTATCGATTCTCAAAACCAATCAAAGTCATTGTACCTCCATCTGATACTCAAAGCCATAGACATCGAGGAGCTTAAACACCAATCAGCTGAGGCTAATGACCACATCGTTGAGTTCCTGTTTCTTTCAACTCATATCCACTTTGCAGTGTAAACACACTCCCGACACTTACTGTAATACACGTAACGACCTGCAATACACCGTAATACACATCTTCTTATGCTCATCTCTCATGGCGTGGAAGCAGTTTTCGGAAACGATGAAAGGCTACCCAAACACCGCGAACTTCACTCGAAATGGAGTGGTCAACAACACATCAACTGGTCAAGAGGTACCCGAAAAAAGCCGCACAAATCCCCAGTGTATCCCATTGATGTGAAGTGTATTCTGTATACAGCCCCAATGCATCTACTATACGGCGTATACTCAAGGGGTTTCATTAAAAATCGGACACAATCAAAGGTTCGCCATCAGTAGGCCACCTCACTCCTCATCATCACCATCATCATCTGAGCAACCATCGCCGAAAATGAAACGAATGCGCAACATGAATTGCACTTGAACACCATTGTGTTCCATTGTTCGACGATTGTGATCCATTGCGGTCTATTGTTGTCCGCGGACTGCTCCTCAGGGCAGCATCATTTAATCCTTCTGAGATGTGTTTACCATTCAACCGAACTCATATGGCACCGCTCTCGAGTAATTCCATTTATAGCACCTCAATCAAAAATTTAAAACACCATCTCCGGTGCAGATAAAGTGGACTGTTTCGGCCCCTTCATCAAATCGCTTTACAATGTAGGAAGCTATCACACACGAGGTCTTCAACGACTCACTGGTTCACCTGAGTATATAAAACAATTTTCGTTTGAAATTTTATCTTTTGGTTTGTGCGCGCACTAATAAGCATGTGACCGAGCACAAGATGATGAATAAAATCAAACGGACGAGATGAAGGAGAGACGAGATGAAAGATGCTTCTGCGGTACACCAAGGTGCGCTGTGTCCGACATGACAAGAATTGCTGTTTGGAAGTGAACCATCAATATCTGACAAGTGCTCCTCAAGTGCCAGTAATTTTCTTATCCGCTCGCTGAAAAGTCATCTGATTCTGGTGGCCTCTTCTCTCCGCCACGCATCCCACTTCGATGTGCCATCTTCATCTCTCTTTTTTTTTTTGTTGTGCCTCGGGTGCCTGTCTTTGTGGATTTTGCCTCGTCTTGGTCTTCATCGTAGTCGTCGTCATCGTCATCGTCATCGTCGTCGTCCCCTTTCATTGTAATCAACTCTAAAATGTAGACGATGACTTGCAAATTAAATGAAATCTTTGAAGTTCACCTGCAAATGTATCTATAGATAAAAATACCACGTCAAGCAAAGTGAGCGCAGCTCAGTACCGATGATGAACAACTGGTTTCGGCAAGCTGAGGGTGTCTGTGTGTTGTTTCGCCGAGATGAAGATCAAGATGCTTCTGCTGGTGCTGCTTCTTGCTGCCACTGCTTCTGACGATGATGATGATGATTCGGATCGAGATTGAGATTCGAATTCGGTGTGGAGTATAGTACCGCACATCTGCAGAAGCAATTTTGTGCTCGAAAACAATTTCAAGTATCCCAACAGCAGCCGCGGGCAGTTTAGTCGTTTCGCTGAAAAATCCAAACTGCGGGTGAGCCGGAGCGGCGAAGGCGCGCAGATGGATAGACCGATGGGTATAAGCGCACTCCGGCGTTTGTGTTGATTTTTGTTAGACCCCGCTTAGCATCGTGTTCACATTAAAATGAGAGTAATGGTCGTTATTGCAAGATGTGTGCTTCTGAAACGCTTTTAAAGCGGTTTTGTCCACTTTGTTTGGTATGTATTGGACGCGTGTGTATAGTTGTGATGGGTACTTGTTACTACACCTGGACAGGAGCGGATTTGTTTAAAAAATAAATTAGCAGCGCTTTCTTCTAGGTTGGGATGTTTGACGAATAGCACTCATGTCTAGACCCATTTTGATGGGATCAGTCGAGTTTAGTACATGTCCATTCAGTACATGTCCCAGCATCAAGGTATTTTAAAAAAAATAAACTTGGGACGGCTTTCTACGAGAGAGTACGACTTTCCCTGTATACACGAACTTGGGATAATCGGCGCACGTTTCGTAGTATGCTTTCTGGATGATGGATCAGAACGAGGGTGGTAAACTCTTTATCTGCTAAAATGGACATCAAGGCAAACAGTCTACGGAGACGTTCCGGCATAAAGATTTCAAATTCTTTGCTGATAAGGTCGAAATTACAAGCGCAATAAATCCGACCAGACTATGTATATTCGAACTAGCTACTTCCAATTTTGTGAGAATTTTTTTTTGAGTGGTTGAGGACGAAATAACACTCAACTCAATTTTTATGTTACAAGAAGTCCATTTCGACGAACATACCTACTAACTTACAGTCCGGACTAGATCACCATAATGACAGCACTAAATAACATGATGTCCAAGTAACGGGTGATCCAAGTAGAGATACTGTTTTCAATAGCCTTTTTTGACAGATCACGTGTGAGCCGTGTCATGCTGTCATGTTATTTTTGTTTAGTATTGTTTGGCATTTCATAATGGAAAGACTTACGCGTGAACAACGTTAACAAATTGTTCAACTTTATTATGAAAATTCACGTTCTGTGAGGAATGTGTTTCGAGCACTTCGCTCAACTTATGGTCAACATAATCGGCCTATTGAGCGTACTATTCGCAACACCATCACCCATTTTGAGACCCAGCATTCATTATTGGATAATATTCGACCGAATAGACCACGCCCAGCACGCTGTGAAGAAAATATAGCGGCCGTAGCTGAGAATGTACACGAAGACCGTAGAGGGTCGATTCGGCGCCGTTCGCAGCAACTCGGACTGACGTATGGAACGACTTGGCGCATCTTACGTCAAGATCTTAAATTGAAAGCGTACGAAATACAGCTTGTGCAACAACTGAAGCCGCTGGACCTTCCCAAGCGACATCGCTTCGCTCTATGGGCTCTTGAAAAGTTCCAAGAAGATCCGACGTTTTCGAGGCAAATTTTGTTTAGCGATGAGGCCCATTTCTGGCTCAATGGGTATGTAAACAAACAAAATTGCCGCATTTGGGACGAAGAGCAACCTGAAGAGATTGAAGAACTGCCACTTCATCCGGAAAAATAAACGGTTTGGTGTGGATTGTGGGCCGGTGGAATCATCGGTCCATATTTCTTAAAAATTATGCCGGTGCGAACGTAACCGTCAATGGCGACCATTATCGTGCCATGATAACCGACTATTTGATGCCTGAAATTGAAGCTCGTGATCTCGGTGACATTTGGTTTCAGCAAGACGGCGCCACTTCCCACACATCGCATCAATCAATGGACTTATTGAGAGAACATTTCGCTGAGCACATAATTTCACGTTTTGGGTCGGTCGATTGGCCACCAAGATCGTGTGATATCACACCGTTAGACTTTTTCCTGTGGGGATATGTAAAGTCAAAAGCTTATGCCGACAAACCCGCTTCGATTCAGGCCTTGGAGGAAAACATCATGCGTGTCATTCGCCAGTTACCAGTCGAAATGCTCGAACGACTGATCGAAAACTGGACTCAACGGATGGACCATCTGCGACGTAGCAACGGCCAACATTTGATAGACATAATCTTCAAAAAATAAATGCCAAAGAATGTTCTTTCAAATGATAATAAACATTCTCTCCATTAAATTTGAATTTTCTGTGTTTTTTTCTTTAAAAAAGTAGGGAACCTCGAAATGGATCACCCTTTACATACCTAACGCGGATAGTAAAAAATTATTTCCTAGACAGAACCCTCTTTTTCGATACAGACGAAGGACCGAAAACGTACAAAATCATAGGAGACGTTCCACAGGGGTCAGTTCTAGAACCAGCTCTATGGAATACTATGTAGGACGGAGTATTGAATTTAACGAAACCCAGAGGAGTAAACATTATTGGATACTCTGACAGCATCGCAGGGGTAGTAGTGGCCAAAACCATAGAGGAAGTGACGCAAAATTGCAAAAACACTATCAAAGATCAGCTCGTCAGGGTTGGAACTGGCGGACCATAAAACGGAGGCCGTTCTCATAAGCAGCCGTAAAGAAGTTGAATGCTTAAGACTAAGAGTGGGAGAGCACACAATCGAGTCGAAGCCCTACGTAAAATACCTAGGGCTGCTATTAAGCCACAGGCTTAACTTGAGAGAACACCTAAGGCACACGAGTGAGAAAGCCAGCCGAGTAGTCGACGGAATATCAAGACTTCTACCGAATATTGGAGGACCAAGGCATCAAATAAGAAATCTGCTTGGAATCGTAAGAAAATCAATCCTCATGTACGCAGCCCCCATATGGGTCTTGGCCACATGTACTGAAACATACATGAGAAGGATAAACTCTGTGCACAGAAGAGCATCACTGAGAGAACTGTATCCTGGGATAGAATAAGTTTGATAGCGGAGATATTGCCTATTGCGCTGGAGGGGAAAATCTCGACGTCAATATACAATAACGAACGAGCGGTTCTCCGCTGAAATGGAATAGCAAAGACAGTTGAACGAAACAGAAAACGAAAGATGGACGCACAAACTACTGTCGAACATCAAGGAGTACAAAAAAAAAAAGGACGGCGAAGTAAATTTCTATTTATCACAATTCCTTACGGGACACGGTAGCTTCCAGGAACAACTACACATGTTGAGACTTGCTGTCGTTGTTGTAATGGTATGGCCCAATATGTCGAGCACGCGCTATTGGAATGCCGAATCTTCGTCTCCATAGCCTGTCAACGCAAACGGGACCGAAGATATTTCGGAGGATTTTCCTCTCGAATCGACCAAGGATTTCTTCATGCGCTTTTCAGTTCTTATACGATCCATGTTTTAGCGCCGCAGAACAGGATTGGGATGATCAGAGTCTTATAAAGGATCTCCTTAGTAGTTTGAGCAAGGGCTTTACTACTAAATTGCCTTCCTAGTCCGAAAAAAAACCGGTTGGCAAGAGTAATTCTTCGTTGAATTTCTGACGAGGTGTAGTTGTCAGAGTTGATAGCGGAGCCGAGACAGAAAAAGTATCGGACTACCTCAAAGTTATATGTGTGTCCTCTCGTTTTAACAGCATACACCTAAGTCTTGCCCTAATTTACTGCTAAACCCATTTTTGCCGCTTCCTTCTCTATACTAACTTAGATATGGCTATCCTTACTTCACTCAGGTCGGGTGGTTGGCAGTTTTCGCTGTTGTTGCCAATGGTTCGTTCTGTCTGGCAGCAGAATGTTGTTCGTCACCGCAGTTTAAAAGTCTGCAGAAGTGGTTCTTTCATATCCTCAGCATCGACTGTGTCTCAACTGCGATATTTCCTTGTTCATCTCGAAAGGATTCTGTTCGAACCTTGTATCCTTGGCGTTGGTAAAACTTGCGAACATCGTTCATGGAGTGAAAAATTAATTAATTTTTGGCGCAACAAGCTCGTTAGTACCCGGGGCCTAGCTTTTTTCTCACAACCATAACTATGTGCGCATGTAATTCTTAGCAGGATGGTGGGACATCCTGTTTTATGCCGAATCCGAACGACTAAGTTGAGATAAGTCTTTCATGACAATTGATACTACTCGGATGATTTGTCAGATCATTACAAGAGGACTTCCAGTGAAAAATCATTTTGGTGTTGCTTCGGCTGGGAATCGAACCCAGATCTTCTGCGCGGTAGTTCTTCGCACTAACCATGGCGCCACTGAGCCCCTGGCGTGACACCTTTTATATCCTCGATCGCGCGCTTTTCTTGCTCTAATTTCTTCTTTCTGAGAAGGCGGTGTTCTTCCCTTCTTCTCTGCCTTTAGAGGTCGATGGCAGCTCTCGTCTTCACCTGCAGCTCAGCCCTATAGGATATCGTTCTTGGATACGCGCATCTCCCGGCATTCCTTATCAAACCATGCGTTTATTGCTGGTGGGCGCGAGAAACCTAACACATCGTTGCCATTGTTCTTCGACATTTTATGCTGGTGGTATGGTGTTATTCGAGAGGTTAAGGAATACGCGTTGTAGGAAGGTCTTGGCGGTCTCTGGCGATTGCAGTCCTTCGGCATTAAATGTTTCCGCAGTATTTTTGGATTGATGTGTCATGGCGGGTATCCGGATTAGTATGCTGGATGCAACAAGGTAGTGGTCCGAGTCGATGTTGGCCCTTTGAAAGTTCAGACATCCAAGATACTGGCGTCTTGTCTATCGCAATGTGATCGATTTGGTTGACCGTTCGTTGATCTGGAGACCACCAATTCCATGTATGGATATCAACGTTAAGAAACCGTGTGCTTACTATAGTGGCCTAAGTCCGTTACGAGACATGTTGTTGTGTAGCCTATGTTTTTCGACAATACTGCTGAAGATGTATTCTCTTCCTACCTTTGCGTTAAAATCTCGCAGCACGATTTTAACAGCGTACTTTGGTAGTCGCATGTAGGTTTTTTCTATGAGCTCGTAGAAGAAATCCTTAGCTATATCATCTTTTTCCTCCGTAGGGGCGTGGGCGCATATAAGGCTTATGTAGGCGAATTTGGCCTTGATGCGGATTGTTACAATGCGTTCGCTAATATCTTGGAAACATTAGACTGCTTGACTAAGTCTGGTACTTGTAACAAATCCGCATCCGAATAGTCGCTGTTTCTGCTCACTTTAACACGTTCCATCCCATCGTATTTCCTGGATGGCAGCAACGTCTGTAGCAGTAACGTTTAGGGCGTCCGCTAGTTGTTCGCTTGCATCTCTCCTGTTTAATTTTCTCACATTCCAGGTGCAGATACGAACGTCGTTGTCAAATTTTCGTTTAACAGGGTCGTCAACAATAAAATCAGTCCTTTCCGAGTCTATTGGTTGCTTCGTAACGTTAAGTTTTTTCCATGGTAAGGTAGTTAACCCAAAGCACAACCGCCAACCTGGTGGGCCATTTCCAATTTATTAGATACCCCTAGGACACGGTGCCATCAGTATCCACTACGGGACTTAGCGCTGCCGTTGGACTTTCTCTATTCAAGGTGACTGACTTGCCATTGAAATTCATAGAGAACATGTTGTCCGAATATGTCGAAGCAGCTTGTCTAGGTCGCCTGGTAAGGTAGTTAACCCAAAGCACAACCGCCAACCTGGTGGGCCATTTCCAATTTATTAGATACCCCTAGGACACGGTGCCATCAGTATCCACTACGGGATTTAGCGCTGCTGTTGGACTTTCTCTATTCAAGATGCCTGACTTGATATTGAAATTCCTAGAGAACATGTTGTCCGAATATGTCGAAGCAGCTTGTCTAGGTCGCCTGGTATAGCAGGCCGGGTATTCATTCCTTGCTGTTCAGACCTGGATGTTTTTAGTGTGTCTGTTATTCGTCTTGCTATCAACACTCGCAGTTATCGTTTAGCAAGTCAAATCCGGTTGGATGAGACCAGTCCCCGATGGTTACCACTTGGAGGTAAAAAA
Organism: Rhingia rostrata; assembly: GCA_949824845.1. Lineage (NCBI taxonomy): Eukaryota > Metazoa > Arthropoda > Insecta > Diptera > Syrphidae > Rhingia > Rhingia rostrata. The sequence goes on along the minus strand of OX463755.1, from coordinate 20,180,224 downwards.
TAAGCACTTGATTTATGGTCAGAGTTACAACCACTGGGCATTGCCAAGTGGTTGTAACTCTCAATCAGAGTCTACCCTCATGCTACAACACCCAACCATCATCAGGAAATGCCCGGATAGTCAAAAATGATGGAAGTTGCCCCAATATTAAGCCCTACAAAGTTTAAAGCTACGAAATTAATTCCATGTCGACTTACCTATTGTCCAAATCGTTTATTGCGGCATGAGGGAACGCAAATCCGCTCCTGTTAATTTTCATAATGACCACAGGGCAGCAAATAACAACGACTACAGCGATCCTGACTACCAACTAGATGAGTGAGTGAAGTGCAAAAACGGTAGAGGTGTGATGGCTTCGTCGTTGGCGAATGCCTTCACTTTGTCTCGTGGTGTTTTTTTTTTTTTTTTTTTTTATCTCAGCTTTGCCATCTCTAACGCCAAGTGTTGTGTGTGTAGTTATTCAATTCGTTAATGTATCTAGATACGATTATAATTGCTTTTAGCATGTTGGCTGTGTATTTTTGTATTTGTTGTTGTTGGTTTTTTGTTTAATTTTTATCTGTCATTCTTTTGAATTGCTTCTGTTCGAGCAGCAGTGTCGAGATCGGGTTCGGGACTCGAGAGACAGTAGCCACATGGTATAGTCGTTGTGGTAAGCCGCCATATTAACACGCATTATCATAACTCATCTATGGAATATCTATCCGAGAGTAAAGGTATTGGATAGGCTGCGAACTGAAATTATGTAATTACGTAAAAGCATTTAGCATTTAAGTCGATTTTAAGAATCTACGAGGCTATAAATAACACGGTCGGCGGTAGATGTGTGCCTTCGAATGGAGGACTTCCGTATATAATCGAGATACATATTGTGCTATAAAAACCTCGACGGTAGTGGAAAATTTCAATTTTATTGACTACAAGGCTTATTTGTGGAGTCGGGTTGATTGGGCATTACTTTGGGACGTAAATAGAAATTCTAAGTAAGAGTGTAGTTGAGATGTACAAAAATAAGCCGCCATGTCGGAAAACCGCTTTACAATTGTTAGTTATGAGAGAAATGTAATAAACGGACCTGGGGCAGATAAAAATTCACAAATCTTGCTAAATAAAATAAATATTGCGTTGGAACAACTAAGCAAATCAAGATTTTAAGAAACAGGACGTTGGTAACCACATGAAAAGCTTTCATATGGAAGCATATATATTGTGTGTTGTGAGTTAGGGTGGGGCCATAAAGGCATCTTCGATACATTTTTTGTTTAAATTCGTTTTTATTTCAATTCAGACAAAAATTCATCAAAAAACTAGCCTACTTATCAACTACTTAACTTACTTGAAATTGAAAATGAAATTCTAGATGCACCTATTAAACAGGGAGAAATATGTAACGTTCTAAAAAAACTTCAAGATGGAAAGGCACCTGGCGCTGATCGGATACCCGTTGAATTTTTTAAGTATGCAACAAACAATTTTATCGACAAAATAGCGTTGATTTTCAATGGAATGATGGAAACAGGCAACCTACCCCAACAATTCAAACAAGCCATAATAACGGGTGATTTTTTAGCTGGTTTGGTTTTGGCAACACTGGTTTTGACAGCTGACGTGTGTTTAGTACCTTGTGTCACTGTCAAACAGCTTCAGTTTGGTTTGCAATTTAACCATGGATCGTCTTACAAATGAACAACGTTTGCAAATTATTGAATTTTACTATCAAAATTCGTGCTCGGTACGAAATGTTCATCGCGCGCTGCTTCCATTTTATGATCGGCATTCTCGACCTTCTGAGCAGTCTATTCGGAAGATTGTGACCAAATTTCGCACCAAATTTACTTTGTTGGACATTAAACCACCAACACGTTTACGTACTGTGCGTAGTGAAGAAAATATTGCGGCCGTATCAGCTAGTGTGACAGAAGACCGCGAAATGTCGATTCGGCGCCGTTCCCAGCAGTTAGGCCTTTGTTACAGCACTACGTGGAAAATTTTGCGGAAGGATTTGGGCGTAAAGCCTTTTAAGATACAGCTGGTGCAAGAACTAAAGCCAGCCGACCTACCACAACGCCGAATTTTTGGTGAATGGGCTCTTGGAAAGCTGGCCGAGGATCCGCTTTTTTATCGAAAAATTGTGTTCAGCGATGAGGCTCATTTTTGGTTGAATGGGTACGTAAATAAGCAAAATTGCCGCATTTGGAGTGAAGGTCAGCCAGAAGCATTGCAACAGCTACCAATGCATCCCGAAAAAGCCACTGTTTGGTGCGGCTTGTGGGCCGGCGGCATTATTGGGCCATATTTCTTCAAAGATGATGCGAATCGCAGCGTTACTGTCAATGGTGAACGCTACCGAGCGATGATAACAAACTTTTTTTTGCCCGAAATGGAAGTTCTTGACTTGCATGATATGTGGTTTCAACAAGACGGTGCCACATGCCACACAGCACGCGAAACAATGGCGCAATTGCGAGGCGAGTTTGGTGAACAGTTAATTTCACGTTTCGGGCCGGTCAATTGGCCGCCTAGATCGTACGATTTGACACCATTAGATTATTTTTTGTGGGGGTATGTCAAGGCTAATGTCTATAGGGACAAGCCCGCTTCGATTGACGCACTGGAAGCCAACATCCATGCATTCATTCGTGAGATACCGGCCGATATGTGTGAAAGAGTATGCCAAAATTGGACTCAGCGGATGGGCTACCTGAGACGCAGCCGCGGTCAACATTTGCATGAAATTATCTTTAAACATTAAATTGCAAGGTTCAAACTATCGATTCAAATAAATATTTCATTCATTTTTTCGAATTTTTTGTGTTTTTTTTAAAAAAAAGTTCTAAACCTCTTAAAAAACACCCGTTATATCCGATTCACAAAAAAGGTAATATCGCTGATCCCGCAAATTATCGTGGAATATCATTCCTAAACTCATCTTATAAGATTTTCACAAAACTTTTAAATGAGCGTATGTCAATCTGGATCGAAAACAACCATTTGATCAAAGAATTCCAAGCAGGTTTTCGGAATGGTTATTCAACCGTAGACAACATTTTTGTACTGCAAAATATAGGTGGGTCATTCATCGAACAAAAAAAGAAACTATTCACCTTTTTCGTCGATTTCAAGGCAGCCTTCGATAATATCGATCGAAAAGCTTAAATATTCAAACTTTATAACGCTGGGATGAGCCAAAAGTTCGAGTGTCTGGAGCGGGACCAAAACATCAGAATGGTTTGAAACAACTATGGAAGTAAGACAGGGATGTACACTAAGCCCATATCTTTTTGCTTTGTACATCGATGACCTCACCGACTTTTTACCTGGAGGAATAGAGATTGCGGGACATTTAATAAAGGCACTTCTATTTGCAGACGATGTGGTTCTATTTGCATATTCGCCAGAATCCTTACAATTAATGATTAACCGTCTTGATTTGTACTGCCAATTATGGAACCTTACGGTTAACCTTACAAAATCAAAAATTATGATTTTTAAGAAGGGAGCTGGTAGAGAGTGCAGACATGAAAAATGGCATCTCAACGGACAGCCCATTGAAATTGTGAAAACCTATAAATATCTCGGGGTGACAATAGCTAGTGATCTTAGTATGGAACCACATCTTTTTTTTTTTTTTATAATTTGCGCGCACTCAAGGGGTTATGAATACCCTTTATATGTTTTAGCACAGTGCGGGCGTTAAGGAAATTAGGGATAAGAAGAAAGGAGATACCGATGCACATTGGTTTTAAATGTCTTTAAGTTATAATGGAGAGGAAAAACAGAGTTTGGTAGAGCATTCCACATTCGTGTTGTTCGGTTTATGTATGAATCTCTATATTTCAGCGTACGTCCGAAGATAGGCTTGAGGATAAACTGATTTGCATTCATTGCGTAACGAGTATTGCGGTTGAATTGTTGAATGGGAGGAATGCAGCTGGCTATTTCATTTCAAATAGCGATAAAACAAGGTAAGGCAGGAGATGTTTCGACGGTGTTCAAGCGAAACTAAGGAGTTCGCTATTCTTATGTCTCCTATAAGTTTTTTCGCACGTGTTTGAATCCTATCTAGTAGGTGCAATGTTGATTTTGGTGCACCTGACCAGACATGGGCGTTGAACTCAAGTTTATGGCGTACAAACGCCTTAGATATTGTGGCCCGATCAGAAGGGGTGAAATATTTCTTACATCGATTAAGGAAACCTGGACATTTCGCTGCGTTTTTAGCGACTTGGAATATGTGATCGTTCCAACGTAAGTCGTTACTAACACACATACCTAGCATGGAAAGCTTTTCGGTTTCTTCGACGTAAGTGCCATTCATGGATAATGGCTCTAGATTTTGGTTACGCTTTAATGACAGAAGACAGCATTGTGTTTTGGAAGCATTGAATTCTACTCTGTTGGATTTACCCCATATGATGATGCTGCCACGGTTGGAATTCAATGAGCTTAACAGATGTTGTCGTTTAGATTCCACGTTTGAAGATGAGAAACGAGGACCTGTAAACGAATATGAGAAGCTGAGGGTACTGTCATCAGCGAAGGAATGAATTGGATTAGAAGTTGCAGACAGGAGACCATTTATAAAAATGAGAAAGAGAGTCGGAGACAAAACTGAGCCTTTAGCGACACCAGCATTCATTTGGTGAGTTACAGACTTGAAACCATCCAAAACAACTTGAATTGAACGTTTCGAAAGATAATGTCTAATCCATAGAAGAAGTTTTTCGTCGATTCCAAATGCACGCATTTTCGACAAAAGGGCTTGATGCCAAACCCTGTCAAATGCCTTTGAAATATCAAGCGCAACAATCTTGCTTTCGCCACCATGGTGAATTGATTGGTTCCACTTTTCGGTGAGATATGTCATCAAATCACCAGTAGACCTGTTGCTGCGAAAACCATACTGCCGGTCATTGAGAAGTTTTTGTGTTTCGAGATATTTCATAAGCTGACGATTTATCAGCGTTTCCATGACCTTGGAAAGAAGGGACGTAAGTGCAATTGGACGGTAGTTGGAGAGAGAAGAAGATTCGCCTTTTTTTGGTACAGGCTGGACAAATGCTGTTTTCCATCTACTCGGAAAGAGTCCTGATGAGTAGGATAGATAGAAAAGCTTACGCAGTGGTTTTGCTAGCGTAGAAGAACACCTCTTCAGATAGGTTGGGGATATACCATCTGGACCAGCGGATTTATGTATGTCAAGATCAAATAAAACTCTTGCAACTGTACGAGTACGAAAGTGAATTTGTCCCATAGAATGATCTACGTTCTCAAGTACAGGAGGAGACTGAACACAATCTGGCAACGTAGAATTGGCTGCGAAATGCTCAGCAAGCAGATTGGCTTTGTCTAAAGAGCTGACAGCTGGAATGTCATTGTGAATGAGCGTCGGAATTGATGTTGATGCCGAATTTTTTATGTTTTTAACAAATGACCAAAAGTTTTTACTACCTCTGGGACATTGTAGAATTTTTTGCCTCAACGTTCGGTCATAGAGGAATTTTTGACATGCTTTAAATGGGCATTACAGTCATTTCTGGCTTGTTTGAACTTTGCTCGGTTTTCCTCTGTTGGGTTGGTCTTGTACAACCGAAAGTTTGTCTCTCTCAACCTGATAGCTTCTTTGCAGCTCAAGTCATACCACCCTTTTGCCTTTGGTCTGATACTCTTAATTCTGTTGGGAATAAAAGATCTCATACCAAAGAGAATGGTATTTGAAATCATATCAGCAGCAGCATCCACGTCACTATCGAGGAAACATAGTGTGGTTGGAGTACGATAAATTTGTTGATATGATACAGTGGTCTGACGAACCTAGAGGCGATAATACATTGATGATGTATTTATCAGGGTGAGAGGTAAGGAACAAGTCCAGGGTGTTGGCGGCTTGACTGTTAATATCCGGTATGCGTGTCGGCTCATTTACAAGCTGGGTTAGGTTGTTTACCTCAGCAAAGATCTCAACATACCTTCCTTCGGGTGTTGACTGTCCAGAATGTTGAAGCCACGTAGAATTGTGTACATTGAAATCGCCCGCAATGACGATTTCAGTGTGAGGATGCAGGGATACAATTCTAGAGATGGAGTCGGACAGTGCATCAAACTCGTTAAGGGTTGAATTACTGTCAAGGTTTGGGCTTCTATAAATGAAACAGTAGTGGATTAAATGCCTACGGACATGGAATTTCAGACAATTAAAATTAATTCCGGATTGGAACATTGGCCGTATTGATGTTGAATTTGGTAGGCTACGTCACTACGTATATATATGGCGAGACCGCGGTGAGAAAACAATAAAGGCACTAAATTATATCCAGGTAGGGTTAATTCTGATAAGTCAGTATTCACCCCCACCTGTGTTTCACTTAGTGCCAAAACAGCTGGTTTGTATTTACAAATATGGGCGTATGCAGAAAAAAGATTCGACTTTAAACCACGAACATTGCAAACGTCCACTCTAAATTTCCTTTCCATTAAAACACATACATAAAAAAACACAATACCGACGACAGACTAAGCTAAAGGAAAGACTAATAAAAGCTAAAAGTGCCATATCGGCTACATGGAAAAAATGTTTTTCAAATCAACTAATTGGCCACAGCGTAAAATACAAGGTCTTTCAAGCTGTATCAGCATCTGTTATGATGTACGCAGCGCAGTCTTGGGGATATTGTCAATATGAAACAGTAGAGAAACTCCTTAGATACTACATAAAACGATGCTTTAACTTACCAAGCACAACACCAAACTATATGATTAATATCGAAACAGGACCATCACCGCTTTTCATGAAATCATTGAAATTGCATGTAGATTATGTAATTAAAGTTTTAGAACTGTCGGACGATAGCCTTCCAAAAATAATTGCCAGGAAGGTAGTAGAAAGAAATACGCTCTGGTATAAAAAACTCGAGGAGCTAGCAACATACTGCAGTTTCGAATGCAATTTAGCTTATGGAAATGAAAGATACCATAAGGATGTGATTACCAATCTTATTGCCAAAGTAGATGAACAATACAGAGCGGATTGCGTAAATATGGCTTCATCATCCGTTCACCGAGCTACATACAGCGCATTTTAAAACACAATCTGTCTGAAAAGAATTACTTCCACAATGACAACAGCAATGAACTGATTTCGGCTCTCTTTAAGATGAGAGGCGAACTAATACGACTCAATTATATCCCACATCGTCCATCGTCTTATCCGCGAGAGAAGACGTTTTACATTTTATAGGAAGATGCCCCATCCTTAAAGAAATAAGAAGATATTTTCTAGGAAACGACGTAAAATCTCAGGAAGAAATTATAGCCTACCTAAACTGCGAAAGCGATGTAAAACAACTCTTTTATTTCTATAAAGCTGCAACTAATTACCGTTGTAAAATTATATCTGAGAACTTTTAACTTTTTAGTATGTTTTGCTTTTTATATATTTTTTCAATCTAGTTAAATTCAAGAATATAAAATACATTAAAACAAACTTGTTATTAAATGTTTAATCTCATGTCAATCAGGCAGACGGCAAAGCCATGCTTAATGATTTTTGTAACATAAATTATTTGTATTATAAACAACAAAACAATAAATCTAAATCTAATCTAAAAAAAAAAAAATCTAAAAAACTAACTTGCTCTCCCAAAACCAAGAAACGTTTTTTTTTTGTAAAAACTTGGTGTCACTTGTGTTTTTTTATTTAATTAAGATTTACATACCAACTAGAACTACATATATAAAGAAATGCTTCGGGCGGAATAAAGCGGAATACATGCGCACTCTCAAAATATTTATCATTTAGGTAGAAGGCAACTTGCCGTGTGAAACCGAATGAGTTTCACCCGAAAATTGTCTGTTCTGTTATGTTAGAAAAGCGCGCGATCGACGATATAGAGAGGTGCCACTCCAGGAATGATGTTCGCAAATTTTACCAAAGTGTAAAACGTCAAAACCAAGGATAAAAGACTCGAACAGAATCATCTCGAGATGAAGAGAGAATATGGTAGTCGAGACACAGTCGATGCTGAGGATAGAGAAGAACCATTTCTGCAGACTGTTAAGCGGCGAGGACGAACAACACTCAAAAGTCACTAAAAAAAGTTTTCAATTTTTTCTTTGTAAATCAAAATTAAATATAAAACCAGAAAACCGACAAATCTTAGCCTAAAGGCAAAATAAAGCAGCTAAACATAAGCTCACAGCGCCCACTAAGGGCCGATAAGTTAGATTAAGTAAACCAGTTATTGATAAGTTAGATTAAAGCATTTTTGTCTAGTAGTAAGTTAATATTTTAAGTAAATAAAAAATGAGTTTGAAAGTTAAAAAAAAAGACGAACAACACTCTGCTGTCAGGCAGAACGAACCATTCAATCTTGGAAACTACAGCGAAAACTACCAGCCAACCGAAGTAGTGAAGTGAGTATAGCTATATCTAAGCTCAAGCTTAATAAGACTGCCGGAAATGAAGGCCTTTCCGCCGGCGGAGATAACTTGGTTTGTAACATCCACCTCATAAGCCAAATCCGGTCGGAAAAAAGTATGCCTGAAGAATGGAACCTCAGCATCGTTTGCCCGATCCACAAAAAAGTGGACCCTCTGAACTGCGCCAACAACAGAGGCATAAGTCTTCTAAAGATCGCCTACAGGATCCTATCCGCCGTAATATGTGAACGCCTGAAACCGTTTACCAACAACCTGATCGGCCCTATCAGTGTGGTCTTAGGCCAGAAAAGTCCACAACCGATAAAATTTTCACACCTAGGCAGATCCTGGAAAAAAACAGAAGAAGTCCAAATCGATACCCACCACCTATTTATCGCTTCCAAAGCCGCATACGACAGCATTTATAGTGAGGAACTATACAGAGCCATGTCTAGTTTTGGTATACCGCCCAAATTCGGCCGTTTGTATAGGATGACGATGGAGAATTCTCGCTGAAGAATTCTCAGGGTAGGAAACGACCTCACCGACACATTCGATACCAAAAAAGGATTTAGGCAAGCCGGTGCGCTGTGACTTTAGGCAAGCCGATCATGTGACATCTTCAATGCGATTCTTGAGCGGCTTGTGCACAACTCCCGAGCCAACACCAGAGGCACAATTTTCCAAAAATCGGTACATCTACTAGCAAACACCGACGATATTGACATCATTGGTCGGACCCAACGTGATGTCATAGTCACGTTTGCTAGTATAGAGAAGGAAGCGGCAAAATTGGGTTAAGCAGTAAATGAGGGCCAGACGAAGTATATGCTGTCAACACGAAAGGACACACAACATCGACGAATTGGACAGAACGTCACCATTGACAGAGATAACTTTGAGGTAGTTCGGGACTTTATCTATCTCGATGGACTCAGTAGCGCGATGGTGGGTGCGATGAACTGCGCGCAGAATGTCTGGGATCGGTTCCAAGCCGTAGCAATATCTAAATGTAATTTCACGGGGCCTCCTCTCGTTATTATCTGACAAATCATCCGAGTAGTACCAATTGTCAAGAAAAGCTTATCACAAATTCGCTATTTGGTGTCGGCATAAAACAGGAGGTCCCGCCATTGGTCTCGTTGTAGTGGTTGTAAGAAATCCCGGCCCTGGGTACTAACGAGCCTGTTGCGTCCAAAATTTATTTTTCTAACAACATCTGCTCAGAAATTAAATGAAGAATTACTCTTGCCAACCGCTGATTGTTCGGGCTAAGAAGGCAATTAAGTAGTAAAGCCCTCACTCGAACTACGAAGGCGATCCTATATAAGGCCCTGATCATCCCAGTCCTGGTCTACGGCACTGAAACATGGACCGTCTCAACATCGAAAGAAGAAATCTTTGGTCGATTTGAGAGGAAATTTCTTTGAAAAATATTCGGTCCCGTTTGCGTTGACGGGATATGGGGACGAAGAAGCAACCAAGAACTATACGAGCTGTACCGCGACATGTCCCTGGTCAAAAAACACAGCATTGGACGTTTAAGAAGGCTAGGACATGTAGAACGAATGGACAACAATACTCTGGCTCGCAAAGTCTTCGATTCCTTGCCAGACGTCGGCCGCAGTAGAGCATGACATCGCCTTAAGTTGCGCGCACAAGTAGAAACAGACCTCGCCCACCTTGGAGTGCGCCATTGGAGGCAGTTAGCTAAAGACCGGGCTAAATGGAGAGGCATGTTGTTTGAAGCCCAGTTTCATTCCGGACTGTAGCGCCACTTTCGTAAGTAAGTAGGGTACAGGCCGGGTATTCCGTGCCTGACATTCTGACCAGACTTTTCAAAGTGTTGCCGTTTTTCGTCTTATTATCAATACTCTCACTTATTAGTTTAGCTAGTCAAATCCGTTTCGATTAGACCAGTATCCGACGTTTACCACTTGGAGGAAAAATATACACAATTGATGTGTAGTCAGTATTACAACAACTGGGCATTGCCAAGCCAAAAAAAAAAGCCAATCAGAGTCTACCCTCGTTTAACAACATACAACCTTCAGAAATAGTCTCCAGCAATGTCTTAGTTTGCATCCGTGGTAGTGTGAGGGCATATAAGATTTATGTGGACAAATTTGACCTCGATGTGGATTATTGCGTTCGCCTATGTCTTCAAATGATAAGACTTCTTGCCAAAGTATGTAGCTTGAAAGAAATCTGCATCCAAAAAGTCGATGTTTCTGCTCACTGTTCTCGATTCCCCTTTCGCCCAGTCCATCCCATCATATTTCTTGTATGGCAGTAAAATTGGCTTTGAAGAAGATTAGGAGTTCATCTAGTTGTTTGGCTGCACACCACAATACTCAAGGAAGTCAGTTCTAAGAGGCTTTTCGATGCAACAAGGTACGTCCATATCGAGCTGTTCATTACTCAGTTGGGGAAATACTTGAGAAACTCAGAAATAGGAAATATGGCAGCTACTGCAGCAGTTATTGGAACCCATCCATCGATATCTTATCGTGAGAGCAATCAACGACGCAGAATTCGATGCCGTTCTACGGAGAAAATTCAATCGGACACTACAGAGGATAGCCTTTGAAAAACAGCTCACACAAGTTAACATCTCACGAAAAAAAAAGTAGTAGATTAAGGAAACATCCATATTGTAACTAACAATGTATCTCCAGTAAAAAAAAAAAAACTATGCATCGAGCCCCTATTGTTCAGCCAACAAACAATTTTCATAGCTTGAAGTCTAAATCGTAGTCATATCGCAAATAGACGGACTGAAAACATATACATCTCTCAGTTGTTTGGCTTCATCTGCCCTGCATGTAAGGAGAACTCAATTTCGTCTTAAATCCTTCAGACAACAATTCTTAATCCAACATTTGGTGGAGTTGAATCTGTCATCTCACAAAACAGTTGCGTTACCTAAACAAACAGAAAATACAACATTTCAAGGCTCCTTTCGACCCAACAAAATTCACATGATCACCTTTCCCAATTCATCGATCAAAATAATTATCGAACGATTTATCCTGGCATCCCATAAACATAATTACCACTCGATTTCCACCGAATACTTCACATAACTGCAGGACGCCGATCGCAATTATATTTTACCATCGCATCCTGTTTGGTGCATCGATCAGTTGATCAGTCGATTGCCGAATCGCACACAAAGGAAAATCCATTCAATCGGCATTGTCTCATTAATAGCCCGGCATGATCACCTGCTTACCGTCATAAAGTCAAGAGAGTACAACACGCAATCGGACAGCACAGGTGATTCCATTGATGCCGCCATCAACCATCAAGGATGCACTCACATACTCCCGTCCACTCCGCCTCATTTATGATGTAAAAATTACACAGGATGCTCTCTCATCTAAACGACTATCCCGGTGCACTAATAAAAGGATATCCCTTGCCTACTATCGTCATATTGTATCCTTACCTCAGTCGGGGCAATACAACAAAAAAAAACAACACATAATCAGCCAGCAGGTGATCGTGTTTGTGAGAGTTGCGCAGGACCTCAATCATTCGACATCATCAAGATCATTCTCAGCACGTGATGCATCCGACAATCAGTTAAATCGCAGACAAAAGGTCAACCGGGACACATTTCTACCATAAAAATACCGAAAAAATGATCGCATCACCTGTGCGGGGATGTAAGGTCCTGGCATCGAGGTCCACCTGCTGTTGCATCATGTGAGCATATAATACCATGTGACCTTAGACGGTACTAATTTTCAGAGGCATACGGTGCCCCCAATACTAGGAACTCTTCACCAACTGCGGCGCTGGAAGAAATCCACAAAACAACTCCCCAACTCCAGTGAAGGTGGAGCGGCGCGGCGCTGTACATATGGAAGCTTACAGCCCCAGGAAAATGTATTCTAAATTAAGGTCTTGTAATATGCAAATCATTTGATAATCGACTGACTTTTGGCCGGTCCGGTGGTTGTGTGTTGTTTGATTGAGACGTAAGGTCCATGAGATTCCGCTGTGGAACACCTTTTGGCCGGATAGTTTCATTTCCGACATTGGTCCGTTGCGCCCGTCGAGAGAAGGAGTGCGCAGTCGCGCGCGATACCAAACAGTTGCCTCACAATTGGACAAGACACTGGCGAGACATAGTCTTGCAATGCGAACGGCGATGGTGGTTCTACCAACTCCATATGGACTGGACTGGACCGGCCGGCGTGAAAGGAATTATACTGCTACTGTGCAATTGTTGTTGTTGTTGTTGGCGGTGCCGGTGGTGAACATGGCAAAACGTTGCGTTTTGCTCGTGACCATTTGGCTGAACTATATTTCCAGTGGCGTGACACTTTTATTTGCGTCTGTCTATGGCTGTCCAAAGTGTTGGGGAGTCAATTCGAGCAAGCGATCGCCGCTTGAAAGGTCGTCACCGTGTTCAATGGTCGTGTGAATATTTTAAAGAACGGTGCGCGCTCTTGTTAGGTGTCACTTGAGACCATAACTGATATTAATTAACAGTTACACTGCTAATTGGCTACTTTGTGAATTGCACAGTTTGTAAGCGAAAAATGGTTTGGATGGTTCGATAGAGGTGGTGTAGCAAGACGGATCTGAAACGGGACCTATTTAACACCTGGTTATGGGCTATGACATGGTTTATGGGAGTTTTTTTTTTTTTTTTTTCTTTGTCGCTAGAGGTGCTGTCAGGAAAAGAACAGTTTGAAGTATTTATTGGCAATTAAAATGGAAATTAACAGTCGCCGGGGTTGAACAGAAACGATATTGCACACTGTTTGGCTTGAAGGGTTCATAGAGTCTTTGGCATAATGGAGTTTGAAAGTATTTTGTTGTTGGGAGTTAATTAAACACAAGATTGTCAGGGCTTTTGACAGCAATTGACACTTAACACTTCGTTGACGGATTGTGTTTGGAGCGTGCACCAATCATTCAAGTACTTTTGACAGAGACACATAGTTTGTAGAAGGTCTGGTGAGTAACACTTTCGGACCTCTTACTTCTATAATTTGAATAGGATACCCAATCAATCTAAGCTGGTATTTGAAAGTTAGGGCGGGTAACCAAAAATTGCATTAAAATGTATACGCATTCATACAGCGGAATATAGTTTGCAAACACACATAGAAATTGTAAGCAATAGTTGGCAAGCTTTCTAATCCTTCACGGAATATATCTATACCACAAGGTGTGCCAAAAGAAGTCATCCGATGTTGTTTGGCTCTCATTTTTATCGATTGTGGGTCGCGCAGTGTTTGCCAGTCCTGTTGGAATCACATGTCTTTCAGTCCTAATTCGTCCAATTGCGGTAGAAAAAACTCGGTTAACATGGCGCTATAGCGCGCACTATCCACTGTTGTCGTTTGACCAGCGGCGTTCTCGAACAAAAAAAATGGCCCGATGACTCCTCCAGCTTGAACAGCGTACCATGCAGTAACTTTGAGTGGGTGTAATGGCTATTCGTGCATTACTCGTGGATTTTCACTTCCTCTTCGAGATTGGTGATGGCTTGGGCGTAGGTTACACGCGTTTGGCGGTCGACAGGCAGCAGTTGATGCACGGACTGGACTTTGTCCGGCAACATGCACAAGTCTTTGACCAAAATTCGCCTTAGGGACGACCGGTTGATGGCTAAATGCGAGGCAGGGCGTCTGGTCGATGTTTGCGGCGATAGCTCGACATCCTCGGCAACAGCGGCGATATTCTTGGTACAACGGGCGCAGGGCGCTCCGGGGCCGGCCGCTCTTGGCAACGTCTCGTGTGGTCCCTTACTCCTTAAGGTTGGTGGCCAAACGTTGCAGTGTTTACGCAGACGGTGTCGGACGGCCGGGGTATCGGCGACGGAATTCGCGCTGCGCCAACACTACAGACGAATTGTTACGCAAAAAATAGACACGATTATTCCGCGTTCTTGGGAGGCGTATCGCTCCAAGGCTTGTTCACTTGTATTCTACATCTGTCTAGGCCACAAATGTCAAAACAGATTTGATATTGGCGGCGATTTGCAAAAATAAGAGCATCTTCCAATAGGATGATTACTTTCGGTCCATCTTGTATTAACACGAAGCAACCAAGATTCTTGGAAAGGATGGACTTGCCTGCACTTGGAATGTTAAAACGCTTTACAAAAAAAGTCCATACGAACAACTAACCAAAAGGAGAGTTGCCCTCAAGTGAGCTTTGTAGAGCTTAGTCTTGCCTGGCCCGATCGTTTCCTTCAATGTCACTGTGCCCTGGAACCAGGAAAAGTGTGCTCCTGAATCGTTCGCCAAGGTGGGCAAGTTCGTTCCGACATCCATGTAGCAAATTGGAGGATATGGTACCCCGAGTTGATGGCCCTTATGGCCGCTTGGATATCTATGAGAATAACAATATTTTGCTTTTCCGCAGTGTCACGCACCAGTAGCGAGCAATCTTCTCGGATAGGCAGTAGTTCCGCCTGGTAGCAAGTGCAGGATATTATACAGTGGCCTTGTATTTCAGCATCCTGACTCCTTCAGTCTCACTGAGATGCGCAAAGCGGTATCTTTAATATGTAGATCCTATGAGTACCTCATAAATTGGAACTGGATCTCCAGGCAGACTTAAGCATCTGCATCTGGAATGTGAAAACGTTAAACAGGAGAGTTGCAGAGTTCACACGCTGTTGTTAAAGTTAGTATCGGAGCCGAGTTCAAACGAAGCCCCGTACCACCTCAATATTATATTGACTGCTAAACACATTTTTCCTCTTCCTTGTCGAGCAAAAGTGTCTGTCATCTCACGTTAGTCTGAGCAGAAATGTCAATATCGTTGGTATATCTTAGCACTTGCAGAGGCTTATTGAAGATTGAGTCCCAGTTGTTGACTCTGGAGTTTTGCACAAATCTATCACCAAGGATGTTGAACAAGTCACTGAAAATGCGTTACGTTGTCTAAATCCATTTTTGTCACCGAAATTCTCGGTTCCGTTGTTGGAGAACCAGAAGGGGTAGTGAGAATACTCCATCGTCATTTAACACAGATGGTCGAGTTTGGGCAGTATTCCAGGGCTAGACATAGTTCGTGTCTATAAATTCAGCTTTGAAATCAATCAAAAGGTCGTGTGTATCGATTTGGACTTCTTAATTTTATTTCTTAGCAACTACCGAAGATTTGATCAGTTGTGGAATTTCCTGATATTCTGTTCACGCCTTTCCACAAGATTTTGTTCACGCCTTCTATAGCAAGCTTTTTCATAGCTTGCTTGATACCAGTCGAAAGGTAAAGAGGTACGCGTTATGCAAAGGACTTGCCGGTATCTTGCGATTGCAATCAATATGGTCAGTTTGACTGACATTTGCTTTCGTTGACCGATCCGAATCCGGTTAGTCACAGTTATCCCTCCTCTTTAACAGGGACCACAATTGATTCCACAATTTCTCATACCATAGTATTTTTTATTTATTATCCACCCTGCATATCTCAAAAGCGTAAGCCAGCTACAAAATCGGCTGCAACTGACCTGTTGCGTAACTTTTGCTCACCATCAAAACATGCCTGAACTGACAAATAATTCCGACGAATGCCAAAATGATATCATCAACCAAAGCTGCAGGCAATGGTAAGAGCTGCTGATAATGATATTTAAAAGCAAAGCAGAAGGAAAGCACACCATTTATTCAAAACAAGAGCCTGCAAAACAAACATCACTGCCATCCAGGAAATACGATGGAATAAGCCGGACAAAACGAGGATGAAAAACTGTGACATCTACTACGGACCGTGTTATAGTGTGCAGAAAGAGCGATTATTCGGAGGCGGATTTGCTTTAACTGCCAGACTTAGTCAAGAAGTCTTATGTTTCCAAGACATTAGTGAACGCATTGTAACAATCCGCATCAAAGCCAAATTCGACAACATAAGCGTTATATGCGCTCACGCTCCAACGGAGGAAAAGCTGATAAAGCTAAGGATCGCTTCTATGAGTTCCTTGGCAAAACCTATGAGCGACTACCGAAGTACGATATTAAAATCGTGATGGGAGATTTTAACGCAAAGGTAGGAAGATAAGACATATTTAGCAGTATTTTTGGATAACATAGTCGGCTTATTGACTTCGCTACGAAACGAAATGCCACTATAGCCAGCACACGTCTTCCTCACCTCCACATCCAATTGCTAAATAAGTCGCATAGTAAGTTGCAACACTTTGGGCATATGCTCATCGCGCATTTAAAGATTTCCACAAGCGCACGGAAAAAAAAACCTCGATATCCATAAGGGACATGGCGGTCTCCGGACCAACGAACGGCGAACCAAATTGATCACATTGCGATAGACAAGCGGCATGCATCCAATAGTTTGGATGTCCGAACATTTTGAGGATCAAACATCGACTCGGAGCACTACCTTGTTGCAGTCAAGGTAAGAATGCAGATTTCCACCACGCCACAACGATCCAGAAATACTGTGAAAACAATTAATGTCGAGAGACTGCAATTGCAAGAGACGGCCAAGACCGCCGAGCAACGCGTATCCCTTAATCTCTCGATTAGCAACATACCACCAACAACGAATGTCGAAGAAGAATGGCAACGATGCCACAATCCATTAGATCAGCCGCAACTGACATGCTAGGTTTCTCGCGCCCACCAGCAAGAAACCCGTGGTTTGATGAGGAATGCCGACAGATTCTCGCAGCTAAGAGCGAGACCTACAAGGCTAAGCTACAGGTGAAGACAAGAGCTGCCATTGAACTCTATAGGCCGGCTTTTCAGAAACAAGAAAAACGAGCAAGAAAAGCGCACAATCGAAGACCTAGAGAGGTACCACTCTAGGAAAGATGTTCGCAAGTTTTACCAAAGTGTAAAACTACAAAGCCAAGGATACAAGGCTCGAACAGAATCCTGTCGAGATGAACAAGGAAATATCGTAGTTGCGACACAGTCGATGCTGAGGATATGGAAGAACCACTTCTGCAGACTGTTAAACGGCGATGACGACCATCTTTCCGGTATCAGGCAGAACGAACCATTCAATGTAGGCAATGACAGCGAATACTGCCAACCACCCGACCTGAGTGAAGTGAGGATAGCAATATCTAAACTCAAGCTTAATAAGGCTACTCGCAATGACGGCCTTCATTTCATTATAAAGCCGGCGGAGATGACTTGGTAAGTTACATCCACCAACTCATAAGCCAAAGCTGGTCGGAAGAAAGTCTGTCTAAAGAATAGAATCTCAGCATCTTTTGCCCGATCCATAAAAAATGAGACCCTCTCCAACTACAGAGGCATAAGTCACCTCAACATCGCCTACAAGATTTTATCCGCCGTTATATGTGAACGAATAAAACAGCATACCAAACACCTGATCGGCCCTAATCAGTGTGGTTTTTGGCCAGGAAAGTCCACAACCGATCTAATATTCACACTTCGGCAGATCCTGAAAAAAATCCAAGCTCTCCAAATCGATACCCACCGGCCTATTCATCGATTTCAGAGCCGCATACGACAGCATTTATAGAGACGAGCTATACAGAGCCTTGTCTAGTTATGCTATACCGCCCAAACTCGTCCGATTGTGTAGAATGACGATGAAGAATTCTCGCTGCTCCTTCGGGTCGAAAACGAACACACCGAGACATTCGATACCAAAAAGGGACTTAGGCAGGGCGATGCTCTGTCATATGACTTTCAATTTTATTCTTGATAGGATTGTACAAAACTGCCAAGCCAACACCAGAGGCACAGTTTTACAAAAATTGATGCAATACGCTGAAGATGTTGACATCATTGGCAGGACTCAGCGTGACGTAATAGCCACGTTTGCTAGTATAGAGAAGGCAGCGCCAAAAATGGGTTTAGCAGTAAATGAGGGCAAGACGAAGTATATGCTGTCAACACGAACGGACACACAACAGCGACGAATTGGACAGAACGCCACCATTGACAGGTATAACTTTGAGGTAGTACGGGACTTTATATATCTCGGCTCCGCTATTAACTCTGAAAACAACATCTCGTCAGAAATTAAACGAAGAATTACCCTTGCCAACCGCAGTTTCTTCGGGCTAAGAAGGCAATTCAGTAGTAAAGCCCTCACTCGAACTACTACGGAGATCTTGTATAAGACCCTGATCATCCCAGTGCTCTACGGCGCTGAAGCATGGACCGTCTCAAAAGTGGATGAAGAAATCCTTGGTCGACTTGAGAGGAAAATTCTTCGAAAAATCTTCGGTCCCGTTTGTGTTGACGGGCTATGGAGACGAAGATTAAACTAAGAACTATACGAGCTGTACATTGACATGGCCCTGGTAAAAAAAAACTGCATTGGACGTTTAAGATGGCTAGGACATGTAGATCGAATAGACACCAATACTCCGGCTCGCAGAGTCTTCGATTCCCAGCCAGACGTCGGACGCAGTAGAGGAAGACCTCGCCTTAAGTGGCGCGCACAAGTAGAAACCGACCTCAACCAACTTGGAGTGCGCAACTGGAGGCAGTTAGCTAAGGACCGGGCTAACTGGAGAGGCATGTTTGTTGAGGACCAGGTTCATTCCGGACTCTAGTACCACTTAATTCATTCAAATCGTCAAAGCCAAGGATACAAGGCTCGAACATAATGCTGTCGATATGAACAAGAAAATGTCGTAGTTGAGATACAGTCGATGCTTAGGATATGGAAGAACCACTTCTGCAGACTGTTAAACGGCGAACAACATTCCGCTGTCAGACAAAACGAACCATTCAATATTGGCATTGACAGCGAAAACTACCAACATCCCGACCTTAATGAAGTGAGGATAGCAAGCTTAATAATTCTGCCGGAAATGACACCCTTCCCGCTGAGCTATAAAAAGCCAAAGGAGATGACTTGGTATGCATCATCCACCAACTCATAAGCTAAACCTGGTCGGATGAAAGTCTACCTGAAGTATGGAGTCTCAGCATCGTTTGCCTGATCCACATAAAAGGGGACCCTCTCCAACTACAGAGGCGTTCGTCTGCTCAACATCGCCTACAAGATCCTATCTGCCGTAATATGCGAACACCAGAAACCGTATTCCAAAAACCTTATTGACCCTTTTCAGTGTTAGACCATTAAAGTTTACAGCCGATGCAATTTTCACACTTCGGCAGATCCTGGAAAAAAAACCCAAGAAGTCCAAATCGATACCCACCACCTATTTATCGGTTTTAGAGCCGCATACGACAGCATTTATAGAGACGAACTATACAGACCTCTGTCTAGTTGTGGAATACCGCCGAAACTTGTCCGTTTGTGAAGGAGTCTTTCACATATTACAGCATATAGGATCTTGTAGGCGATGTTGATTAGGCTTATGCCTCTGTAGTTGGCGCACTAATAATGTGTGATCACCACAGCCTTACTTTTAACTAAATCCTTGAAAAACTACTCGCTCCAACTTTCGTTGATGGTACCAAGTTCCAACCACAATTTTTTGGAGCTGTATACCGACAAGGACCTTGTCAAAAAAATCCGCAGTCCATGTAAATCGATTAGTCACCAATGCTCCAGCGCATCCATAGCGATTACCGATTCCCAGCCAGATAGTAGATGTAACATAGGAAAACGTCGCCTTGAGTGAAGAGCACAAATATACCTCAAGATTGCGTATACGCAATTGGAACTTCAACTTAGTTTAGGTTCAGTCCTGAATATAGCAACACGCCTGTAAGTAATTTCGATAGTCCATCCCTAATTGAAGTCGGAAAAGTGTTACTTACTAGGTACCTTCCCATCCTTGGTCATGCGTTGAATATGCTTTAAGAATTCAAATCAGAGCCAACTTTTATGTTAGTTCTGGATTCAGATCTTATTTTGCATAGTCTGGTACTTACCAGATAATCAAAATGTACCTCCTCAATAGAATTAGTGGCGATAAATGGCCCAAAACATTATACTTGGAGTGTGATCTGCCCATTGTTCTGCCACTTTCTATAAGTGCTGCTCCTTTTCCAAGCTAATGTTAGCCTCCAATGCAAAGATTAATTTAAATTGTCTCCCTAGCCTCAAAATTGAAAGGAAACCTTTCTAACCACACACCTAACAATCTATCCAAAGAAAATCGCTCCCTCTTTTGAAAATCGAAATTCCCTCGCAAGCCACTGGCCATCTGTATCTACAGGAACTTAAAATATTCCACCAACTGTATAGCATCGCACAGATAAATCTCCTTCAGCTCTAGAATATCATAGAAACCATGGCCAACGTCTGGCGCTAATGACCATGATGACTCCATAGACTCTTCGTACAGCCAGTGTAAAGTTCAGTATCGAACATCATCTTCCGCCCGTACAGAGGCGCATAACAACTCAACTAACACCGCATAGATACTCTGAGAACTGAGACTGCTACCGTTTCCATCTATTGCTTCAGTCCGTTGTTGGATGTTCTTTTTCTCTTCTAATCTCTTCATGATACCACTTAATCAGCGAACTACAACGTCAGTGTTTTCCCTCGTTTTCCTTCCCCAGATGCCGACGAGAATGGTGTGTCTTCCTCATCCAAATCCAATTAAAAGTTGTTGCAGATACAGAGTTCAAACCATCATCCACTCGGTTCTCCACCATTTGGAGGGCATTGGAAAATGACAATAGATGCATCTGAGTAATTGTTGCATCCGCAGTAACTACGGACTGATTCTTGTCTTGGGCGTGTCGCCCTCGTCCCCATCGTCGGTCGGTCGTCTCACTTTTCGGCCGCAGTAATATTACACAACAGTTAGACACATGAACGGTGAGCCGTGGAAACCAAGCGCATAATTGATTTACTGGCGCCAAATGGTAACCACATCCTGTTGCATGTCATCGACAGAACCTGGCAGAGTGTCATGAGCAAATATGGATGTGGTGGATGCGCGCCTCAAAGCATTTACCATAACGACACGTCCAAGATGGCATTAGGAGAAGGGTAACTCTGTCTGTGCTGCACGGATTCCTCCTGCTATTGCCATGGCATTCGGTATTCGGTGGTATTCGGCATTGGGCATGCAATGTGCCGCTAGCGCTGAACGAGATTTTCTTTATGATAATTGTTTCGGTAGAACATACGTCCGATACAACAAGTCGGTCTTGACTTCTTCAGCGTTTTGTGTATCTCTCTTGGGTTTAGTATTTCTGTTGGAAATATCTATCATTGGGCTAATAGCCACCTTAAAGACAGAACTATGCCGCCGGGGTGCTGTGCTCCCTTTCTGTGCGTTACAGTATTCGAAACGAAAGAGTTTTTCGGGATAATTGGTGGTTGGGCTGCCATATCGACTTACGACTTTTTTTCCGGATATCATTGCCGAGGATTATGTGCACGCAACAGACGAAAATTGCCGCTGGCTGGGCAGGAATCGTTTGGATGACTGTGGCCAGAGAGATGTAGGTTTGTTAAGATGGAATGCGTAATGGTGCAGTTTACTGGTGGAGGGATATTTTAGCTGTGAATGTAGCTTGGAACTTTCAAGAATTCGAGGAGAGTTCTGTGGAAAAATGCAAATTTTGTAGATAGGCATGTAGACATGCAGAAGTTAACAGTGATAGGCTTTGATTATTTCATTTGCATATTTTTTGCTATTTTATTGCTAGAGGTTTGTCGAATGGCAAGTGGAAGGCATCAGAATAGTTCACTTCCTTTTACCATAACTGTTGCAATACACAATTCTAATGGAATCCAATTCAATGCATCCGAAAACACGAATCTTCGTCATTAACTTAAGTGGCACACTAGTCCGCGAAGAACCTGGGACTCCACCAATATTTATATTCTACTTGTGAAGCATGAGCGCGACTCCAAGGGAGGCATCTAACAGTTGTTCCTCGGCAAGCTGGTTAAGAATCGAAGACTTTGCTATCAACTTGTATGGCACAAAAGTCCGCACAGGACTTGGGACTTCACCTTCATATGCGTATAACGGTGCTGCGTCGACCATCTAATCATAACTCGAAGACTTTGTGGGTCATAACGTTCAAATCCAGTCATTTACATGTCCTGGGTTAGGTAAGGTTTGATGGGCTGTTGACGTTCGCGTGAGTCGTCAAACTTGCAAAGGCCTACGTGGTCCCAGAGCGACACCATTTGCTGAGTGAAATGTACCTGAAAAGAATGTTTTATTATACAAGGTGGGCCAAAAGAGATCACCCTATTGGAAGATGCTCTTAATTTTGCAAATGGCCGCCAATGTCGAATCTGTTTTGACAGACGTAGAATGCAAGTGAACAAGCCATTGAGCGATATACTCCCCAAGAACGCGGAATAATCGTGTCTATTTTTTGCGTAACAATTCGTCTGTAGTGTTGGCGCAGCGCGAATTCCGTCGCCGATTCCCCGGTCATCCGACACCGACTGCGCAAACACTGCGCCGTTTGGCCACCAACCTTAAAGAGAATGGGACCACACGAGACGTTGCCAAGAGTGGCCGTATACCGCCCAAACTAGTCCGTTTGCGCAGAATGACGATGTAGAATTCTCGATGCTCGATCAGGGTCGGAATTGACCTCACCGACACATTCGATACCAAAAAGGGATTTAGGCAAGGCGAGCCACTGCCATGTGATTTCTTCAAGAGTGGCCGGCCCCGGTGCGCCCATTGTATCGAGAATCGCCGCTGTTTCCAAGGATGTCGAGCTGTCGCCAGAAACATCGACCAGACGCCTTGCCTTGCAATTAGCCATCAGCCGGTCGTCCCTAAGGCGAATTTTGGTCAAAGACCTGCGCATGTTCCTGTACAAAGTCCAGTCCGTGCATCAGCTGCTGCGTGTCGACCGCCAAACTCGTGTAACCTACGCCCAAGCTATCCTCAATCTCGAGGATGAAGTGGACGATTTTTCGACTAAAATCATTATGAGCTATGAGGCTCATTTCCACCTCAGAGGGTACGTGAACAAGCAAAACTATCGCTTCTGGGGCTCCGAAAATCCACGAGTAATGCACGAGGAGCCATTACATCCGCTGCAGTGACTGCATGGTGCGCTGATCACGCTGTCCATTTTTTTTTTTCGAGAACGCCGCTGGTCAAACGACAACAGTGGACGGTGCGCGCTATAGGGCCATGTTAACCGAGTTTTTTGCCGCAATTAGACAAATTATGACTGGAGAACATGTGGTTCCAACAGGACGGAACAACGGCTCACACTGCGCAAACCACAACCGATATTCTGAAGGCCAAACAACATCGGATGACTTCTTTTGGTCCACCTTGTAGTAAGTGTGATACTTATGTGGTGATCTGCGTTGTCAAACCCGCTTCAAACAGATATTAGCTCCATCCCGATTAGCCGCAGAAACGGATGATCTGCGGTTTTCGTTTCTAGCTTCGTCAGGTCGTCTGGAAGCTACCAAGGAGTTTGTTGCAGCTGTTGCTGATAGAAGGCAGTGACAGAGTAGGTGAGGTATGTCCTCCTCGACTTTTGGGTCGCCGCATTTCCTACATAATCAATGTGAGTCAGCTAGTCTGATTCTATGGCAGTCCTAAATCAACAGATTGTGACCTGTTATCGCTCTCAGCTTTATAGAGATGGAAGCTCTGTTCAGAGCAATCAGCTTGTTTGATTTGCTACCGCTTATTTCAAGCCAAAGGTCTTTGGTGTGTTTGCAGGTGCTTATGTTTTGCCACGTAGATTTTCTAACACTTCACGTGTATCTAGTTATTGCCTACTGTGGAGACCTGATACTACAAGCTAAAGTGCCAACACTGAACTTTGGTCTAAGTTGGCAACACTACAACGAGCTGACAGTTGTGTCTCTCCAAATGTTCACATTAATTTTGACATATATATTATGCGTTTTTTCGTTCAATAAAGAAGTGATAACTAGTTGCAGTGTTTGTCATTCATTTTTGGTATTTTTAATATTGGCAGGTTTTCACACCTACTTTTTAAAAGCAAGTGGGGGGTCTAACCGTACTGCCGATTTAGGAGATGCCGCTGAACAATCCTAGTCTAGCTAGTTTATCTGCTCCCTACTACCCTGGAATGTCTTTTGTCCTACCAGCCAGATAATTTGGACTTAATTCTGGTTACATGGATTCTTAAGCTCTATGCTGCAACGTCCAGCTACTCGTGATTTTTTTGTGTTGGATGCCGGAGCTTATATGGCCGCTTGACTATCTACGTAAATGGAGATGTCCTTGTGTGCTATGTCCAATACTCTAACCGATTCGGCAGCCTCGAATATGGCAAGGATCTCTGCTTGGAATATAGTGCATGGGTTTGCTTGTCGAAGGGAGGTGGTTAACCCGATGGAGTAGACCTCAGAGTCCACGCCTGTTTTCAGTTTAGACCCATCAGTATAGTTATATTGATATTTCAGTGTTGGATACCACAGTGTTTGACCACCATACGTCTCTACTAGGTATTCTGGTTGAGCATTTAATATCGAAATTGTGCTATGGGGTGGTGTAGTCAGATACCCCATTCTCGAATGCTACTAATTTCAGTATTGTGCTGTGATCAAAGGGTTTGAAACACACTTTACCCGCCTCTTTGAAGCGTGCTGCGCATTTCGCTGCTGCGTCATTGTTCTGTAAGTCAATTGGTAAGAATTGCTCTTAAGCCTGCTGAGGGACTTGTGCACATAGCTCCTTTTATCAGCACGCATGATGAAACTTTGTTAACTATCACACTCTGACAGATCCTGGAAAAAATACCAAGAAGTCCAAATCGATACCCACCACCTATTCATCGATTTCAAAGCCGCATTTATAGAGACGAACTATACAGAGCCATGTCTAGTTTTGGTATACCGCCCAAACTCATCCGTTTGAGCAGAATGACGATGTAGAATTCTCGATGCTCGATCAGGGTCGGAATTGACCTCAACGACACATTCGATACCAAAAAAGGATTTAGGCAAGGCGAGCCACTGCCATGTGATTTCTTCAATTAGATTCTTGAGAGTGCAAAGCTCCCGAGCCAACAGCAGAGGCACAATTTTCCAAAAATCTGTACAACTACTAGCATACGCCGACGACTCAACGTGATGTCATAGCCACGTTTGCTAGTATAGAGAAGGTAGCTAGCAGTAAATGAGGATAAGACTAAGTAAGAGGTGGGCCAAAAAAAATCATCCGATGTTGTTTGGCTCTCATTAATATCGGTTATGACTCGCGCAGTGTGTGCCGTTGCTCCGTCCTGTTGGAACCTCGAAATGAAATGCCCGATGACTCCTCCAGCGTGAAGAGCGCACCATGCAGTAACTTTGAGCGGGTGTAATAGCTCCTCGTGCATTACTACTAGATTTTCGGTGCCCCAAAAGCGATAGTTTTGCTTGTTCACGTACCGTTGAGGTAGAAATGAGCCTCATCGCTAGTTATGATTTTGGTCGAAAAATCTTCCACTTCGTCCCCGAGATTGAGGATGGTTTGGGCGTAGTTAAACGTGTTTTGCGGTCGACAAGCAGCAGCTGATGCACGGACTGGATTTTGTTAGGGAAACAAGTCTTTGTTTTCGGCGACAGCTCGACAACCTCGGCAACAGCGTAGTCAATTCGAGAGGACAATTTTTCGAAAAATCTCGGTCCCGTTTGCGTCGACGGTCTATGGAGACGCAGATAGAACTATGCCAGCCGTACAGTGACATGCCCCTAGTCAAAAAAAAACTCCGCATTGGACGCTTAAGATGACTAGGATATGTAAAACGAATGGACACCAATACTCCGGCTGGAAGAGTCTTCGATTGCCAGACAGACGTCGGACGCAGTAGAGGCACCCTCGCCGTAAGTGGCGCGCACAAGTAGAAACCAACCTCAACCAACTTGGAGTGCGCAACTTAAGGGAGTTAGATAAGGACCGGGCTGATTGGAGGGGCATGTTGGTTGAGTCCCAGACTGTTGCACCACTTAAAAAAAGAAGATGGTGGCCTTTGTAGAGGCGACGGTGATGATGGAGGATGTACTAAATTTTGTGAGCCACTACCAGGCCAGGCCTCCTGCAACTAAGAACCTTAGAAAGAAATTAAGGAAAATACTTGTTCCCAAAACCATGACCAGAAAAGATTATCGAAAAGGATTTCGGGAAGATCGGTGATTATCCGAACGGTCTGCAAAAAGGTTGTTGTTCGAGTTGAGGTTAGCCCGTCGGAATGTTCGGATACCTAAAACACTGGATGCAATCTTCTTGCCTATCGTAATGTAATCGATTTGGTTGACCATTCGTTGGTCTGGAGACTGATATCCATAACGGATATATCTGAGGAAACCGTGTGCTGACCTGAGTCCCTTACCAGACGTGTTGTCGTATAGGCTGTGTTTTTCGACAATACTGCTCAATACAGTTTCTCTTCCTACCTTTGTGTGAAAATCGTCCACCTCGATTTTAACATCGTACTTCGATAGTCGCTCATAAGTTTTCTCAAG